>JAHHFK020001314.1:0-392635 GCA_024533555.2 Aedes koreicus | reverse complement strand
TGGCTGGCTGACTGGAAGGTCGGTGATCAATCACAGTCTCGCCTCGCCTACTTGACCAACAGATGGTGGTCGGGGTTTTGTTTGCAGAGCTCTTATCGGTTGTTTACCGTTTTAAAATATCAACACGCTTTTTGCAGAGTTTATTGCATAGTGGCATAAGTACCGCGACGGATTAAAATCCGGACGGTGGCGATATCCGGGCTTTTTGGCCAATTTATCTCCATTGAATAGTTTATTATGCCATTTTTGAAATGCAATTATGTACGGAAGCACTCCAAACAAAGGGTGTGTTTGCGTGAAATAGTACAAACAAATTTTTCTGTATCTTTTAGACCGCGTTAGTCAAAAATCTGAAAATTTAAGCAAAACTGGTTCAATGGGTATTGTTTACTTATGTTAATTTTCAAAATGTAGAGTCTCATCTAAGGGGTGAGTCGCTTAGAACAGTGTGCCAGGCGCGCCGTAGTCGAAAATCTCACTCCATGATGGAACATGTTTAGCACTTTTGTGGCACAATTTTGACAGTTGTACTTTTCAAAGCTATAACCAAGCAGCCCTGGAAAATTGACTTTTTAAGTTTGTGGTGTTGTTTACGCAGGAACCCAGAGTTTACCCAGAGAAATCCCGGTTTCTAAGCGGAGTAGTGATGTGCCTCCTGGATCTCGCCAAGATCATATGCATAAAAGGATTCAATTCCACAACCGAAACATCCAACATCATCGAGCTGTTCGACAAAGATGCTGAACAGCACTCACGTGTATTGTACGAGAAAATTAGTCTGCATTTTGCTTTCAATAAAGTATATATAAGATTATTACATATTTGACACATTTACAGTCTGATCAGTCATAGCAATAATCTTCATTTTCGAATGCTAGAATGTTCTTAAAGAAAACGACGACGAACATATTCGGACACATCGACATCAAGTGTTACTAATCACCCTCCTGCTGCAGCATAGTTTGTAAGCCTCAGCAATGCAGACAGAGGAACATCTCTGGAAACTACGAATCAGAGTGGAGTTGCGTCGCGTTCATAATTTTCGTAGGTGGTACGTGCACTGGTGAGAAAGTGGATAAATCAATCATAAATGTGCAACAGCATAGAAGAATTCTCGTACTTACTTCCAGCGATTAGCTTCTTTAGCTCCATTTGTCACCCAAACTTGTTGTCTCCACATAAGGGTATCAAAACGCGATTTTCGCAACAAATACCTTGACTGAGACCCAAATCGCCTGCAAAAATTTGGCAAAGCAAAACAATCGCCTGGTTGCCAGGCGTAGCCACTGAACAATTGAACTATCAAGTTACCGTGGCACACACGGGCAGCCATGTCCAAACACTACACTGCACGCCGAGCTATTTTTTACCACGCTAGCGCGTGTATTGAATTCACCACTTTGACTTCGTGCTTCCAGACTTACACGCCACGCGGTTGGTACAATACCAATGCCAGTGCTCGTGTTTTGGCTTCAGACACCGTGTATGATGATTCGGCAAACACCACAGCCGAGTGTTTCCGATTGTGTCCGATTGTGGAATACACGCGTGGTAACCAGTGTCATACTGGGTGTATGTTGAGGGCTTTCTTGTGATCGTAACCACTCGGCTGGGGTGTTTTTCCAAAAATCAAGACACGCTGTCTAAAGCAAAATACGAGCGTGTACACTCGTGTCGCGTCCATTGCGTTGCGGGTTCATCTATAAGCACGAAACTGAAGTGGTAAATTATAGCCACATGGTGGTGTGTTTGCAGTCAAGTTCGGCTCTCGTGCAGCACGGTTTGGTGTTTTCACCAAGGCTGCACACGGGCACCTTTTGGCACCACGATTGGAACAGCAGGGTTCATCGTCACGTATAAAGGCACTTTAAAAAAAAAAATCGGCGCAAGTGATTTTGTGCTGAGCAACTCACCCTTGGTCTCATCTGACGAATTTCACGACAACTCATCCAGTGGCTGGCAGCATCTTCTCAGAATTCACTGAAATGTTGTGGATGTGTAGACTATGTCTTTTCAAGTGACTTTGCATACTTGTTTTTTTTCAAAATTTATCTAGACTACCATTTGAAAAGGGATTAAGTTTTTTGATCGATTTTTTATTAAATTTACAAAACTCGAAAAGGACAAGACTTACAAAAAAAAATTTATGGATGACTTTTAGGAAATCGTCTGAACTTTTATGAAAAAAATTGGAAAAATTGTATAATCGATTCTTACAGGCTAAGAAAAAACTTTTTTTAAATTTAAAATCAATTTGCAAAAAATGACTATCTTAGAATTGGACAAAAAAAATTCTTAATAAAGGCAATATAATAGTCTCATTATTGAGAAAAATGGTTTTGTAACAACAACTTTTTCATGTCATACTTTCACCGTGTGTCACGCAAACTCGTCTTATAATTTGGTCCTAACAACCTCACAGAAACCAATTAAATTTAATTATAATGACAATTTGAATTCTTGACGGGTCTTTGAATGATGGAAAATCAAGGCTACCATTTGAAAAGGGCTTATTTTTAAATTATTAATGTTATTTCAACCCCCCCACAACATGACAGATTAACTTAGTTTCGTGTAACCACTTGTAAATCGTAGATGTCGCCCCGCAACGTAAACATTGGGGTCGTCCCTGGTAGATGCACCTATGTTTCTGTTCGGAGGAGTATGTTTTTGTTGCGTCATGAGTGGTTGCAAAACAACAAGCAAGCGTAGCATATCAAAAGAGTCTATTTTTATATTCATGATATAATTTCAGCTATACGTAATTTAAATATTGAAATAAATATTTCACGGTGCTTTCCTCCGAGCAAAAGTACAACTGCAGCGTTTCGAAAGTGTTACACCGCGTTGTAGTTTGTGAACATTACGTCGCGCGGTGTATTGTATCCAGTAAATCTGAGAATAATTGAAAGCTATTGATTGGCCATAGAAACCGTTTAAACAATGTTTTTTTTTTTGCTTTTTTACTGAGGTACCTCCTGAAAAAGATTTACATTTTGCGGTATTCCGCTACTCACGTTCAGAAACAACTAGTTGGAAAACTAAAGTGTGAACAATGCTTGCTACAGGTCATTCGGGTCTCGGGGTCCCTCCTTAGCTCAGTCGGTAAAGGCACAGCTACAAAGCAACACCATGCTGGAGGTAGCTGGGATTCGATTCCAGGTCTGGTCTAGGTATTTTTCGTAAAGGTCATTCAGGATGCCGAATACTTGATAAATTCAACATTGTCATATATTATGCGAAGCTGGAAAACAGGATCGTCATGACAATTTATAACGCCCATCAACTTGTTTTCATGCAACTATCACGGCACATTTTGAATCGAGATTTAGTGAATAACCATCGCAACATCTTGATAACTTTGTGCATTGATTTTTATCTAAAGCTGCGACTGGAACAATATGCTAAAAGATGTGGTAAAGCAAAGCACACACTCCACAAAAAGCTTATTAATTTGATTCTTTTCCGAGGTGAATAGCGATTTACCTTAACAGTAACGTTGTTAACCGAAGAGAAATATATAATAAGATAAAACAAATGCAATAATGTAAAATCTATTAAAAAGAATGAAATTGTTACCTGTGTTTTAAAAAAAATACATGAAGGAACTCGATTCTGTCGAAATCCGGAAAACCTACTAGCGAAAATCGATCATTTTGATGCATGATAACGGGCATCGGAGGTATTACGATGAATGGCGCAGCACTTTGTGAATCCAATGAAATGCCTCCTACTTAAGGTATCTCATAAAGTTCTCGGAAAATCGATTTTCAGAATTAGATTTTCCAGATTTTGACTGGTACGAGTATTTCTTGTTTATAAATACCTAGCTCGAAAAAGAACGAATGGTGAGCTCTGCAACACTTTATGAAAAACCGTTGAAATGACTTTATTTGTTACATGGAATATCTATGAATGACGTTACATTTTACAAAAAAATAAAATCGGTCAATACAAAGAACTTTAAATTAATGGTTTGGCAAACAATCTAATAATCGCTTTTACCTTCCAAACGTTATTTCAGAAATATTCAAACGGCTTACAAACAAATGTTAAAAAATAATGGACTTCATGTTTGAACGATCCCTTGAAACTCTTGCGCAATTGATGATTGACCGCTCTCCTTAGGAAACGCTAATCGGCTCTCTCTTCACCTTTGAAACACGTTTTATATGAAGCAATTCTAAATTTTGTATCGATTGTCACATTTAATACCTCGCCCTCCCTTCAGTGCGTGATACAATTTATGTACAACACACTTTTATGTTTCCACTGGTTCCGTGTTCATTGCAAGCGTAAAATGTAACAAAATTTGCATTAAAATTTTTTATCGCACACATTATCTGCATTCCGACCTTTTTAGAAGATATGCTAGATTTTTTTTCGGCTTGACACGTTTGACAGTACCTCCGGACCAAATTTTTGAGTTTCAGTGACAATGTACTAGAAGTGTCAAGATGTTCCCGGGTTGAGTTATTTAAACTTTAGTGATAATACAATTAAATCAGGTGGTTGGCCTGTTTATTACTAAAAACTTTAAACACCATTTAATGTACTATAATTGTTATATCTGTATTCTCCGTACGTGGAGTAACGATTATGATGTAGAAGAAGATGTTTCGCTCATCACCATGAAGCACCAAGAGTAGACAGTCATGTTTGCTAGAATGAAAGATATGAAGAGAAAGTGTTGAAAGTTCCGCCAGTGTACGGTAGGTTGAAAATTAAATAGAAATATTGAAAATTGAGCGAAAGGGCATGGGTAAAGTAGTACTCGAACCATGGACGTTACCATTGCCTAACATCCCACTGCGGGGTAGGTCAAGGCACGGACGAATCCGCCACCTCAACGTGATAGATCGCGCTCATGTACCACTGATAGCTTGTGATAGCAAACATTACTGTCCACTCTTGATGCCTCATGGTGATCACCTTTTAATGATTAACTCTGACAATTTTTATTATTTCCTACCTAAAATAACCGTTGTATTACCTACAACGTAAATACTGGGTAGAAATAATGTATTTCATTCAAATCTATACCTAAGACCACTCAAGTGATAAAATTTACTGTACTGTAATCCGGAATGGTAAAAGAGAACCTGTACAAAACCGTTTATTAATGATGTTTTTGAAAAAAGCATACATGATTTTTAAAGAAAAATGCTGAGACCTTAAAATTAGATTTACTTCATTCACTTAGCTCAGACCTTAACATACTTCTGGATAGTACAGGCACACATAATGTATGTGTTTGCACTATTCCTGAAAATGTTCAATTGATGATCAATAGTGCAAAATTTGATCCACAAAAAGAAATAATTGACAAAATTCTTTGCAGTATCCCAATCAGAACTACATATTGTGAAAAATGTATTTCTACAGAAGATATCGAGGGAGAACTTTCACCAGTATTAGAATGGGATGGCAAAGAAGATGTTTTTTTGTCAGTAGTGGTTGTAACTTGGAAACAATTATAAAGCCTGTAGACGAGTTTGTTCCGTATCTTGTTGAAAAATTTGGTAAGCTCATGATTTCATTTATAAGGAACTTTGATGGAACTTCTTTTCTGCGAAACAAAAGAGATTCCCTAAAAAAGGGTAAAATAATTGTAATTTGTGACTTTTCAGAAAATTATTCTTTTATCATTCAAAATACAGCTCAGGGTTACCATTGGAATAATCCAGTCAGGGGGATTTCCTCCTCTTTCATATCCTGCATGGGGTAGTATGGTAAAAGGTTATGTGCCTGATCGGATACTACCGTTCAATAATGCCCTCCGCTCGTTTTCAAACTTGATCTTTCAATTTTCAAAGCCTGCCGTTGCCCTATACGGAACTATCAATACACTTTCTCTTCATGTCTATTTCGTTCTAGCAATAAATTACCGTCCACTCCTAGCGCTTCGCATGGAGATGATAAATTATCTATTTCCGACAAACTTCATCATTGGAATAATGCTCAAGCAACCCTTTTGATGTATATTACAAGAAGGACAATAAATTGGAAAACAAAAGCTTTATCATAATATCTGAAGAATTGACCCATGACTCAATTAGCAGTTCAGTTGTTTATATCAAAATTGCTAGATTTCATTAAACAAAATTCAATATAATGCTCAAGTTTTTTTTCATGTCAGATGGAGCAGCGGCCCATTAGAAGAACAAAAAGAACTTTGCCAGCTTGTGCCATTTCAAGTCTAAATATGGATTGGAAGCAGAATGGCACTTCGTTGCAACGTCTCATGGGTCTATTTGATGCTATTGTTGGTACTTTCAAGCGAATGGCAAAAAGAGTAAGCCTTACTCAAGATTATGGAAACACAATCAAAACTCCTCGGGAACTATATGACTATATGGGCAGATGAACAGTCAAATAAAAGTATAACAAAACTGAATTTTTGCTTCATATCAGCTGAACAGTATGCCAACATGTTAGAAGAACGTGAGAAGGTATATAGCCACGTAACAACAATACCGGGTACACAGACATTTCATTGCTGTGTACCTTTTTCAGAAAATCCAATTTCGGCTAAAAGGTTTTCTGATTCAAAGGATAATCCAAAGAAATTTACTTTGTATGAGAAAAATTTATAAATTAAATATATGAAGCTATGTTAATTACTAATACGTGAAAATTTATACATACAAATAAATAAAATAAAACCCTTGCTTAGCAAAAACCTATGAGTTTTCATTGACACAAACAGTGCAGAATATCCGAACACGCAGTTATGAATTACTTTTACTTAAACGTACAGGTTTGGTTCTGTTTTACTGATGTAAAGGGAACTTGAATGTGTTTGACCCTTTTCAAGTATTAGTCTAGATGATTATTGTTTTTTGCAAAGATGTTAACTACATTCTTTATGATTGCTAAATTTTATTGGATTCTATAGGGGTGGTGAAGACCATAACTAGACGAGTTTGCGTGATACGCGGTAAAAATAGGACATGAAAAAGTTGTTGTGAGAAAAAAAAAATTCCTTGAAAGTGCCCATCTTGCAATGTATGGCGAACTTTTATAAAATTATATTGCCTTTATTAAAAAAACAATTTCGTCCAATTCTAAGATTTTTTTTTCAAATTGACTTTAAATTTTAAAATACTTATTTTTTAGCGTGTACGAATCGATTTTACAATTTTTACATTTTTTTCATAAAAGTTCAGACAATCTTCTAAAAGTCATCCATACATCACTTTTTTATAAGTCTTGTCCTTTTTGAGTTATGTTGATTTTAAAAAAATCGATCAAAAAACTTAAGCCCTTTTCAAATGGTAGTCTAGATAAATTTTGAAAGAACAAAGTATGCAAAGTTGCTTGAAAAAACAAAGTCTATACACCCACAAAGTTTCATTGGATTCTGAGAGGGTGCTGCCAACCACGCGGACAAGTGGGCGTGAAAATCGTCATCTGTTAATTTTCATATTCGCGAAGTAGGCGAAGTATGGCCATGGCTTCGGAATAGCAAATCCTGCATGGAAAAAAAATTATTCACTCATACTGCAAAATGCATCCCATAGATCACTGAGAAGTTTGTGACTCGTGTTCGTGTGGCCGATTCCTCTGATTTTTCACTATTCGCCTCTTCACTGAAACTCTTTGGTTTTTACCAAAGATTTTAGGTAAAGAGGCGAATAGTGAAAAATTGTAGCAATCAGCAACACGAACTTTTTTATGATTTGATATGCACATCACCCGCAACTGCTGCTGATGATGAACCTCCAGCTGCCTCTGATTATGTTTTGTAAATTGTGCTACAAAATTATCGAAGAATATTCGAAAATATGGAACCAAAAGTAATGTAGACCACACTTCAAATTGACAAGTTGGGTTTTATTTTATTTTCCGTGGCAAATGGACAGAGCTAATATTCAAATCCTTCCTTGTTTCCAAATCGATTTAAACTACATAAAAGTACACACTGTACAATTACATGGTCAATGAAAATTAAGAATGATTTTATTTTTTTCTTATTCGACGATTGCAATACCTCTAATCTAATCTAATCTCACACTAGCGAAGCCAATTCATGAAAGCATCTTGGAAAATGACTTCTGAAATGCATCATTTTTTTTTTTTGTCACCGGCGAGGTCAACTGCGTAGCATGTGCCGCAAAGAGGACTCCTAGAAATATAGCGTTTCCAGAAAAAGTGTCTAAAAACGTGGACCTCCCGTACCAAACGCTTGCGTGCAGAGTTGAATTGGTGAAAATTTGTATTTTATTGTTGGGAACATGGATGCTAGAGAGATAAGTTTATGCTCCTTTTGCCTGTGGGTGGACTTTTGGTATTTGAACCAAACGTTTGACAATAATTTTCCAAGGTTATGGCGCCTTATCTCGCTCACTGAAATTGAGATTGAAATTTAAAATTTACAGAATAATACATTTGGTTGTATGTTATATAATAGTTTAATAATACAATACAAAGAAAAATCCACGCTAATCCATCCAAAATTACGATTGAAGGACCTGGTAAAAATAAGAGTCAATAGATGCATTTCGGTGCCTTCTGGCAAATTTGCTTCTATTGATGTCCAAGCTCATCGATTTAGAACCACCCGGGTGGGACTTGGTCCTATACCCAATGATTTCGTTATCTCGAATCCGCTCAACCAATCGCAATGTTTTGTAATGTAGTGGACGGATTATTATAATTTGAGATAACTCAATGCAGACGTCTTCCAAATTTGGCAGGTCGACAGGCAATCGGTGCAGACTCACCTGGTACCTCAAAGCAAACTGCCTAGGGCGGACCGGAAGATTTGATCATCTACCTCCTCCCTATTCAACGATTGTAATACCTCTTAAGACTAAGTAGGTTTATTTTGCTCGGTTACTAGGTGGTACGCAGGAACTTGATATTTGAAGACACTTTTGAAGAATCTGCCGCAACGGAAAGATTTGGTCTGTCCGTTCACAAAACCGGCTTGCAACTTGCCACAAACATACTTGCTAGTAGCGGTAGACGACGGAAGATGAACAGAGAAAGAAGTTTGTAGGCCGATCGTTTGATAGTTATCATGTTATAACTTGTTACCCTTTTTGGATATTGGGCATACAACTCCTTATTTTCACTCCTCCGGTAGCTTTTATGTATTCCAGATCCTGACTATCAGTCAGTGCAAACAATTTGCAAACTTATACGGGCCCATTTTTCTAAATTCTGCTCCGGTACTAAAGATTGTACTAAAAAAAATGCAACACTTTCTTTTGTCTAAAACTGTCTGTTGCATGTGTAAAAATGAGTAAAACCCGGACTAACCCAGTAAACGCAAGGAATGTGAGGGATTACTTCAAGCGCAATCCGAATCATTCGATTCGGGAGGTGACCAGTAAGGTCAATTCATCCGTTTGGTTTTTCCAGCAGACAATGAAGTGGGCCGGACTGGTGAGGAAGACGCCTAACCGGAAGGATAAAAAGAATACGGTGGCCAAATCCCACGCTCGGAAGCTGTACCGTGAGTGGTTGGAGTAGCCGAAATGCATCGGAATGGACGTCGAGACGTACATTAAAGCGGAAGCCAAGCAGATCCTCGGCCTGGAGTTTGTCGTCGGCAAGTCCCGCCTGGATGTTCCGAAGATGTTTCGGAAGAAGAAGGTCGACAAATTTGCCTAGAATTACTTGGTGTGGTACGCGATCTGTGGGTGCGGCAAATTCAGCAAGCCGTACATAACGACCGGCACCATCAACGGCCACAAATATATAAAGAAAAGAATGCCTTCAGAAGCACCTGCTGTCCTTCCTCCGGTCCCACGAAAGTGACACTCTGTTTTAGCCGGATCGTGCCATCACGCGAAACCAATGATGGAGTGGTACGCAGCCAACGCTGTTGTTTTTGTGCCGAAGAAGGCAAATCCGCCAAACTCGCCGGAACTTCGCCAAATAGAAAATTTCTGGGCGATTATGATGGGAAAGCTCCGGAAAACAGAAAACGTCTTCAAGAACGACAAGAGTGGATGAAAGTGTGTAAGAAAGAAAGTGTTGCACAGTATTTGATGGGTTAAGTCCAAGGTTTGTCTGTTACATTTTTTTCGAGTACAATCTTTATCCTTCTGAGCTCCTTTGTTTTTCTTAGGCTGTTTAATGGTTCATTCCATCATGGGCAGTTCACTGGTGGTCTGATAAGGCCAGGACAAATGCCAAGGCCAAAAGTCCATCAAGCTTTCAAACGATTGCCTGTGGGGCATCCCAAGAACGAAGAAACCACCCGTCTCTACCGCGAAAAGAGAAAGCATTGCCGCAACGTGATCAAATCTGCCCAAAAAAGCCTGCTGGGAGGAATTCCTTGATGGCATTAACCCAAATCAAACGGCCGTCGCACTCTGGGGAAAGGTTAAGGCACTGAGCAGAAAACGAAGCGTCAGAGAATCTGCCTCAGAATCAACGGACATACCACTTGCGATATGCCCTGGCCAGCTTATCGACAATAGATTGCCCGGACAACTTCCAGCGAGAGATAGACACCATTGGCCACCATTTTATGAGCATGAACGCAAACCCTCATCACGCCATCAACCGACCTTTCACGATTTCGATTCTTCGCTCTCTCCTGAGCCAAAGGAAACTCGGCCGGCCCAGAAGAAATTGGTTACCCGCTAGTCTTCAATTGAGGAAGAGGTCGGTTACGGGGTGTTTGGGAAGGCTATAAGCCGTTGCGGCTAGTTACCCGGTCTTCTCAGCTGAGGCCTATGCGTTCTTGAAGATATGCAAGTTGTCATATGGCATTCAGACTATTGTATTCTCTGACTCTGCAAGTTTTCTGGCTGTACTTGAGCATGGGCAGGTTGGCCACTCGTGGCTGTTAGAAGTGCAACAGTATGCTAACGTAACCTTTGTCTGGGTACCTGGGCACGCAGGTATACCCGGTGATGAGGCCGCTGATAAACCGGTAAACCAGGGTCGTCATACTCAGCTGGAGGATATTCCTATATTATGCAGCGACGTTTGCTTTTACCCGCTGGGTGAATCGGATCTCTTGATGCGCGTGGGGCGAGTGTTGGCATAACAATCGTGACGCGTTCCTACGTCGCATCAAGAACACGACACAAGAGTTAAAAGATATGCCCTAGCCTCGAGATCAGAAAATTCTGACTCGGCTGAGGATTGGACATACTCGGCTCACACACGGACCTCTTAATGGCAGTACGGCCTACTGCCAAGGCTGAAGAACGTGAGGGTGATGGACTTATATGCTAAGATATAAGATAGCGGAGGTCAAACCTGAAAAGAATGTGACTTCTGGAAACAGTCACCAACCGAAGGCAGCTTGTAAACCGAAGGTCAATGATGACAAGTTGAAAGTCTTGTAGGTGAGGTGAGCGAAATGATGAGGAAAATTATGCGGTAAGGTAATGGGGAGCACACAATCGTGCGCAGGTGCTTACAGCCTAATGTCCGTCTCGAATAAACTAAAACGTCTACAGCATTAATACAATAAAGCGTAAAGCACAAAATCGCCAGACCCTTGCTGTCGAAAAAAAACTGACCCCGGTTTAAAATACAGCCATCCGGATAACCTCAGACCTACTCTCAACAACTCCCGGGTTCACATCCTGTGTGGGGACAGGGATGTTCGCATTATGACATTACATTGCGTCCGCCACTTACCGCCGAGTTGCCGGATTCCTAGCAAAAATCATCGGGTTCAGCGATGGAAGGTTCCTCCTCAATCAACTCCTCTGTAGCCTCGCCAACCGGTGGCCGAGGTCCAATACACGGATCGTTTCGTCGGAAGGGACAGGGTCGACATCGGAATCACTTATCAGCACTTCGCCCCGTTCCACAAGATCCCAAACAGTGTTAATTTTGTTCGGCCGAAGTACTAGCTGGCAATGACCACCAACTGTGACCAACCAATCGCTGTCTTGACCTACTCAGCCAGCGTTGCTGCGGCCCTCGACTAAGAGACTCCAGCACACGCTTGGGTCTAGGTAATCATGATGCACGTACTTAGTGAACCACAAGACGCTGATGAAACCGGTATAAGAGATATCTCTTAGAGTTTATGAACGACGGTCTACGTGAATATGAGGAGAAAAGCGAACCACTAGCTGTCGCAATTCTATGGTTAACCCAGTACCCTGAAAGTCGCTAGTTGGACGGGTACAATGTGCAAGAAAAGTTGTAAGAGCAGTAGGCACAGCCTACTGATCAAAAAATATTACCTTATTATTTAAAGCTAAAATATTTCAAAGATAGAGATGAAGCGTTGAACAATGTTTGTTTATCACTTTGTAGAGCAATGATGGAAACAATATTTCTATATATGGAGGACAAGAGAATCAATTATAGAGTAAGTTTATTTTTAATTCGGCTAATGCCTTTGTAAATCTGTTGTTCACATTGACTCCTACCTAATGTCATAAAATATCTATCAAGATAAGAACGATAACTCCCCATTTCACATAGAAAAACAACTCTTTTCTTCCGAAAAATTAGCAGCAGGTGCACTTGAACGAATTCCTGGTAGCCAACCCACCTCGCTCAGCTGATTTACACCCCCGTCGATGACGAACGTGGCCCCACTCAGCTGATAAATCAAACTACACCACCCTGACAAGGCATTAGTACTCATCTTTTCCTTATTTCTACCCCTCCCACACACTCCCAGAGATATTATTTGCAGATTTTATTTAAATTCCACATTCCTCATAATGACAACTGCTGCTGCTGCAGCGGCGAGCGTTCCGAGAATTTTCTCGCACTCTATTTTCGACCAACCCCGCATGCTTATCTTATCAGGATACGATTGTTTTGATGTCGGTTTCAGTTGCGTCTTCTCTGCACTGACTGACTGTCGGATCGGCATTTGAGACGCCGTCGTCGTCGTCGTCGTCGTCGTGCACATTTGCTCTCTAATCATGCGTCGGTGCTGAACAACACACAAACAAATTGAAGCCAAAGGTAAGATACCCAGGAAACCGGCGCACAGCCACGCGTCAGAAGGGAAAATTGCACAATCTCTTAATGCACTAAATATTTGCCTATGAGGAGACGGGAAGTGCATGTAGTCCGAAGTGGGGGCGACTATCTCTAGTAGTGCAATGTCATTCGTCATGTATTGTCACCAACATCATCGACGGAGTTTGTGCGAGTGGTGGATGTGCGTCGAGCCCGTTGAGAAGCTATGCATAGATCATATCATATCATATCATTTCTTGTAGCATCTCATCCATCACGATGGAAGCTGTTCGCAGCTCGTGTTTTTTGCCACCACTCTGGTAGATGGTTTTACCAACAAACGCACCGTTGACCCTTTCCAGCACACCTCCTGCAGAGCTTCTTTCTTTGTTTAGCATTTCAAGCTTATTGCTTTCACAATTAGCTTATTGCTTGCTCTCAACTTAGTATTCTAAATACACTTCCACAATTATTATTTGAGGGTTTTCTATGCCAAGTACCATTTTTGCATTGTGTGGCAAGTATGGGGCCACCAATTTTTTTGTTTTTTTTTGGTAAAAAGGAACTTTATTTTGAAAAAAAAAGTTACAAACGAATTATTCAAAGTATTGCCCATCACTAGCTAAGACTTTTTCCCATCTTTCTGGTAGAACGTGAATACCATTTCGATAGAACTGTTCGTCTTTTGATGCTATCCAAGAATCAAGCCATTTTGAGATGTCATCATATGAGTGGAATTGCTGACCAGTGAGACCATGTGCCATCGAACGGAACAAGTAATAATCGGACGGTGCAATATCAGAAGAATATGGCGGGTGGGGTAGGACTTCCCATTTGAGCGTTTCCAAGTAGGTTTTCACGGGTTTCGCAACGTGAGGTCGAGCGTTGTCATGCTGAAGAATCACTTTTTCTTGTCTGTGCTCGTATTTTGACCGTTTTTCGTGCAGTGCTCGGCTCAATCGCATCAATTGAGTTCGATACCGTTCCCCGGTAATGGTTTCGTTTGGTTTCAACAGCTCATAATAAATAACACCAACTTGGTCCCACCAAATACACAGCATAACCTTCGCAGCGTGAATATTCGGCCTAGGCGACGATGTTGAAGCATGCCCGGGCAGTCCCCATGAATGTTTCCGTTTTGGGTTACTGTAATGAATCCATGTTTCGTCACCCGTCACAATGCGATGTAGAAAACTCTTCCTTTTTTGCCGCTGGAGCAGTTGTTCACAGACGAAAAAACGACGCTCAACATCTCTTGGCTTCAAATCGTAAGGAACCCAAGTTCCTTGCTTTTGAATCATTCCCAACGCATGCAATCGCTTAGAAACTGCTTGGCGCGAAACTCCTAATCCTGAACCAAGCTCTTCTTGCGTTTGACACGGATCCTCATCGAGCCTCCAGTTCAGAGTCTTCGAAGTTTTTTGGCCTTCCTTCACGCGGACGATCATCAACACTGAAATCACCGTTTTTGAAGCGACGAAACCAATCACGACACGTTATTTCACTCAGAGCAGCATCACCGTAAACTTTTTGGAGCTCTCGATGTGCTTCAACCGCCGTTTTCTTCGAATGAAAGAAGAAAATCAACACTTCCCGCAAGTGACGATTATTTGGCACGAAATCAGACATCTTCAAACAACCAAAATATATAACACTAAACCAAAATCACTGATTTGGCAAAGCGGTTTGTTTACCATATGTCTGAGCTTGGTTTATGACGCTTGAGATGTACAACATTCGACCAGCACTTACTACTGGCGCCATCTATTGCTAAACAGCGGGAACTTAGTTGCGCACCTAATACAACCAACGAAAAATTCCTAGACCACACCGGGAATCGAACCCAGTCACCTCCAGCATGGTATTGCTGTGTAGCTGCGCCTTTACCGACTGAGCTAAAGGAGGACCCTCCTGCAAAGCTACAATGTCAAATTTGTGGATCTTCAATTCGTCAGAAAGCACGCGAGTACTTTCAATGAAATTGAGAGATCGGCAGTTCCACGTCCCACGTTTCCAATCCTAAGTCCTTATCCGTAGCCTAGATCCATGTAAGAAATGTAAGACCACTACTAGTACTACCGATACAATGAATCTTGGTATTTAACGTACAGTTTCCTTCTTTATATTTTCTTTAGAAATTAAATTCAAATATGTTCCTTTTGCCTCCGTCTATACCAACGGCTCAAACTCGACTGAACTATTATTTATTTGTTCGAGCAGACCAACAGTCCTTCTAGAAAACATCGAATACACCACTAGAATAATAACTAGGGTGGTCATTACAATACTTCCCTCTTAAGGGCCGGTTCATAAACCACGTAGACACATTTTTGAAAATCTCAGACACCCCCCTCCCCCCTCACAGACTTTATATAGACGGCCACAATTTTTTGAAATTTTGTATGGAGCGTAGACTTGGGTCAAACCCCCTCTCCCCCCAAAAAAGTCTACGTGGTTTATGAATAGCCCCTAAGCTAAAACAAATGATATAGAAAAAAACTTTTCGAATACAAATACATTGCACCTTTTCAAAAATTCAAATAAACTCAATTAAACAATCATAACATTCCGAATTCAGTCCTTCTGACAGATATTAGCTCCAGCGTGACACGCCTACTGCACAACTTTCGAGCGCGTGATAATTGGACTTCTTTCGCTTGCCCTGAGTCTCTTCTTCCTGGGTGTATCGCTTCCATCTGACACGTCCGAGAATCCTTCAAAATCATCTTCCTCATCCAGTGAGGTCCTTCTACATTTATTCGCACCGGTATGGTCTTCTCGAGGGCACTGCACTACTGTTTTACATCTATTAAACACATACGCAATCTTCAACTGATGTCTGTGTGCATTCGTAGTATGCTTGCCGACTAAGACCATTCTGATTTCTCCATCTTTTTTTATAACAGCTATGACTGGTGACGCCCATTCACTCGCTTGGATAGGTTTTATCACTTCCTGTCTTTCTAGCATATTTAAATGATTTAAAAATTTATCTTTAATCTTATATGGCACCTGATAGGCTTTTTTAAAAATTGGTTGTGCTGATTTAAAGGTGAGATCCGCTTCATATCTTAACGTTTCCTCAAAATTGTCAGCCATATTTATATTTTTGACAGGTTGAAGTTGCACGAAAGCATCCTTTCAGTTCGGGTAGAACACATTCAGCCAATCTCTACCCAAAAGCGGAGTGAAGTCCTTTGTAGTTTTCAATACAATCAATTTTTTCTCAGTTCGTATGCCATTCAACTCAACCTCAACATAAATCTGCCCCAACACCGCAATGCTGGAAACATTAACTACTACCAGCTTTTTGTTGCATTTGTTAACATGCAGTTGACGAAATAATCGTGTGTATAAAATTTCGCTTATGACAGCAACAGCCGAACCCGTATCGACCTCCATAGAAAGTTTACAATCCTGTACCAAAACATCAACTAAAGGGCGATACGGTCAAAATTTGGTCAATATCAACTTGACGTATTTCTTTCAATTTTGCATTTAAAAAACCTGAACACCCCTCATTTTGAAGGTGTGTGTGTGTAGAATGTTGCTCCTATTTTGATTTTGGAATTCACTCTTCAGTTGTCAAAATGCCGTCCAAGCAAGAAGAGCAGCGTATCAAAATTTTGCTCGCGCATCGCGAAAATCCGAGCTACTCGCACGCAAAGTTGGCAAAATCGCTAAAAGTTGCCAAATCAACCATTACAAATGTAATTAAAGTGTTTGGGGAACATTTGTCGACAGCCAGGAAGTCTGGATCGGGGGGAAATCGAAAACCGGAAGCCGCTGAGACGACAAAGAGAGTTGCCGGTAGTTTCAAGCGAAACCCTAACCTATCTCTCCGAGATGCCGCAAATAAGCTGGGTGTATCGTCTACAACCGTGCATCGAGCCAAAAAACGAGCCGGACTATAGACTTACAAGAAGGTAGTGACTCCAAATCGCGATGATAAACAAAATACGACGGCCAAAGCGCGATCCCGGAGGCTGTACACGACGATGCTGACGAAGTTTGACTGCGTGGTAATGGACGACGAAACCTACGTCAAAGCCGACTACAAGCAGCTTCCGGGACAGGAGTTTTATACGGCAAAAGGAAGGGGAAAGGTAGCAGATATTTTCAAGCACACGAAACTGTCAAAGTTCGCAAAGAAATATCTGGTTTGGCAAGCCATCTGTACCTGTGGCTTGAAAAGCAGCATTTTCATAGCTTCCGGGACTGTCAACCAAGAAATTTACGTGAAAGAGTGTTTGAATAAACGTCTGCTGCCTTTCCTGAAGAAACACGGTTGTTCCGTACTGTTTTGGCCGGATTTGGCATCTTGCCATTACGGTAAAAAGGCCATGGAGTGGTACGCCGCCAACAACGTGCAGGTGGTTCCCAAGGACAAGAACCCTCCCAACACGCCAGAGCTCCGCCCAATTGAGAAATACTGGGCTATTGTCAAGCGGAACCTAAAGAAGACCAAAAAAACTGCTAAGGACGAGCAGCAGTTCAAGGCAAACTGGGCTTTCTGCGGCGAAGAAGGTGGACAAGGTGGCTGTACAAAATCTGATGGCAGGGGTCAAGCGTAAGGCCCGGCAATTCGGATTTGGAAAAGTGGAAGCCTAACTGAATATTTTTCCTGAATTTTATACTAATTTAACTTGAAAAAGAAATTTAATTTGATTTTTTAAATAAACGATTTCACCGATTTAAACGCGTTTTCCCTTGACCAAATTTTGACCGTATCACCCTTTATGCATGACTCGGAAACCTTGCTAACGGATTGTTCTGGTTCGAATCTCTTCTTTCTGTATTATTCGTTGCTGTATTGTTCTATGTCGGTGTCGACTCGCAGACCCACCGCCTGATGGTCATGTGAGTACTTCAGAAAGAACAACTCTTCAGGTTAAAGGTTTATTAACGAACGAAACAAAATCGTATGTCATAAAACTCATAGACACACATCATTCGTAGTTTTACTAGTCATATCTTGGGTAGGACTGTACACGAATGGAATGTGTTCTCGGATTCCAGCATCTTCAGCGCACTCTGGTTGTCTTCAAAAATAACTCGATTGTTCTGCTTCTCATCGAGATCGTCCAGCAAGCATTCCAGCCACAGGACCTCTTGTGTCGCTTCCGAGAGCAGGCTTCGCATTCCGCCTCTGTAGACGACAATGAAACGCACGATTGTTTCCTGCACGGCCAGCTGATGGTTCTGTCGTTGAACTTCATCACGAAACCAGTGTTGGATTTCCCGCTGTCTCTGCATTTGGCCCAATCTGCATCCGAGAACTCGACAAAGCCATCATTGCTGTTTTTGCATGGCCGTAACCAGTGGTCTCTGGTTCCCTTCAAGTACTAGACTACACACTTGAGCTCGTTACAACCTTGAAATGCCTCAGATTCATCGGTACTTTTGACCCCTTCGCGCTTGCCAGGCTATTGGTTTGAACAATTTCGTCGATGTAATTCTTTTTGTTTATGAAGAAATCGGCGTACCCGTCACGTCGTACTTCCAACCCAAGATACCAATGTACGTTCGCCATTGCTGACATTGTGAAGGTCCTCTGGAGTCCCCTGGATGTCCGATCGATCATCTTCTCGTTCCTGCTGGCCAACTCACTCTGGAACTTCCATGCCGGGTAGGTAGTTTTTTTTAGTTCCTTGATTATCGAGATTTTCAGCCCTGGGCTGGTTCATCTCCCGTCTTAGACACTCAAATACCTTTTAGGGTATTTTCGTAACTTGTCCAGGGGTGAGATTCGAACTCGTGACTTTGGCGTGAGCAGTATGGATGTTAACCGCTACGCCGGGGTCGCCCCCGGGTAGTTATCATCTCCCAGCTTCTGTACGGATGACTTCGATGTCGAGAGTAAATCTTCAAATCAATTTTCAGAATTTTGCTTCTTCGTGATCTTCTGGATGAGAACTTCAGAAAGAACAACTTCTCAAGTTAAAGGTTTACTTTCAAATGAAACAAAATCTTATGTCACAAAACTCATAGAGTACTACAAGCTGTTTTGATGTCTGCCGTGCTGCTATGATCTACTAACAGGCACAAGACGAAGAAGGGTACAGCGAGCAAGATTGTGAGATCAAGTGGAGCAAGATCTAGAGAGTACAAGGTGCCCATGGGATTGAAGAAGAGCAGCCATGACGCTTTACTACTGGAACTAAATCTGCATTTAAAACTTTGAACGTTTTAAAGGGCAATTCAGCGCCAACTTTAGATTAGGGCGAATCTGCTTTTGTAAACAATGGCTTTCGTAGTCATTTTCTCTTGAACAAAAGGTCACAAATACAAATTAAGCACTCTTTAAGGAAGAAGAGCTTTATCTCTATCCGCTGATATATTCAATTTGAAGAAATTGTATTCAACTGCCGATAAATTAGCAGACAAAGTGTTTGTTTACAAAAGCAGATTCGCCCTAATCAAATGTTGGCGCTGAATTTAAGGGTTTGATGATTATAGAATCTCCAAAAGCATTTCGTGCCTTCTGTTAATTTTATGCTTCTATTGATTTCGAAGCTCTGTTTTGAACCTATCGCGGAATCTACATACAAAAATATGAATTTCTGTCTGTCTGTCAGACTGTCCAGAATTTTTTTCTATGCTGTTTCGAGACCTCTCTCCTCTCTGAAAGGAGGGGGAGCGCTTATACAATTAAAACAGACATTTCAGCATAACTCGAGAACTATCAATCAAATGGAACCAAATTCAGCATGTGGGAGTTTTTGGAGGCAGCATTTTTTTTCTATGGTGGTTCGAGACCCCGCCTCCCCTTTGGAAGTAGAGGTTCTCATACAAATGAAACAGAAATTTCAGCATTACTCGAGAAGATCACTTTAAAAAAAAAAAACCTTTTTTTAAAAACACTTTTGCGAGCGATTAGTAGAACGATTTTAATTCGAAAACTAGGAAAATGTAAGTTAACACTTCACTTGATCACTTTGCTAAAAAAAATAAAAAACTGCCACACTTTTTCTAACTATTTTTAAACGGTTTACTAGTGATAGTTTAAAAAAGTATTTCGGTTTTTTATTTTTTTAGAAGTTAATTTCAATTTTCCTAGTTTTGCAATAACTCGAGAACTTATCAATGAAATCGAACCAAATTTGGCATGTGGAGGTTTGTGACTGCAGAATTTTTTCTATGGTGGTTCGAGAACCCTCTCCCCCTCTATGGAAGCGGGGAGGGGGGGGGGGGCTTACAAATGAAATAACTTTCTGCACACCGCGGGCCCCCCCCCCAAAAAAATTTTTTTTTTCTGTTTTGTTTTTTTCGGGGGAAATTTTTTTTTTTTGGGTTGCCCGCCCCTCCCCCCTCTTTTCGGGGGGGGAGGGGGGCCTCTCATATAAATGAAAAAACTTTTTGCATAACTCGAGAATTAATCAAGCAAATGGAATAAAATTTGCATGTGGGGATTTTAAGAAGCAGATTTTTATTTATGGTGATTTGAGACCTCTCTCTCTCCTCTCTGAAAGGAGGGGGGAGGGGGCTCCCATAAAAATGAAACACAAATTTCTGCATAACTCTAGAACTAATCAAGCAAATGGAATTAAATTGGGCATGTAGGAGATTTTAGAGGCAGATTTTTATTCTATGGTGGTTAGAGACCCCTCCCCTCTCTAGAAGGATGGGCTCCCTTACAAATGAAACATACATGTCTGCATAACTCGAGAACTAATCAAGCACATGGAACCAAGTTTGGCATGTGGGGATTTTAGGAAACAGGATTTTTGTCCTTGGTGATTTAAGACCCCTTTTTTCTCTCAAAAAGGGGGGGGGGTCTCATACAAATGAAACACAACTTTCTGCATAACTCGAGAATTAACCAAGCAAATGGAACCAAGTTTGGCATGTGGAGATCTTATGAAACAAGATTTTTGTCCATGGTTGTTTGAGATCCCTTTCCTCTCTCTAAGGGTGGGGAGGGGGGGGGGTTGGTTTATACAAATGAAACAAAAATTTCTGCATAATTCTAGAATTAATCAAGCAACGGGAACCAAATTGAGCATGTGACAGTTTTTAGTGGCAGATTTTTTTTTCTGCGATGGTTAGACTCCTTTGTATGGGGGGCTCCCATACAAATGAAACACAACTTTTTGCATAACTCGTGAACTAATGGAGCAAATTGAACCAAGTTTGGCATGTGGAGATCTTAGGAAACAGGATATTTGTCCATGGTGGTTTGAGATCCTTTTCCACTCTCAAAGAGGGGGGGGGGGCTCTCATACAAATGAAACACAACTCTCTGCATAACTCGCGAACTAATGAAGCAAATGGAACCAAGTTTAGCATGTGGAGATCTTACGAAACAGGATATTTGTCCATGCTGGTTTAAGACCCCTTTCCTCTCTCTAAGAGTGGGAGGGGGGGCTCTCATAGAAATGAACTTTCTGCATAACTCGAGAACTTAATCAAGCAACTTGAACCAAATTTGGCATGTGGGAGCTTTTGGAGGCAACATGTTTTTTTTTATGGTTCTAACCCCCTTTCCTCTCTGAAAAGAGGGGGCTCCCATTCAAATGGAACACATCTTTCTGCATAACTCGAGAACTAATGAAGCAAATGGAACCAAGTTTGGCATGTGGAGATCTTAGGAAACAGGATATTTGTCCATGGTGGTATGAGATCCCTCATACCAAGTGGGGGGGGGGGGGGCTTTCATACAAATGAAACAACAATTTCTGCACAATTCAAGAAAAAATCAAGCAAATGGCACCAATGGGCATGTGGGAGTTTTTGGTGAGGGGGGGGGGGCTCTCATTCACAATGAAACACAACTCTCTGCATAACTTTGCGAATTAATCAAGGAAATGGAACCAAATTTGGCATGTGAGGGCTATAGGAGGCAGAATTTTTTTTTAAATGGTGGTTCAAGACCCCTCTCCCTTCTCTGGACGGGGGGGGGTCTCTTGCAAATGAACTCGAGAATTAATCAAGCAAGTGGAACCAAATTTGGCATGTGGGAGTTTTTGAAGGCAATTTTTTTTCTATGGTAGTTTGAGTCGTCTCTCCTCTCTGGAAATGGGGGTTCATACAAATGAATTTGTTTATTTGTTTATTTGTAATCATATCATCCGACAACATGGTGTTAATGAAATCTTAATGTATAATAATAATACTAGTTATTAGCTAAAAACACGCATTGAGCGTAACCGCATAGAGCGTAATGTGTTAGTTGACAAATTAAAGTCGAAAACATCATAACCTGCCTGAAAACGTCTGGAGATGGAGTTGAGAGGATCATTCGAGCCATACGTCGTATTTCTTGTCCTTGGTTGTAGAAATTGCCTGGATCGAAGAACACGTTGAGGAGCATAAATCTGCAAACGCTCAAGCAATGCTGCACTGTCAATTTCCGCACGAAGTATTTTCGCTCCAAATACAGCATGATCCACCAAAAGGCGATTTTGAAGCGTTTCAATGCCCAGCCAAGCACAGCGATCTGCATATGGGGGTAGATTTAAAGGGTCACGCCAGGGCAGATTTCTAAGAGCAGATCTCACAAACTTCCGCTGAATGGATTCAATCCTAGTGATCCACACCGCTTCGTAAGGGGACCAAACAACTGATGCATACTCCAGAATAGACCGGACGAGCGAGCAATACAGAGCACGTAGGCACAAGGGATCATCAAAGTCATGAGCAGTTTTTAGAATGAAGTCTAGCTGACGATTGGCTTTGTCAATTATTTCCGAATAATGCAAGGTCCTTAATTTTATCAACACGTTCCAGTTGCTCCCCATGCATCGTGTAGTTGTAGTGAATAGGCATTCTACAGCGATGGAACGATATTATAGAGCATTTGGAGACACTCACTCTAAGGAAGTTGTGGCTACACCAAGAAGCAAAAAGGTCAATAAGCTCTTGAAGTCGTCTGCAATCAGCTTCTCGTCGGATGACAAGAAAAATTTTCAAGTCATCAGCATAAATGAGCAACCAACCGCTTACCAGAACGTTTACGACGTCATTGAAAAACAATACGAATAGTAGAGGACCCAGATTGCTCCCTTGGGGCACGCCGGACAGGGGAGGAAACCAGCTTGATTGCGTTATACCAATTTTAACAGTCTTTTGTAGTCTGTTGCCAAAGTATGATCGAAGCCACTTACACATTCTGTTTGAAACTCCCAGTCGTTGCAGTTTTGCCAAAAGGATCACGTGGTTTACGGTGTCAAAGGCAGCTTTTATGTCCGTGTAAACTGCGTCAAGTTGCGCTCCAGCATCCATTGCTGCAATGGCAGTCGTCTCACATTCGCAAAGATTACTATTCACCGATCTTTTGGGGTAAAACCCGTGTTGGCAAGAGCTAATGTAGTTTCGACACGTGCTTAGCAAAAACTTCGTTGACAATGGATTCAAAACACTTGGAGCCAGCTGCCAGCGATGTTATACCTCGGTAATTAGAGATGTTGGTTTTGTCTCCTTTCTTATGTACAGGAAGCATATACGATGACTTCCATGCGGAAGGAAATTGTTGAAATTGGAGAGATTTGTTGAAAAGAGCTTGAAGAGGTGCGGTCAGCATACCAACACACCTTTTAAAGACGCACGAAGGAACGCCATCTGGACCGGGGTTGTATGATAGCTTCAGCTTTTGTACTGCTGATTCAACCATCACTTCAGAAATGTCAAACACATCCAAGTACAATCTCGGTACAAAATTCAGAGTCAATCTTATTTCATCTATCGATGGAACACAAAACAGTTCACATTTCTGCTCTGCAGTGCGAGCATGAAGGCCACCTAGGTGCATCAAAGTTAGCAGACCATTTTCTTTACGTTTTGAATTAACGAAGCGTTTTGGGTTCTGCCGAAGACCATCTTGCCTCTTTTTTACGTAGCATTTATACAAAAATCGATTGTATCCTCTATAGAGACGACTCGCTTCATCGAATTGGCGTTTTGTGAATGGACATCTCCATTGACAGTACTTCTGCAACAATCTGGAGCGATTCCTGCGCAAAGCGCGAAGTTGAGCATTGGACCAAGCCGGTTTCCTAGGGGGTCTTTTGGGTGGTACAGCTTGCATGATACAGGAATGGAGAATTCTGGTAAAAGCATTCGTGGCGCTGTTGGCGTCAGGACTCGACAACACCTCAGACCAATCAATCTCCGACAGCAACTGTTTCAATCTAACATAATTTCCACGCCGAAAGTCACGACCAGTGAAGTCATCATCATTGTTAAACGATACTGCAGGCAGGCGTATTGCGGTGAAAGTCAGGGCAGGATGATAGCGATCAGGAACGACCTGCTCTGGAACTTCGACTCTCCTTTTGTCATGCTCGTATCATCGGACAGTACTAGATCAAGAATACGACCGGAGCAATTATTGATCAGGTTACGTTGTCGTAACCCTTGGAAGGCAATAGTATCAAGAAGCATATGACCAGCAATAGAAATTAGGGATTGTTGCGGGTCGACAAAAGCAAATTCGTCTTTGTGGTTTTTCTTTCAGACCAGTCGAGGCTGATTAAAATCTCCGAATAAAATTATTGCACTCGGTCACTCCTGCTTCGATTGACTTCAGACATTGCATCGAGATGATGTTGCATAAAAGAGCTATTTTGACTTTTATCCGGGGGTATGTACAGTGCTCCTATCAACAACACCACAGGTTTTAAAGTAATTCTGACCCACAATTGCTCAACATTAGAACCAGTAGAGAGCTGGATGGCCGATGTTTCAAAATAATTTTTCACGGCAATCAACACGCCCACCTCCACGTCGGCGCATTCCGTTTGTACCGCAGCGGTCCACACGAAAAGCACAATAATCGCCATCAAAGAGCTGCTGAGAAAGTATACGGTCGTCAAGCCAGGTTTCCGTGAAGACGTAGACGTCGTAGTCCAGTTCTGACGTAGAATGAAACACCTGATCAATTTTTGTCCTTAGTCCTCGAACATTTTGATAATAAATATTTAACATCGATGATGAATCAGCTGCGGCAGTGGTGATAACATGCACGTCCTGTGCAGTAATACTGCAACTTGAAGAAGTATCAGGAAGAGAAATATCGCGATTTGAAACGTACTTGCCTGGAAGACCCTTTCACCAAACTCGACCACAGGACCAGGACGTCTTTGATGGCAGGATACGGCAACAGGCACGACTGGGTTGGATGGCTCCAGGGCTTCCAAAGCACTGTACACATTGCGTCCTGGTGTATCCAAATTTGTTTGAAGTGCATCAATATTACAGGTTTCCGCTGGAAAACTCGAAGGTCTTGTATCATCAGAAATAGCTTCATCGATTCGGCATCGAAACCTTTCGGAATCAGCTTGGGAAACTAGCAAGCTGTCAATTATGGCAGAGCTGTAATTTTGAGAAGCATCAGAGACAGAACGTCCTATAACACACGCATACTTGCCTGGAAGTGCAGGCTGGAAGACCCCTTCCAAACCTCCGTAAACAGGACCAGGACGACTAGGATGACAGGAAACAGAACGTTGAAAGATGGGTACGGTTGATGGCTCGACTGTTACGGGATCGAAAGGGGCTTCCAATGTGCTTTTTTTGCGTGCGTCCCGGTGAAGATGAGGCTGAAACACACATTTCTGCATAACTCGAGAACTAATCAAGCAAATTGAACCATATTTCGCATGTGGAGGTTTCTGGAGGCAAGAACTGTTTTTACCGTGGTTTGAGACCACTCCTTTCTCTTGAATTTCTCATACATATTAAACACAAAATTCAACCAAACATGAGTGTAGGTTTTTCGAAGTTGGAATAATTTGTGCATGGATTTTTGAGCGAAAGAACGACACTTTATTTTAGCTCCACTGAATATACGCGACGATACTCCGTGCGATGCGAAAAGACTGAATAATCTAATCTATTGCTGTCGGGTTTATGTGGATCAGCGGGAAGATGGGTAGAGTTAGAATCGGTGATAACGATCGGCTACATGATCGGAAGCTGCGAGGGTCTGATAATGGACTGTATGAGAGAAGGTGAGATGACTACTGATAACACAATTCGAGCAGTTCCGATCGTCCATAAATTACGTTACGACTGGACAATGAGATTTATCTAGACTCGGGAAACTACTGAACCGATCGCCGTGAAAATTAACATGCATAGGTTTTTGGTACCGTGAAAGGTTCTTATGATGGTTTGAAACCCCTCTCCTCTCTCGAAGGTGGGGGGGGGGGGGGGTATGCTCTCGTACAAATGAAACAGAAATTTCTGCATAACTCGAGAAATAATCAAGCAAATGGAACCAATTTTGCCATGTTCGGATTTTTAGTGGCAGAATTTTTTTTATGGTGGTTCGAGACTCCTCCTTCTCTGGAAGAAGGGGGGGGGGCTTCTTTACAAATGAAACTCAAATTTCAATCAAACATGAGAATTATCCAGGCAACTAAAACACAATATGTGTATTTTTCGGGTAAGTTATAGAATAGACGTTTGAATCCCTTCTTAATCAAGAAAGGGGGATGCTTGAGCTACTTTCAGTGCTACATTATGCACAAGAAGTTAATCTTAGGTTATGCAAAAGAAAATTACGTACAAAATGAGTGGATAGGGCGTAGTTTGAAGATAAAAATTTTGAATATGAAATGCTTCTACACAGAAAGAAGAACCATGGGAGATGTCACCGATTCGAGGGTTAAATTAACAACGCAGACAAAAATAAAAACAAAACAAAATAAAAAAATAAATACTTTAATCGAAGTCACACATTAGCAAACGAAAATGTTTTAACAAAATAACTATAAACGCGCCATTTCTACTAAATTTTCATTCATTGAATTGCAAGCGTGCCAAAGCTCGCACTGGGTTCAGCTAGTACTCCTGTAAAAAATGAATTCAATATCTTCAATCCGCTCAACCAATCCCAATGTTTTGTAATAGTGTGTGTTGTTTCATAATTTGAGATAACTTAAAGCAGAAGTCTTCCAAATTTGGCAGATCGACAGGCAATTGGTGGATAACCACCTTGCAATTCATAGCAAGATGCTTAGAAGTGTAACGGAAGATTTAATGAGCCTCATGAACCTCAACCAGTTCATGTTATAAAATTAATTGTTGAGTAATTTGGAACTGATTGGTCCCTGATCAGTTCAATGTTTTATTAGAATCAAATTTCAAAACCTTAATGAAGTTATAAGGACAAAACTAACAAGACAACACATAGAATTCAAATCACTTACTTTTTTACTTGATCAAACATCAGCCAACTTTTCAGAATAACAACGCTCTTAAAGCTCAGATTTTTCACCAGCACTATATCTGGAGTAATGTATGATGATCATATCATATGTACTATCACCCATTGTAGCACGGAAACTAAGTCCGACAGCAATGGACTCTCCTATCTGTTAGACTTGATCAAGCTTTAATAACCACTGATTATCCTAATCATGCCATTGTACCAGCACTCAATCTGGGGAGGTAGATTTATTCATCAGTGTTTAATTTTTAATCTGATCAGTGGCATTTTCATGGAGATGATTCGCCACTATGCAATACAATCGGGAAATAACTCAGATCTTCATTCGATTTGAGACCCGAATTGTTATCAGTGAAAAACGTTGCTCCCATCAACTTAACTACGACAACTACGAAACCAGAGATAAAGCATACGTTGTGTGTGAGTGGCCCATAATGCGATCTCTTAATTTTGATCGAACCTCTGAACGGAACCTCGTACGACGCGCTTTTGAGTGGGTTGAGTTATTTTCTTTTAATTCCGCGTCCTCCTCCTCCTCCTGAGTGATTAACACTCGGAATGGTTTCAACGAAAAATCTTTGCAATCATCAACTACTTAAACAAATATATAGGAGTGGTTTACCATCTTCCTCCGACTCTATTTGTTAAAATTAAATTTAGAAACTTCATGTAAATGCAATATCTCTTTGATACCCACGAGTCGCCACTGAGTTTCATATTCCTAAAATATTATAGGGGCAAACTAAAAGAATTGTTTTCATAGTCAATCACCACCTGAAAGATCCATTTCTGTTATTCCTGCGGTATAAAATTCAAATAATAAATATATATTCCACCAGCTCGGCTCGCTCCGTAGACGCTGTGTAGGATGTTTCACCTTGCTTCAGGTTTCGCAACCGTATGCAAAACCGGCGGATAATAACAAAATCAACAAAACAGAAGCGAGCTCACAGAACAGCGAATGCAGTCTTGTTTTGAGTGAATGGCATTTTAGTTTATTATGAAAATAAGCCGATTGTTATCATCAAATATAGAATTATTGCATCATTGTACTAACTTGTTGAATCTGTTGTTCCCGCTTATTTCGCCACACTTAACACCTTCGAATTTTCCGCTACGTCGTGCAACAAGCCCCTAACTGTCCCAACAGCACGAACATTCACCAATCAAAGTGCCAAATATCACTGACGTCTTCTAGAAAACTGCCCGAGAACCACAACAACGCGCAGTGACACACGACAAGCTCGTCAAAATAAGCACCGTCTTCACCCTTCGACTCAATGCACACTCGATATCAGTTTACAAGTTAACAACAACGACCCCCTCTATCTCTCTCTCTATCGCTCCTATCTATGTCTTGTTCCCCCGAAAAAATAAAACTCTCAATCTATTCCGTTCTACAATCGAACAAGTCTTCTGGACATTGATTCCTATTTGGCACCCTCCCACGTTCTTCCAAGCGCTCTGAACACCTTTACGCGACGTTCAAACCTCGACGTTGCGGAAAACACTAACCAATTTCGCTCTCTGCAAACTGTTGATATTTTATTATTCAGGAGTCCACGGCGCGGCGTCGTTCGCCTTTCGCCACCCACCCACCACCGGGTCCGCCAGGTGCCAAACCGAACCCGCTCACCTCAGCGCTGAGCTTTGCAAATCACCCGGCGCATATCCATTTCACCACCATATTAATAGAGCATTCGACACTCAAACAAACCACCCAACGGACTCAGCTGTTCGAAGCGGTTTCTCTCTCTCAATGACTGATGCACATCAGCACTCACTCTCACCCACCAGCGTTAACTCGATTTCGAATGATTGGAATCATTGCCTACCGGTAGGCGCTTACATTGGTTTTGGTTGTTTGTCTGATTTTTTTTTATTCTCGTACGGGGAAAATGATTTGCTCCGAAGGTAAGGCCTGAGGTGATTCCGCCGAAGAACGGTGTCGTTTTGTTGGTGCGAAATGGTTAATGAAGAATTTTTCGTTGAAACAAAATTTATTGCTTTCGCTTTCAACACTGCGGGGGAAAATCCGGCTCGTCTAGGAGTGAGTTTTGTTAATTGCAAACGTTCAGTGCAGCTGACGCAATGTTTTCGCAAAATGTTTAGCAATGAATAATGGTTGAAAAATATGGATGATGCTGAGGAGATTCGTTTCAGAATGTTTCGGTGTGTGTTTTATTAAATGTGTAAAATTAGTGAAATCCCGGAGTGACTTCATTTGAGTTCAAGGGCAGAGGAAATGCGAAGTGCGTGTCTTGGTTGGGTCAATGAATTGATATGGCCATGCATGATGGAATTTCGTGTCGATCTCTTGGATACATCGTCGAATCAAACCCAACTCGTCATAATGAATGGAAATAAGTAGTAGAGTAAACGTAGGACCGTTAATGGTCTGATCTTTTAATTATTTCATTGAAATTTTTCAAATGTTTCGACAAAGCGTTCTATGAAGTAATCGAAGCCCTGCAAATGTGTGCGAGCGACAGGTTGTACACAGCTTTGTTGAAAACATATCCATTTGCTTCATTACTGTATCGCTGAGTGCCTCGACAATCGAAGCAACTGTAGGCATAGGCGTAGCCAGAGGTGGCAGGGAGGCCGTTGCTCGTGCATGGCAAAAATCCAAACTACTCTCACGCCAAGTTGGCGAAATTGTTGAATGTGGCTATATCAACTGTTACCAACGTATTAAAAGTGTTCGGTGAAAGTTTGTTGACAGCCAGGAAAGCTGTGTCAAAGTTCGCGAAGAAATATCTGGTGCGGCAGGCCGTCTGTACCTGTGGCTTGAAGAGCAACGTTTACATTGCGACCGGAACCCTTGTTCCGTTTTATTTTGGCCGGATTTGGCATCTTGCCATTACGGAAAAAATGCCATCGAGTGGTTTGCTGCCAACAACGTTCAAGTGGTGCCCAAGGACAAGAACCCTCCCAACACGCCAGAGCTCCACCCAATCGAACAATATTGCGCCATCGTCAAGCGGATCCTTAAGAAGACTCAAAAAGCTGTTGTGAGCGAGAAACAGTTCAAGGCAAACTGGCGTTCTGCGGTGAATAAAGTGGACAAGGAGACTGTACAAAATCTTATGGCAGGTGTTAAACGAAAGACCCAGCTGAATATTTCTCCTGTATTCTGTATTAACTGAACTTGAAAAAGAAAAAGAAATTGACTTATTAATAAAAACTTTGATCGACTCACACACATTACTGTTTGACCAAATTTTGATCGGAACACCCTTTAAAGTAGCCGGAAAACGTTCACCAGTGCATATTTTTACGACATGTTCTGAAACGAATCGTATTCAATCCGGAAAAAGGCAATGTAAAATTTGGCTTCTTCGGCTTAGATTCTAACACCTTCGAAGCATGCTCATGAACTGTCAAAAAATTGAGGTTAATACAATCCGTGCAATGGTCTATATTAAATGAGTTAATCTTCGAGACTCACAATATGTCATATGGCACCGCTCGTAGCTGTTCAGAATTGTTTGACGGATGCATATGAAAGGTCATTCCCAATGAGTGTCCACTCCTTCGCTCCATTCCATCACTTTTAAGTAATAGAAGACAAGAAACATTTGACTACGTGCTACATTTGAAAATATCATCGCATCCTCTTGAGATCGTTAAAAGCATTAAAAGCAGCCTATTAACACATGAAATCAGCCGCGCCCAAACCCCATCATGAACCGAAGGGCAGGTAAGAGTTCAATTTGAGTCGATGAAATGTACCAATTTGTACTTGCGACCTGAAACCTGCGCGAGAGAGAGAAAGAGAGGGGGGATAGGGAGGTGGATAGAGAGGGGAGAGAGAGGGGGGGGAGAGGGGGAGGAGAGAGAGAGGGAGGCAAGAAAAACCGAGTATGTACAAGCAACCGCTACAATCACCACAAGCCATGAGCACGATCAAGCGCACATTCTTTTGCCTGTCAAGGTGGCGGATTCGTTCCTGCCTTGACCTACCCCGCATTGGAGATGTAAGGCAAAGGAATGTGTGCTTGGTTCGAGTACTATATCATATCATACTATATGGTTCGAGTACTATGTCATATGCCCTTCGCTCAATTTTCAAATACTTCTATTCAATTTTTCCCAGACTGCCGTACACTGATTGAACTTTTATTTAATTTATTTATTTCGTCAACAATCAATCGTAGACTACATTAATGGTCTTATATCCTACAATAACTTTATGTATTGAAATATTTTTTCAGTTTTGTACGAGCCATACTAAGATCAATCATTTCACTATGTTGATTAGAAGCATTCATCATCTGATTTAATGGTCCGATTTAGTATAATTTGTACGATGGTGATCTAAAGCGAATAAATTTCGATTACGTAGTTGTCGTGTAGGCACATAAAAGTTTAATTTTGACAATAATTCAGTTGAATCTATTCGTTGCGAAACGAGGTCGGTGACAAATGAGACCATAGCATAATCTCGACGCTCTTTCAATGATTGAATGTTGATCAACAAGCAAAGTGCTTCATATGAAGGGAGGGGAAATTGTGTCCATCCTAACCTACGCACATAATAAAAACTAATTTTGAATTGAATCACACCGAGTTCAAAGTTCAACCTCCTGTGAGACTCTCAGAAGTGAGGAATCACCCAACATGCCCTGCGTTGCCAAATACGTCTTACACGTACCACTGCTAGAGAACGAAAGAGCCGATTATTGGATACACGCAATCGAGTGTACTGCTCTCTCGACAGTAACGCATGAAGTGCATCCGGCTAGTATAAGGTATAACGGAACAACATTGAGGCGTAACAAGCATTACTGACAGAGTTGCCAATATTATCTTTTGGCACCACACACGGGTTGGGATTTTGTTCCTAAGATAAAAAAAAGCACAAAAAAAAAAAAAAAAAAAAATATAGAATAAAAAAAAAAAAAAAAAAAAAAAAAAAAAAAAAAAAAAACAAAAAGTATTAAAAATTAACTTCCACAAAATGATTTTTTTTAAGTTTTCTCTTCAGTCCGGCCCTGAAGATGCATATTGCAACGGTATTCAAATGATGCTTAAAGAAGGACTTTCGAAAAAACTGCAGAGTTCTGGCATTAATTTCATAGATTGACCAATTGTAAACTGTTGTTGCAGATCTCAGATCTCCCGGAGGTCCAGCTGGTGCTCTACTGGTTGTTTGATACTGCCAGAAGATGGCGAACTATCTACCTAACAACTTTCCTCAAGGAGTACAGGATTCCATCTCTTCTAATAAACCGAAATTAAGAGTTTGCACCTGCTTGGGTAACTTGGCGTGTGAAATGAACTTCACCTCGGAGCTCACTTCCTTCGTGGGGGAAGTAAAATACGAAGTGCCCTGCCAGTCTTTGCCATCCAGCGTGAGATAGGTCTCGTCGTCCATCAACACCGCTGTCGTAACTTTTCCGCAACATTTTCTTCGGCAAATTTCCTTACTGCTGATGTGCTGCGTGTTAATTCACCAACGCTACTCAAATCACTGACTCGAACGATGGCATGGCCCTCTATTGTTCCATTCATTCGTTCAGTCGTAATAATAATTCAATGATTAAATGATAATTTTATTTCGCTCCAACCTTATACACTACATCCTTCTCTGCCTGTACCCCATGGAAAAAATTGTACCCCATGGAAAAAATCGTAAGCGAGAGTGAGGCACCAATGTGATGTGGTTATGGATGTACTGGATGTACCGGATGAGGATGATATGGACCTTTTCGAGACAACAAAGTACAGGTTTGGCAAGATCTCACGAATTTTTCTTCTTCTTTTGCCATACCCGGCCAATTGGCAGCTTCGCAAACTTCCTGTATTTTACTGTCATTTTCCGAGCATGATTCGATATTTCAAATACTCCGGCGTCTACTGCATACAGCAGATTTCCAGAATCTTAATATTCAAACGGAACTGCTTCTTGAGTTTCGTACATTAACCTAGACAGTGGGTCGGCTTCGTTTAGTCCTCCTGTAACTCGTTCGATCGTAAAATCGAAAGGCTGTTGGCGTAGAGCCCAGACTTCGGCGCGGGATACTGCACCCCGGTTCACTGAGCACTGCTCTCAAGATGAACATTTACAACAATTTAAACGACAATACAAATTACCCTGCCTTCGATTCATGTTCTCCCGCACGAATCCAAACACCTGTAATCTTAGGAAGAAACAGCCAAATTTAAACTTGATTCGCGTCCTCTCGCACGAATCCAAACAATCAAAATTTGATTTATGTCCTCTCGCACGAATCCAAACTAACCTAAAACATCCGTGTCCTCTCGCACGAACAAAAACATTCCAAGTTTGATTCGCCTTGGCTTGAACGAATCTAAACATCCAAACAAATAGTCGCGCTTCCTAGTATGCATCCACACGATCATGTAGTTACGCTTTTATCAGCTCCCCCTTTTTGCATTCGTGACCTTGGCAACGTATTCGAAAACTGATAAAAACAACACCAACACCAAGTCCGTTCTGCGAATCGTCAACGTAGGCACATGTTGCAATAGTTCCGTCTCAGATTTTTCCTCGTTTTTCGGCAAGACACTACACTCGGTTCACAAACCTTCTTTTCAATCCCAGTTAATCTCTTACACGACATGCGAACACAAGCTACGAGCCTGGAAAGCCTTCCAATTTGTCTGTTTCACGATCGATAAGACAAAATCCAACATGACCGCCGAAAATGTTTCTATGTGTTCATCAGCTTTTTCAAACCTCCCAACCAGACCAAATTTCACGATGAAATGCAAACGCAGATTAAATATTTCTTTTAGAAATTCTCTTTTCACTCACAATTTCTGATACGTACCGATCACTGGGAGCCGCTGCGCCATTGTCGTAACATTTCCGCAACATTTTCTTCGGCAAATTTCCTTGCTGCTGATGTGCTGCGTGTTAATTCGCCAACACTACTCAAATCACTGACTCTTATTTTATTTCGCTCCAACCTTATACACTACAACCGCCACGTCGCGATTCACCAGGAGAATCGAGTTGACCATCTTATTCAGCCGCTGCCGCTGCGTCATTGCCTGCAGCTCCGAAACCAGTGGACGCGACCTCCGCTTCCTGACATGTATGTTCATGTTCGCCAGGTACTTTTTCACTGTTTGGCCGGTTGAACCGACCTCCCGGCCAAGCGCACGCAGCGATGTAGCCACTTTTCCCTCGGTCTTCCTCTTCAGCATCCTTTGGAGCTTCTTGTCGCTCAGGGGTCGTTGGCCGTCCGGAACCTGGCTTTCTTTCGATGCTCTGATTGTTGTCTAATAGTGCCAAGATGCTGTAGATGCCGGAACGGCCGTATCCGGCGTCCACAAAGTGCCGCATGATGTCCGTTTTCGATGCGGCGGAGTGCCGTTCTTTGAACGCGCACACTTCTGAACGGAGTTACTTCACCGTTTTTGCCATCACGGTTAGAGTTTGACTGATAGAGCTGTCAAATTTTGTCTGCTGACTCATGGGTTACTATGATTGATGCTGCATGGGTAGTTTTGTCAGTGCGGATGAAGGTAAACCCATGAAAAATCGGCAATTTTTGTCCATTTTTTTAAATGAAAACGTTAGGTATGGATTCTTCTAGAATAACAACTGTGTTTTAATAAGTATGATATTGGCTGTTTTATTTCAGGCTCAGTTTGTAATAACACTCGAGGCATTTCTTCTGGAACTTTAACGGCATCTGAGTCTGGAGACAAAGAATAAGAAATGCAACAACAAACACTACGTAGAACCCGCTCTGTGAAAGTGCAAGCGACAGCCTTGGTGAGAAGTCACGCTACGCAACCTGATAATGCTGAAGAAAACAGATCACTATAAAAAAAAAAAATTAAAAAAATGAACAAACAAAGAAGCAATCCTCAAGCAGCTCAACAACAACATCCCATTATTTCTACTCTACAATTTATCCATTTTACACTGTATTCTATAATGTATTTTACTGGCCTGATAGAAACATTCTGAAGGAACATACTCCTCAGTGTTTCAAAGATGCTTTTGGAGAGCAGATAACGATTATTATTGATTGCTTTGAAATCAAAGGGCAAAAATTATCGAATCGTATCGCAGCGGCTATACAGTGGTTCGATTATGAAAAATCGAGAACGCTTAAATATTTTACTGGCATATCCCAACAAACATCGGTGTTGAATTAGAGCTTGTTCAAGCCAATTTGGAGAAGCTATTCAGCTGTTTCTTCTAGAATAGCTGAATAGCTTCTCCAAATTTGTTTGAACAAGCTCTAATTCAACACCGATGTTTGTTGGGATGTTCAACGGGCAATGTGATGTTTGTATCACAAGGATACGGAGGCAGGGCATCAGATAAAACCATCGAGCAAACTTTCGGCTCCCTAGACAACGTCGCAGAAGAAGGTTTCATCATGGCTGATCGTGGTTTTTTTATTGAACAAGATATAATAAACAAAACTGCTGCATTGAATATCCCAGCATTCCGAAAACAAGGAGGGCAACTTTCAGCTATGGATTTGGAAAGAACAAGAAGAATTGCCACAGTTTGAATCCATATAATCCATAATGAGATAGTAATATCAACTGATCAAAAGCATGTGCCAATGGTGCTCATGACGAGAAAACATAATGGTATCATGGTGATGGACATGATTGTTCATATATCAGCCATTCTAGTGAACTTATGCAAGCCGATAGTCAATTGATGATTTCCAATTCAATATAAAGATAAATAAAATATTCAAGCACCAAAAAAAAAAATGTATATATATTATTCATCACATTGATCAACAAATTATTACTTGGTAACATTTAAAAAATGCAACAAAACAAATCAAATTACTTTTTAAATTCTAACTTTCTAGTATAGAACGTGGCAAGTAACTCTGGAATAATAACTGCTTTGAAAAATAAAGAAGCTTTGTATTCAGCATCAGCCCAGAAACTGGTATTTCTGTCAACTCGAACTATTAAGTTTTCTTTTTTTGTCCATATATAAAAATAACCATATTGGGATTCTGTCTTTGCGATTTGCATCTGCGTCTTTGTTCACCTGTTTTTTGGATCCACAACATGGGAACGTTTCCGCAAACATCATCCGAGGAATCACGTGTGTATCCAAAATCCATTTGTTCAGGTAGCAGTTTTAGGTTTCCCGGAACGGTTTGATTTTACCTCCCTCACCGTTGCTACACATCTGTCACTGCTTTAGTATCAGTAGCTCCACTTTGCACAAGGTGGTTGTAGCACAGACTGATAACATAGTACCACCGACAAACCGACATGAATGACAATAGAAAATTTCTTAATATTTCTGTTCCAATCATATTATTGACATCTATGTTCTTGTTCGCTCACAACGTTTATTGAAGCCACGAACACGCTGGGGAACTTGATGAGAAGGTTCATGTTTGAACAATACAGGACAAATTAGTTTTATCTAGATAAAATGATTCTATAGGTTTTGACAGATGGGATCGCTGCACATTTGAATCGGTCGTTATGGATTCTTGATCAAAAGAGAAGATCGAGTTTCATGTCGGTTTGTCGGTGATAGTGCAACACTGCACTGAAAAAATATTTCACTTAGCTACAACTGGAAACAAATGTAGATATTTTCCAAAACTAAAATAAGTGACTTATACATGAATATCACATAGAAAAAGAAACTTGATTTAGTAAAGCATTTTCCACTTCCTGAATCACATGAAAGTTAAGTGAATTTCTAGTGGATATCTTCCACCGATTATGTGAATTTTTTTGGGTGAACATGCTTTGCCGATACCAGCGATACAATCACAGTGTGTGGAAATCACATCTGGGTCTTTTACTAAGATCCAAGGAGTAAGACATCGGTGCTCATTGAATGCATAAAGTACAATTATAAATTACATACACACATGATACTCGCCTACGAATTTTCTTGTTGTATTAACTTTACCTTGCCTCGAACAACATAAATTTCTCTCAGTGGAATCCTTCTACTAGTTTCACCACGCCACTTTCAAAACACTTTTTTGCTTTCACTGCTTTGAAACACTGAAAAGCCATTCCACTGCAGGCAGATTGTTTATGCAGCACGTTATCTATGATGGATTCATATGATACGGTATCCGGTATCATGTAAGAGCATCTCCAGGTGTGTTGTAGTTCTAGATTCATTTTATATGTCAGTTATAAATTTTTCTCTTGGGAACATATATAACAAACATACCCTCGCTTCAGCAGCAGTTCCAATTGTTGTTATAAACCTAAAGACTTGAATGTGTGTGTATAATTGATTCTCAAAACTTCTGTGGGCATATTCTCAGAATTCCTTAGGAATTCTCCTCAAATTTCCGCTGTAATTCCTCTCACAACTCCTTTGGTATTTCCCTCAGAATTACTATCCCCTTCGAATTTCTCTAGGAATCTCAGAAATCGTCTGGAATTTTCCTCAAAATTCCCTTAGATTTTTTTTTAGAATTCTCCTAGAACTCTCCTCAGAATTCAGTTGCAATTCTTCATAGGATTTTTTCTGGAACCCTCCCATTAATTCCCTCGCAGTTTTTCTAAGAATTCCTCTGGCTTCTGCCTTCAGAAGTCCTGCGAAATTCTCCAGAAGTCCACTGGAATTCTTCTCAGAATTTCTCGGGAATTCTTACTAGAATTTCTCTAGTATTCTCCTCAGGATTCTTCTTAAATTTTCATCAGAATTCCTCTGGAATTCCTCTCAAAATTCCGCTGAAATTTCTCCAGTATTCCTCTGGAATTTTCCCTCATAATTCCTTTGGGATTCCTCTCAAAACATCTCTGGAATTTCCCTTAATATTCGTCTAAATCATTTTCGGTTCTATACCTAATTTAAATTTTCCATAATTATGGAGAAATTCTCGAAAAAAAATTAAAAGCAAAGAAATAGGAAAATGATGGTAATAACAAAGAAATAGGGATATGATGGTCAGCGAGTTCAGACTTGTTGCTGCAACTTGAAATTATTAACGAAAAAGTAGAACGTATACAAGATTCAAAAAGATGCACGACCGGACGTTGATTCAAAGTTTGACGTTTGACTTGATTCCATAGACACTACCACAATGACAAAAAAAATATAACTTGGATAAAACGCGTTTCAAATTTGAACAAAAATAGAACAACGTAGTATTCCAGTTTTAAATTTTAACATGAAACTGTTCGAAATTATCCAACTAGAACGCCTTGCTGAAGTTGCCTTTTATTATAAATCCAGTTCTATTTTGTAACGACCATACACTCCTGGAGATGCTCTAATATTTAGCTGTTGCAAAAGGTACAGCCGGTGTATTTAGCAGCTTCGCTGGTATATTTGTCCTTGGCGGGATCTTCACGATATCACTGTTCACTGATCTGATACAAAGCCAGATTCTTGAGATGAAATTCGCAAACATTTCAATAAAAACAACTGTTTCAGTTTTTCTTACTCGTTTTCTTCTTCCCAATCACAGGAAAACAACTTCATTAAATGAAGACAAATTTTGTCTGTTCTACTGAGCAACGTCAAAAGAGATAAACAAGAGAAATCAGCTGATCCCAGACGTCTCTTGGTATGCCTTTTTGTGAATTGTTGTTGCAGATCTCCCGGAGGTCCAGCTGGTGCTCTATTGGATGTTTGAAGCCACCAGAAGATGGCATTTACTACTTTGGCGCAACCACGAAACTGCCGCTTCGGTGTGAAAACCTAAGTGGAATTCGCTATTGCGCTAAACGCGATTCCGCGTCAATTTTTTTCGTCGCTGCCGTTACGGTAAAAAAAACACGCTGGTCAGTGGACTCTTTGAAATGTCTCACTCCACTTGAAACGAAAGCGCGATGTCACATTGAAACATTTCCCTTTGTTGTAATGCTTTTTGAAAAAGTCGTGCCACAAACTTGTCTCGGTTAACTTCAAAGCTGTATGTTGCGCTTGAGCCGGTGTACGGTCCTTGAATCGACACTAACGTTCACTTAACTCATGTTAGGTGAAAATATCCTTAATATTATTTTCCGAAAAATATGAGCAATGTTAGTAAAGTGACCAATATTGTATCTGAGTAGACCCATTATGAACATCCAATAAACAATCGTTCCCAAAAATATTACCTAGTGTTTAGTGAAATAAAAAACACCTAAAGTTGAGCTTAGTTCAACGGCCGTGTGCTCAAAAGCTCAAAAAGCTAGCGGAAGAGTGTTCCATCTCACTCACTCCCACGCCGTCGTTTGGTTTGACATTCCTCCACGCACGTACGTACCAACAACAACCGATCCTCGTAGTTGACCAGAGGCAAAACAAGGCAACCAACAAACCATCATAACCGCCGTTCGGCCTTATGTTGTGATTCGGGTTCGTTCGTTCCTCCGTTCGGACAGTCGACAGTCAGTTGCATTCAGTGCTTCGTGTCGCATGGACGTGCTTGGTATGACGTCCCGATAGAAGTAGCCGATCGATTATCACTCTGACGCGAGTTTCAAGTGACATTGTTGTTTTCTGACGGAAGTTTGCAGCGGTTTTTGATTGAGTGTGTTGTGTTGCATCGATAATCAATAGTGGGCAACGTAATTGTTGAGTGTTGTGCAGTGTGAAAAGGCATCGCTGCTTTGCTGTTCTCTTTGTTGCGGTTGTTGTTTTTGCGCTTGCAAAGTTGTGTTGAACACGCACTACACGTTCCGCTGGTGTAAAAATAAAACAATCATTGCTGGGTGTTTTTATTATTAATGGCGTGAAATACTTGCGCTGTACGTAATGTACACAACACACATGTGTTGTTTTGCCTAGGTGTCTGTTGCAAGCTCAGCGTGTGAGCGTTCGTTCTAGACCTTTAGCTAGAACAAAACCGAAGTCGACGACGTTGACGGTCGTGATCGTCAACCGTGTGGGTGGTGGAATGACATTTCGTTGGGTGTGACGTGTGTGTTATTGTTTGTTTTACGAGGGCGTACAATGATCGTTCCAGTCAGTGATTAACAACGACAAATGTTGAAAATTCTGTGAATGAGAAGCTATCGGAATAATTCTGGAAGCGCGAGATTCATCCGGAACGATTACAGTGAAAGAGAGAAAGAGCAACAACAACAACAATCAAAAAGTAATAAAAGCCGTGTAAAGTCAAAAGGTGAAGATCAACCGCAGTAACCGACGGCAGTGTACAAAAGATGAAAAAATCGATCACTCACTGGCTTTTGTGCATGTGTCAGAGAGTATAGATTGAGCATCATCGAAGCTTCATCGGTCGGGAGGAATCGGAAGAGCCAGTAGCCAGACTTACAACAATACAACACTGTTGAATCATCCAGTTTCCGAAAGTTGAAGAAAACACAACAAGAAACACGCGCACTTTGTGCCGAAGCCGAGTCAGATTAGGCTATCACACTGAGCGAACGAGTGAGCGAAAAAAAAGAGAAGAACCAGCTCAGCCGCCGGCCGATGAGAGTGTAGCAATTATTATGATTAGATGTGTGCCTTATTAAATGAAAGTGATTTCGCGCCGTAATTAAGTATTTAAAGTGTATCGTTGTGTCTGCCTTTTGAGTCTGTGTGTGTGCACAAGTGTTTCTGCATATGCATCTCGGCCGCTGATCTTTTCCGTTTGCTGAGGTGGAGCGATTACTATCATTTTCGGAACGGGGGGCCTCCTAATCGACGACCGAGATTACACTCCAAAAAAAGAAGTTATCAGTGCAACCAAGCTGTGGGCATCAAAACCAGATCAACGCAAGCCACAATGGACAACGAATCGGACGGCTCCGAACGGTGGGAGGATTTTTTCGGTAAGTTCCTGCTTCCGGTTTCCCCCCGTGGGTCTGCAGCACTACAAAGTAGACCGGGTGGAAATTTCAGCGTTTTGTGGTCGAACCGTGGGTACTGTTTGGGCAGAAACACCCCGGTAGGTAGGGAAATTTGATGAACAAAAATCATATGAAAAGCGATCTGCCCACAAAAGAGCACACGGCCAGCGCGATCGCACGGTCGGTCGGTTGGTTGGGGACGATGGAAGAGACACGACGGGGAGGAGAGGGATTTTCTGACTGCAAGAGCAGTCAGTGTGTAGAGATCGTGTAATAGAGATCAACTCTGGACCGGGTCAGGATGGGAAGGGGATGTGTGCGAAGTAATCCAGTCAAAAGCAGCAACTAAACAGAGTAAATCGAGACGTGCCAGGCGAAAAAGTTGAGCATAGATTTGACATGTTTGCCAAAGGTTGTTAATTGACAATTCAGTTAATAAGCGTTTGGTCGTTTTTATGTTCTGACGTTGTGGGCCGTAGTGTGGGAAATGTGTAATAATCTCGGGTCAAGCGGATGACGAATTCGATCTGAAATACAAACAAAAGGTGAACAGTTCGTCGCAAAACGGGAAGGAGGGAGCTCAATAAGGGCCTGTTCATAAACCACGTAGACTCATTTTTGAAAATCTCAGACCACCCCTCCCCCCTCGTAGACTTTTCTCCATACAATTTTTTGAAATTTTGTATGGAGCGTAGACTTTGGTCAAACCCCCCCCCCCCCCCCAGAAAAGACTACGTGGTTTATGAATAGCCCCTAAGGTTGATGATGCTCTAGCCTTCAAATTTCGCCGAGTTTGATTGTATATGCGGATATCCGATTTCCTCAGCCCCTGTTACAGGGGTTGTCGCTCAGAGTGAAGTTGGTTTTCTAGTTACTAGTTAGTTAAATATAATCAGTTGGACGCTGCTCTTTGCTGTACTTTAAACTTTTTCTGTACGAATAGCTCTACTACCAAGCAGAATAATACAGGGTGCGGCAGAAAATAATGCGAAAATTGGTTCTATTTCTTTCAAATCCCATTTTCAACTAATTCAAGCTATTATATCAACATTTTCGAGTGCAGTTATCTTTATAAAGTCCTTTTAAACAAGTTTATTAAATGTGTCCTCCATTTTTATTAATAACATCCTCGAGCAGACGCCGGAAGCCAGAGCATGCCTTTCGGACGTAGTCCTCCGACATTGACTGCCATGTGCGTGTTATGGTTGACTTCAGGGTTTTCACACTAGGGTGTGATGTTTTGCAGGCTCGTGCTTCAACATATGCCCAAATCGAATATTCCAACGGATTAAGATCTGGACTGCTAGGGGGCCACAAATCATTCGGCCAAAACTTCATTTTATCGTTCAACCATTGTTGGGTTCGATTGGACGTGTGACACGGCGCTCCATCCTGCTGTAGGACAACGTTTTGGTCCTCGGGGAAGTTGGCCTTCACCCAGGGAAGCAATTGGTCGTGTAAAATACCGATATACACTTCGGTATTGATTTTAACTCCAGCAACAATGAAAACAGGCGGCATTTTCAAACCGTTGGACGCCACCAAGCCAAACATCATGACTCCAGCCGGATGTTTGGTTTGAAATTTGAATTTCACTTTTTCCGGAACGTTCTCCATTTTCTGCGGTGAAATGAACCGGTCCGTGCGGCTGTTGGCCACAGCATCGATGCTGAAAAGCTTTTCGTCGGAGAACAGGATTATCATTTTTTCCTTCTTCAACAAGGAAAGCAATCTCTTGGAACGAGTCACTCGTAGTTCCTTGACCCGGTCCGTAATCAAGTGGCGTTTCACTCTGGCTCTGGAAGATGCCTGCAGGTCTTCTTTGATGATTCTCCGCATGGATTTCTCCGAAATATTGGCTTCCTTTGCAAGTTTTCTTATGGAACGCACCGGGCTGCGAGCAATTTTTGCACGGACCGATTTGATCACGTTCAGCGTGCGTGCAAAGCGCGGACGTCCGCTTCCCGGCTTCCGCTGCGTAGGACCATCCTGCAGGGACTTTTTTTAACCGGTAAACTGTTGCCAAATGGCACCCTACCACCTTGGAAATCTCTTTCGGCTTCTTCTGGGCGAGCAACAAACTGGTGATCACTTCTTTCGCGAACATTTTGACGAATTTGCAATAAAACAAATAGAATGTTTGGATGCAGCACTTGAAAGTAAACATAAACAAATACACTTTCGACAGAAATTAGTCACTAGCTACACAAATTAACCCAATGGTCAAGTTTGAACATTTTCTATTTCTATTTTATCAAATTATTTTCTGCCGCACCCTGTACCTCCACAAATAAAAAAACCCTCTTATCGCATCATTCAATGTCAAAGTTCAATTGAAGTTTAAACGTCATATCTCTCTGTGGTCCATTAATGTTTTTCGTGATGTATATTGCGAGAAAAAAAAAACATTTCAAAGTATGTTTATAGCTGACTGCTGTCGCCCGTGCGATGTTTCCGATCGGGTCGATGAGTGACCACTCATGATCACCACTGTTCGCACGCACTCCCGCTCTGGATATCGGCAGCCTCTTCGATGACGATAGACACAAACAGCAACACACGATTCAATCGCTCTCCATCGGATTGATCGGTGACCCATATTCTGCTCGGTTTGGTGTCTCTGCAAAGTAGGTCACATTTGTGCATCTCGAGTACGGTGATGTAGTTAGGTGGGGCTACTTCCAAACATCCTCACCCACCCTGAAATATCTGATTTCTGAAAATAGAAAATTCTCTTCTTTGGGAATAGGAAAGGAAAGGGTGTGGATCTATGCTGATGACTCATTAGATTGCTGATTCTGCTCAAGGTCGTGAATAAGCAGCAAACACAATTTCTCTACTGGACGTTTCATCAACCCTGTTGCAGTTTTGATTGTTACGACACGAACCACTCCATCGGCTCCCGGATGCAGTTCAACAATCCTTCCCATTCGCCAACTCATCGGCGGCAGATTATCGTCACGCACGACAACCAGTTTGCCCACTTCGATTTTGATCGCTGGTTTCAGCGTTTCGACCGGCCTTGCAATTAGCACAAATACTCCCTTCGCCATCTTCTCCGAAATCTTGAAGCAGCCGTTGAATTAACTGGTACTGATTAAGACGGTTCAACGCAATTCCTTCCAGATTCGGTTCGGGCATTGACTATAAGGACGAACCAACCAAGAAATGTCCAGGCGTCAGAGGCTCAAAATCATTGGGATCGTCGGACATGGGTGTTAAAGGTCGAGAGTTGAGACAACCTTCAATCTGTACCAGAAGTGTTGCCAAATCTTCTGTCAACAAAGTTGTGGCTCCTATTACCTTGATTAAGTGGGTTTTAGCCGATCGCATCACTGCCTCCCACAATCCCCAAAAATGCGTAGCACTGGGTGGACCTAAATGCCATTGAATTCCTTTCTCAGTGCACTTCTAGATCACTACTTCGCGGTGCTCCTTGCTCCGTAGCAGTTTCACAAAGTCCTTCATCGTGTTCCTAGCACCAACGAAGTTAGTTCCATTATCGGAATACAGGTCCGAACATTTTCCTCTCCTCGCAATGAAACGCCTTAGAGCCTGCAGGAATCGTTCTGTGCTCAAGTCAGTTACCAACTCTAAGTGAACCGCCTTTGTACAAAGGCATATGAAAACTGCAGCATAAACCTTGATTACCGGTCGCCGGGCTGGTCTTACATAAAATGGACCAAAATAATCCACCAGTCTTCGAAAAGGGCCTAGACATGGTGACTCTCGGCGCTGGCAGTTCTCCCATAAACTGCTGAGCTAGTACGGGTTTGGCACGAAAGCATTTTAGGCATTGATGAACGATGTTTCTTGCAACGCTTCTTCCTCCTAACGGCCAAAACCGCAGACGAACAACTCCGAGCAGCAGCTGCGGGCCAGCATGCAAAAGCTGCAGATGATAATGTTCAAGTATCATTCGGGTAAGTTTATGCCGAGCAGGAAGAACCATCGGGTGTTTTGTATCATCTCGTTCTGAAGAATGACCTAGACGACCTCCAACTCTAATGACTCGTTCCTCGGCAATATACGGGTTGAACCAGCGAAGTGGTGATCTTCTGGATACTGATTCTCCCTTTAAGTGCCTTCCATTCATCAGCAAATACTTCCTGTTGAACACGTCGAACGATTGTAAATTCTGCCTCCTTCAGTTCCTGAGTTGATAATGACTCCGCCGATACTCCCTCTCGAAGATTATTCCGTAGTATTTTAATCAAACGTAGCCAGATCGCTGTTTTCCGAATGAGATTGGAATACGATGCAAACATTCCCAAGTACCAATCGGTGAATTCCGTGCTCACCGAAGCTGTGCAAACCGCTGTGCGTCGTGCTTCGTCCTCAGACTCTTTCGATACGAATTCGTTAGGTGATACCGGCCAACAATCCGGAGATTCCTTCAACCAATCTGGTCCCTCCCACCAGAAGGTGTTATTGATAATGTCACCCGGTGAAATTCCTCTGGAAATCAAATCCGCAGGGTTTTGTTTGCCTGAGACGTGCCTCCATTTTGATGGATCTGTGAGACCTTGGATTTTTGAGACCCGATTCGCGACAAAAGTTGTCCAGACGTTTGGAGAGGCTTGTATCCACCGCAAAACACAAGTTGAGTCCGTCCAAAAATATGCAGAAGCGGGAATTCTCATAGAATCTCGTATCTTCTCATATAATAACGCCGTCAATAGTGCGCCACACAGCTCCAACCTTGGAATTGACTGTGTCTTCAGTGGTGCCCTCTTCGATTTGGACGACACCAGTCGAACCATGAGGTTTCCTTCCGAATCGTGGCTTCTGCTGCCTGAACACATCCTCCATATGCCTTACTCGAAGCGTCGGAAAAGCTGTGAAGCTCGATCAACTTCGCTTCAGGAACAATAATACAACGATCAATGTGGATATCGTTGAATAAGGGAAGCTCTATATAGTATTTCATCCACATCCCCTTCACCGTCGGAGGCGGTAACTGATCCCAGTCCAATGGTTCGTCTTTTTCGGTCCTGATCACCCCTAGACGCTTCATGATGATTTTGGCGGCAGTGATTGCAGCTCCAAGTAAGTCCCTAGCGGATCAAAAAGACTGGCGATCACCGACAGTACCTGACGTTTGGTCTGTTTGTTTACAGTATTCTATTCCAGGATGTTGAACTGAAACATTAGTTGATCGGTGATGGGCATCCAAGTCAACCCCGAGGTTTTAACAGTCGGATCAGGGTCTAGATTAATCCCTTCCGACAATCAGCAGAATCACAAGACAGTCATCGGAGACACCTGCCAATACCGATGGATGGTTCGATGCCCATTTCCGAAGATTGAAGCCTCCCTTGGAAGTTATCCCGTTGAGTTGCTCACATAACTGCCGTGCAGCTTCCACCGTATCCGCTCCAGTGATAACGTCGTCCATGTACTAGAAACGGTGCAGGCTTCATTGACAGTATTATCAGTATTCAGCTTGCACACGTCCACTGGATCCCCCGGATCGAAGCGCCACAGAATGCACTGAAGCGGCCTGTCCTCCTGTAGAACCAAAATTTGCCGAAACATTTTTTATACGTCGGCTACCAGCATGATTTACCTTACACGACTCCGAAACATGATCGATCGTTAGTCCTTCTGTACAATCGGTTCCACCAACAGAGCGTCGTTGAGCGAAACGCCAGATGACGTCTTGCATGATGCGTCGACCACCACACGAACCTTGGTGGTGGAGCTGGATTCCTTAATGACGGGATGATGTGGCAGATAGCAACGCTTTGCGCGATCAGCCGTATTTTGAATCTTCGTCATATGCCCCAATTGAATGTATTCCATCATAAACTGATGGTATTGTTCTCGCAGACCAACATCCTCGCCAATCTGCGTTCCGTGCCTTGAAGCCGCCGGAATGCGATGTCCCTTGACTCGCCCATCCGGGAAATTGCCTTTTGATCCTTCGGCAAAGAAATTGAGTACCGACCGTCGGATTCCCTGCAAACCGACGTCCCCCCCCCCCCCCCCCCCTTTTTTCCGTAAGGACGTCCGAAAGATGTCCTCACATTTTCCTTCATCCAACGACAGAACCTCCCTCCCCCCCTCCCCCCCCCCCCCCCACCCCTTACCGTGGGTAAATCACCGTAACCCTTGGAAACCAGAAACTTCATGTTCTGCGAGAAAGCCGTTACTAGCGAACGAACTATTGCTGAAATCTGGTATTTAACCTTTGTAGCTGCTTGACCAATACCAAGTAGCGAAATGTGCGTCTCAATGCGTTGACTCAAACGCTCAGCGATAAAATTGCTCTTGGAACCGGAATCCAAAAGAGCACGAGCCGGGAACTGATTACCCTCATCATCTTCCACAATAACGACTGCAGTAGCCAGCAAGACCTTGGAGGACAACTGTTGAGTGGTCCAGAGACTATTGTTTCGGTGGCTGCCATATTGACCACCTGAAAGGATGATGGATTCGATGCTTCACTAGATTCCGATTGTGAAGGAGAATTGTTGTTTTCAGCCATAGCTGCGATCTTTGCCGATCCCTGCTTCCTCTGTTTAAAGCACACCATAGTATGATGCCGACCCTTGCAGCTACGACAAAAGTATTTTGAGGGACATTCGCTTGCTAGATGCTTTGATCTGAAGCTTTTCAATTTCTGCATGGGTTGTTTGACCTCAAAACCGCATCTCTTTCACTGGAAACAACGGTTGAAAGGAAGAACACAGGTAGAGTGGATGGTTCTCCTCACACAGTGCACATCGCCCTCGAGACGATTTTTTGAACCGTAGCTTGGCCTTCACGGCTGACGATTTCTGTCTCGTCGGTTGTTGCAATTGATGAGAAGTCTTATTCTCTGAAGCCCTTGGCCATACAACTCCAGAACCCGCATCCTACGGTGCAAGAAATCCGAAAGATCTGCCAGTGTGTCTTGGTCCTTGGTCGAGGAATGCTCCTCCCAACCTCGGCGAGTTACCGGATCCAATCGGGTTGTGATCAAGTTGACAAGCAATAAATCCTTATAATCCTCGGGCTTGATCACCTGGTCCAAGTTCTGCACAACTCTCTCAAATCCATCGGTCAGAACATGCAGATCCTCTACTGATTCCTTGAGACAAAGTTGGCAGAGTGAACAAAGCTTGTACCTGTCGTTTTCTCAATTGCTTGCTGTTATCGTACCGCTTTAACAGCATGTCCCACGCTATCTGGTAGTTAGCCTTCGTAATCTTCAACGAATCGATCAGGCTCTTCGAACTGCTCCCTGTAAGCATCCTTTAAGATGGTGGAACTTTTCCACTTCCGGCGAATCTGTCTTCCGATGGATGAGTGAAGTAAACAGATCACGAAAACTGATCCATTCATCGATGTCTCCGTTGAAAACCTGGGCTTGATTTGAGGTAAACGCATGATCAAGAGTACCTTGCCCGTGAATCGCCGTTTCATTAGCTCACATGGAATGTTCAACTTCCTCTGGGTCCTGCAATTCCTTGAAAAGCTCTATCCATCAAGAACGCCTTACAATTGTAAATATTTGCCACTATAAGCTAACCCTTATCAACCACCTGATCCTCATCCTCAGAAATCGTCATGAGCCTGAACTTCTACCAAAAACTCCTCATATTTCTCCCGCCCCTCCTCGTCCTTTGCAACCGGACGTTGACCTGACTTGCTATTGTGCGTAGTCGGAAAGTCGTCCACGAAATTCCAAATATCGTCGAAGGAGGTTTGGATGTTCTTAAGCTGGACCATCGCCAGCTTGAGGGATGGCAGCTTCTTGTCCAGGGATGGTGCCATAGTTGATATACGTCAACGAACCGATAAATACAAAAGTTGAATGGTGTAGAGATCTGAATGTCCAAGGCTTCGGTGGGCATATACTGTAGAAGCCTACCTGAGAGAACAAATGCTATACCAAGATCCACTACAACCAGTCAACGAAGTTGGAGAACCCTTTTTTTGTGGCGCCAAAGATCGTTGTATCTCAGCTTGTTTGCATTCGGTTGATGAGGAGAAAAGAAGGAAAACCCAACTGTAGTATCCAAATACTTGCTTCGGAGGACATATACCGTTGTAGCTCACCTATGAGAACAAACAGCAGCACCTAACTCCGTTTTCAAACTCGTTTAGATCCCTAACCAAGGCCAATATTTACAAATCAACTCGTCAGCACAGTTAAAAATGGGATCCAAGAAAGAGGGAGGAATGCAAGTAGTATCCAAATACAAACTTCGGCAGAACATATACTGTTTAACTAACCCGTGGAACCAGTGACAGCACCAATCAAAATGAAACGACCAAAAATACGTCCAAAAACATCCAAATTTTGCAGCAAAAGAGACAATTGTTCTGATAACGAACAGTTTTGCTCAGGGATTGCGTGGTAAATGACTCGAAGAGGATATAAAATTCATTTAAAAATGTGTCCTTTATCTGAAGTCAAGCTAAGGAGACATATACATTCTTAGCACTTTCCTACAAGATTAAATACATCAATGCCGCCTCTTCTTGTCCGTGCCAAGTCCCTTCCTTCACCCCCCCCCCCCGAATGGTTGGCTCTAATGCACTGCCAATAACGATGCAAAAATGTTGTCCGTCCTTGTCCTTCAGTGTCCTTCCACCTCGGTTGATATTTGAAATGATCCAAAGAAACGTCGAAATGCACGCATTAGTATTGCGAAAAATACTAGCTAAGGCTGAACACGCACACTGATCTATAAATATATTTACCTGGAAAAGTAAATCCGATGCTGGATCAGTTGTCAGAAGCTGCAATCGATCGAATGCCTTCGGGATGTAGTAAGCCCCAATACGTTGATACAGTCCACCGACGTCCAATGCCCTTGGCATTGCAAACTCCCCCCCCCCCCCCCCCCCCCCCCCCCCCCCCCCCCTTTTTTTTTTTTTTTTTTTTTTTTTTTTTTTTTCATGGAAACAATCCAGCCGATGAATGCCCAGTCGAAACTACGCAGTGAAAGGATCCTTTATCCTTGGATGTCCTTTGTGCACTTGCCCAGTCGCAATGGCGCGGTCCAATTATGCTCCCATGTAATTAGCCGTTGTTTGCGAAGAATATGGCGCTATAGCTTTTACCTCCGCCTTCGATTTTGGTTCGTGCTCCTCAATACTCGCCGGTGGTTGATGGAAAACCACAAAACAGATGTGAGCTGCTGCTCATTTATCCAATAAACTTGCACACAGTTCAGGGGGTTTTTCCTTCCCCTGCTAAATAACACGCACGACTTACAAACAACACGACTAAAATTTATTTCCACATTTATTATCTACGAACTAACGACATTATTAAACTTTCTTAGCACATACAACACATTTATTCTAAACTTCTAAACTTAACGGCTAACACATAATTGAATTGAATCCACTACCCGCGCGCGGCCTGCACACTCGATCGGTGGTCTGTTGTTATCTGCCCCTTTACACAAAGTCCACTCTGGTCATCAGCTGACTGCTGTCGCCCGTGCGATGTTTCCGATCGGGTCCATGAGTGACCACTCATGATCACCACTGTTCTCACTCTCGCTCTGGATATAGGCAGCCTCTTCTATGACGATAGACACAAACAGCAACACACGATTCAATCGCTCTGCATCCGATTGATCGGTGACCCATATTCTGCTCGGTTTGGTATCTCATGTAATGTAGGTCACATTTGTGCATCTCGAGTTCGGTGGTGTAGTTAGGCGGGGCTACTTGAAGTTCCACTGTATCTTTTAAGGCTTGTAGTTTTTCTCCATTTTTTAAGTAGTCTTGGTAGTTGATGATAAAAAGTGTATTGTTTTTTTTTCAATAATTGAACTAAGTTAATTTTACTACATTTTTTGGTTCTGGTGTTACTAGTCAATGTGCAGTCATATATTAGTAGAATAGTACTTGTTATGTTACATGTTCTTTTGATATTCTCATATGCGTTTATGAAAAGAGGTTTTATTCAAAAATTAAAAATGCCAGTGATGTCCTTGTCCTCAAACCAATGTTTTGTTTGGCGTATTTCGTGGATTGACGCATTATCGAGATGAACAAAAAGGCGAATCATCCAAGTGCTCCTCCAAATGCGGAATCAACACATTTTCCAAAAGCTCACGGTACTGCTTGAGTTTATTTCATCGTCGAAATCCTGCTGCTAAGAAACTCACGTAAGTCGGCTAACGGAACGGATCTAGAACAGATCCACCACGGAAAAGATCTTGGACAGACTCTACCGTCTCCACTCTACATTCCTTAAGCCGAATTGCAAAAGAAACCTTTTTGTTTTCGTTTAAATATCGTGGTTTTCCCGTAGATTTGAACACGTATTGGTAACACAATTGACAATCAGTAAGGTACGCCAATCGTATGAAATATAATTTTTTTTTGATTGATGATACTTGTTATAATATCAGGAATGGCGAAAGGGCACTCGTCTGACAGAGAAAGAACGGCGTATTATACAGTGCGGGAAATAAATATAACGACAAAATGATTTCAATGGTTTCATTCTATCAGTGAGAGTATAGCTTGCTTCAGATAGAATTGGAACAAAAACAATTGCCTGTATTTCAGTTATTTATTATTGAATTCAAGATCTTTTTTTATACAAATGTAGCGTTTTCTTCATACTATTAAGAAAAAATACGGATAAAATTATTCGTCACGGTTTCGAAGGAATTCTCGAATTTTTCTTGTAACACGGCTCATTAGGCGGCGCACACCTTCTTCGTCCATCGTTTTAGCTATCTTATTCCACCAGGTCTTCGTCTGGTTGATGTCTTTGACAATCTTTCCCTTTGCCTTGAGTCTCCTCTTCATGATTGCCCAGTATTTCTCAATAGGGCGGAACTAAGGGCAGTTGGGTGGGTTAAGGTTTTTCGGAACAACCTGGACCCCTTTCTCTGCATACCATTTTTGAACGACTTTGCTGTAATGACAGCTTGCCAAATCTGGCCAAAATACAACGGGATGGTCGTGGGATCGAATGAACGGCAAAATTCGTTTTTGGAGACACTATTTTTGGTATAGTTCCGACGTCATTGTCTTATTTGTAACGAAAACTTTCGTTTTTTTGCCACAGCTGCAAATGCCCTGCCAAATCATGAATTTTCGTGCAAAATTGTCGGCAAAAACAAATTTAAATTTGGCTGGAACATCCCCCCGAGCCGCTGCCAAGTAAAATTTTTGACCTGGGATTTGCCCGAAGTCAGCCTTGACATAGGTTCATCGTCCATCAGAAGACACCCGTCGAACTTGGTCAGCACCTGGTCGTATAGCTTCCGAGCACGGATTGGCCACACTATTCTGTTTTATGGTCCGATTTGGCTGTTTGCTAGCTCGATACGACTTGATTCCTTCCCGGAGTCGAGTTCTCCTCACGGTACTATGGGCAGCACCGAATTTTCTGGCCAAATCACGGTCCGACAGATTGGGATTCCTCTTAATCGTCTTCAAAATCTTACCACGCAGTTTCCTGTCGACAGTTCCACTCCGACGATTGGCTTGAGGCTTCCGAATCGTCGTCAATGTTTCCTTATACCGTTTGATAACACGCCATACGGTATTTCTGGGCAATTTCAGCTGTTTAGCTAGCCTAGATGCAGACCACAATGGATTTTCCAAATAACTGTGCACAATTTTTTTCCCTTCTTTCGGCTTCCATGTTGATTGTTTACAAAGTACAGTCGATTTGCGGAATATCAAAAATACATACGTGAAGCTGACAAAATTCCCGACACGTGGGCGCCAAGAACTTCCAAATCCGTTCACCAGGAGCGCCACAATATGAGCAAAAGTTTGTTCCAATTCTAAATGAAGCAAGCCTTAACTTGAGCAACACGCATATCAATGAATATGTATCGAAAGCACAAATGTTCATGACCGGTTCATTCACTTACAGCATGTGTGTGTGTGACAAGATGCAATTGTTGATCTCGTCTTCAAAGGAAATAAATATAAAGACGCAGTTCACCGCCAGACTGTCTTTCCCCGTGGACGTGTTGTTGTTGCGTAAGACTTCAAATTTTTGTTTTATTTTTTATTCTTCTGCCAATTTCCCGAAGAGTTAGATCTTGTTCATGGAAGATAGTTACTTGTCCTCGCTCAAATTCAGCCAATCGCTTGTTTTTCGGCATGTTTCATGCAAATCCAACAACAAAAAAACATAATGAACAATATTTATCTGATATAAATAGCCCATGTATTCCTAACAGTACCAATTTCGACGAAAGCAATTTCGCTGACTAGGAGTGGACAGAAATTTCTGCTAGAACCAAAGAGAAAATATTGATAGGTTCATAAGAGCACGGAGGTTATGAAATTGAATAGAAGAAGTTGAAATTGAGCGTAGGGCATGTTTGGAAGGCGGTATTTGATCGAGCAGATAGACTTTTACCTAGCTACCACAATGCATGGTAGGCAAGGGGGGAAGGGTCTGTTTGGTTCACATCGTTGAAGTACAGTAAGAAAACTAAAGGCCCTCGATGGCTGCCAAGTGAAATTCCTGACGGGTTGAGAAACTAACTGGATTGGAAATCTTTGACTGTCACAATCAGCTTGCATACGACATGGTGGGAGTTGAACCAGTTCAATACTCTGCCACATGTCGCCCCAACTTGGCTATCGTTATAGCATGACTAATTTTGTCGAAAGCCGCGGACTTATTTGTATAGATGACGTCCGGTTGAACCCTTTCCGCTAAGCTTTCAGCAATATGTGCACAAAGTCACAGTAGATTTGTGGTGATTGGTCTTCTTAAGATTAAACCAAGCTGATCGCCACTGAAGTATTTTTCCATAATCACAAGTTCGAACCGCTTAGAAATCGCACACAAATTCCTCGGTAGTCATTGATATTCTTCCGGTCCGACCCAAAACATGTCAGTTTTCCAAACGGACGGAGATTCTCCGCTTGATATGTACCTACCGAAATGAAATAAGCAGTTGAGCCTGAAATGCAAGAAATGCAATGCAAAGCCCTTGCGGCACGACAAGCCGACCAGCTCAGCGCAAGGGAGGACATCTAGCCAGTCAATGGTGGAAAAAATCAGCATTGCTACGATGATCAGCATTCCGAAAGTCGCACGAAGCAGAACTCAATGCTACTTGGGAATTTCCATTCATACAGTCGCAATGATCGAAGTAGCTTAAAACCATTACAGTTATTTTCTTTAATCGATTAGTATAGACATTTATGATCACATTTCAAAATCATCAACCCACACAAATTTCTACCAACCGTATCGCACCGCACTCAATAAGGCACGATCTGAAAACCTCGTATCGCTTGCAACGTTCTTCAACTACCTAACTTACGTCCAACAACTATCGATGCCCGGCAGTGGAGGCGTCTTCAGATGCGGGGGCAAATGCACGGACGGAGGGACGGAACGGAGCACGGCTAAAAAACCTGTTGAACTCTTTTTCTTCTCGCTCTCACAGTGCAGCCGCAGAAGCACGGATTGCCTCATCTTTGGTCTCTCCGGCTGCTCTAGCTGCAGCCGATTCTGATGCATTTAGAACCGTGTACGATGCAGTGGATAGATATTTTGTGGTTTGTTAAAAGCAAATTGTGCATCGCTCGGAGCCAGTCAGAACGCATTGGACGGAAGCAGTCGCAAGTATCGAAAGCGGGAGTGAGATGGAACGATATTGATATGCCGTTGCATACAATCATGTTTCATGCTGAGGTTCTAATCTTGTGCAGCATATCGCAGCGGTTTGACGAGTTTACTCAGGTCGGTCCTTTCCTGGTTTTGATGGCGGTGGGTAACTGTACAAGTGGTAAGATCCCTTCTCGTTCACCACCTCTCGATACTCGTCGTTCATCCCGGGGTCAACGGTACTGGAATGGGGTCACACCAATAATTGGTGCTTCCATGAATTTCAACTTCAAATGATCGATGTTCCAAGTACCCTTTAAGCAGCTTAGTCCGATTCCAAAAAGACCTACCGTTTACCAGGTGTCCAAACACGAACGGATGAAACTCGATAGTACTCTCCGAAAAAAAAATATCACCTGTTGTTGGTGTTGCTCACGGTCGAACTGACATGCAAAAAGTCACCCAAAGTCCTAAAAAGTGTATCAAATTTCACCTTCCTCCGGTTCCTACGCCAAACTGCCACCAAAACGGGGGGGACGAACGGAACAAGTCGTTTTCCTTCCTAAGTAGCCGCAAAACGGTAAAAAAAATTAAGCGACCCAAACAAAGGTAATCCATCACTCCCCAAAACCCAAAGACCAGTCACCGCGAACTGGTCGAGGACAGAAGAACATCGGCTTTTAGGCAATAATCTCCGACCCATTTAGGCATGTCCACTGCGTGTTTAGGTTGTCTCGCTTCCAATCTAAGCAGCTTTCGCCGAATCGAAGACAATCCACTTTTTTGGCGACACATCTCTTTGGTTACACTTTGACAGATCTCCCCGAATTGATTGGATTGGCAATCTCGGTTCGTGTCGGCTGCGAACAGGAAAATCATTAATAATTAATAGCCAGCCCATGCGCCCGATCGAGGCGATCGAAAACAATGACTGTGACGGGTTTTATATTGCGCGAGCAAAATTCTTCTTGGAATGGAACTTCAATGGGACACTTTTTTTTAAGCTACTAAAACCACGTTTTGATCGGGTCGATTCCAATGTACGACAACGTGCGTCGGCGGTGGTCCAGTTTGCAGTCCCACAAAGAAAGAACTTGGAATAGGTCGTAAAATTGAGCCTCAGTTCGGTGGTTGCTAGTAAGTACTTTGACAGTTGATACCGGGAACAAGAGAGGTGCAAAGGAGCCGAAACGATTCCGGGTTGCTGCGATGGCCGTGACGGCGATAGTCATTAATCCCGTGCGGCGAGGTCAACTGGAACAATTCCCTGTGTGATTTGATGGGGCTTCGTGTCGATGGTCGTGGCTAGATTAGTGCGCCGCTGGCCGCCGCCGGCAAGCAGGAGGATGAGCTCGTGGGAAAGTTGGAAAGTGAAATTCGGGCGAGTTTGCTTTTCAGATGCAGGTGCTTTAGAAAGATGAAATTGGCGAGATTCTTTATGTACAGCAAGGAATTGGCAACAATGAATACACGTAGGATACGTGATTGAGCCAGAGATGTTAATGGATAATTTTTGATATTGACTACTTTAACATCTTCAATGCGAGTTTTCCATAGTTAGCAGGCGTTAACGTTAACGTAAATTGAGAGCTAATTTGGACCAAAATCTGACTTGGAAAAACAACTCATCCAGTAAAGTTGCAGCATCTGTGACTGCCATTCGCGTCACTTCAGTTCAATACCGTTAACATACATTTGGACAATTCAGATTTATACACATACACACCCAAACTGGTTAGTCCGTGTTGGAAACCAACCGTTCAGATGTTTAAAATAACTAGTTTTCAATATTGGAGATCGACGCGTAGTGAATGTCCCGAAAATCGTGCAAAAATCGATCGTGAAATGCTTGAGTTATCAACGTTCAAAATCGACCCACATTTCGTGATGCTCCAACTTTTCGCACTCGCAACGTGTATCCCAGTATTTTAAACACAGACCTAGTCCAAAGTCAAACTCCGCAATAGGGCGACCCTGTGGGAGATTTATGGATTCCTGTATTTTGACACTTATAGTGTAAGAACCACTGTGCTGCAAAGAAGCAGTCAGCATACTGTGAAGGTTTAGCATCCACGAGCTACCGAAACATTTGGAACTGGTGGGTAGTTATCGAAGCGTCCGTTCATGTCGACCGTCAGAGAAGTAAGGACGAGCCGAGTTGGTTGCTAGCCTACTTCGATGCTTTCGAGAGCTTGTGGCAGAGGGTGGCTGTCACATGATGCGGGTTACAGCCCATGGGGCAGTTAGCGACTAACATCTCTAATCGAGGGATATCGATACCGCACATCCCCCTCCTGGAAGAAATGTAACCAGAAGACCCGGTCGGCACTAACATTGCTATTCGGAACGAATCAGCGACGATTAATCCAGAAGAACACTACTGCAAACCTGGAAAAACGTATTTTCTGATTGAGCAGGATTTATAAAAATGGTTCAAAACGATGTCCCTTCAACAACTAAACCATTTCCCCATTTTTCATAATGCAATGAACTCTCTGCAACTGCCCCGCCTTTGTCCAATTACCATAATTGTAACATTAAAGAACGAGCACAGTGGCCGCTTTGCCAGCATAACGCATCCATTTGCCATTCCATAAGTGCACCTTTTTTTTTTTTGCTTTCATTCAAATGCCAACCATTTCAGGCCTTTTCTGAGTTTGATAAACGGTGGCGATTGTGTGCACAAATGACGCAGGGCATCAAGAGACCAGCAGCAGCCCATCTACGTCGAATGGAATATGCTCGTCAATCTTTCCGCGGGGCACACGCAGCCGGAATATTACATTTGCCTTTCTACCTGGCTGCACGCTGGATTGGACGTTATTCCGAGCGCGCGCGATCATCCGTCCACGATGTGATCCAGGTTGACTTGGCCGGTGCATCTTCCTTCCCGGACCGCAAAACTGCCGGCTACCATTAACAATCGAGCTCCATATTGCTTATTATGATGATGGGATTTTCCAATGGAGAGGAGGGGGGGGGGGAGGGATGACGAATGATCTGCAGGTAGGCTCATACAATGGGTCGTAAAATTAACGTTAATAAATTTCGTGCACCGGATCGAGTGATGATAAGAATTATTGAGATCCGAAGTCAGCTGATAGTGGGAATCGTTCAATTTTGAGAACGGATTTTTTTTACTGTGTAGGAAAGGTCTGTTCCAAGCGACGGCGACCGCGTGCATTGTTTTATTATTCCACATTAGTTTGTATGTTTATCAATTACTCATTCCTCGCGAATGTTCTGGTTGAGCTCGAGATTTGCTCTGTTGGCGTAAAGTCCAGACGACGCTCAGTCAAGAACCTCAGGAATGCCTCAAGTGATTCAGCCCGGAAAATGAAGAATAACACAAATTTACGATCCGCGCTTGGATTTGAATTAAAAGATAAAGTGAAGATGATTGAACAAGAGGCTAACTTTTTAGCTGCTGCCGTTGGTTGCTGCTTTATACTTGCGCGTCATAAACAAATGGATGAATCTCGGCGATCAATCGTTTATTTTTTCTGAACGGCGGCCAGCGCGTTCCGTTGTTCGGGGGATTAATTACGGCCCAGTGATGATGGTCAAAGCGATTGATTTGCGCGACGAGGAGGTCCCTGATTTGGATTATCTTTCGGTGCTTCCTCCATTCTCCACGCAGCCGAGGGACGCGTGACGAGAATTTGTAATCATGTGCCGAATGTTGGAAGCGATTCTAAATTTCTCAGTTGAAAGACCTGATAGGAAGTTTGCGATACAATCGATAAACTGTTTTTGGACTATCGTGAGAATCTACATGTTGACGGGTAGAAACTTGATTTATTGGTGATAGCGCGTAGCGGGAGTTGATGGGTTTTGATCTTCGAACGCGAAGAAATTGACTTCGTGAACGGATTTGAATTGTTAAATAGCAAAGGTTCCACAAAAGTTCAATTCAGTGGACGCAGTGATTCTACGCCCCAACAAAAAAAAAAGGTTCTCATGTTTTCGTCTAAGAAACATACTTAGTTATGCTGGTCTAACGTCCCATTAGGACCGCACCTACAGGGTGCGGCAGAAAATAATGCGAAAATTTGCTCTGTTTCTTTCAAATCCCGTTTTCAACTAATTCAAGCTATTATATCAACATTTTCGAGTGCAGTTATCTTTATAAAGTCCTTTTAAACAAATTTATTCAATGTGTCCTCAATTTTTATTGATAACATCCTCGAGCAGACGCCGGAAGCCAGAGCATGCCTTTCGGACGTAGTCCTCCGACATTGACTGCCATGTGCGTGTTATGGTTGACTTCAGGGTTTTCACACTAGGGTGTGATGTTTTGCAGGCTCGTGCTTCAACACATGCCCAAATCGAATAATCCAACGGATTATGATCTGGACTGATAGGGGGCCACAAATCGTTCAACCATTGTTGGGTTCGATTGGATGTGTGACACGGCGCTCCAACAACAACGTTTTGGTCCTTCGGAGAAATTGGCCAGGGAAGCACTTGGTGCTTTAAAATACCGATATACACTTCGGTATTGATTTTAACTCCAGCATCAATGAAAACAGGCGGCATTTTCGAACCGTTGGACGCCACCAAGCCAAACATCATGACACCAGCCGGATGTTTGGTTTGAAATTTGAATTTCACTTTTTCCGGAACGTTCTCCATTTTCTGCGGTGAAATGAACCGGTCCGTGCGGCTGTTGGCCACAGCATCGAAGCTGAAAAGCTTTTTGTCGGAGAACAGGATTATCATTTTTTTCCTTCTTCAACAAGGAAAGCAATCTCTTGGAACGATTCACTCGTAGTTCCTTGACCCGGTCCGTAATCAAGTGGAGTTTCACTCTGGCTCTGGAAGATGCCTGCAGGTCTTCTTTGATGATTCTCCGCATGGATTTCTCCGATATATTGGCTTCCTTTGCAAGTTTTCTTATGGAACGCACCGGGTTGCGAGCAATTTTTGCACGGACCGATTTGATCACGTTTGTCGTGCGTGCAAAGTGCGGACGTCCGCTTCCCGGCTTCCGCTGCTTAGGACCATCCTGCAGGGACTTTTTTATGCGGTAAACTGTTGCCAAATGGCAACCTACCACCTTGGCAATCTCTTTCGGCTTCTTCTGGGCGAGCAACAAACAGCACTTGAAATTAAACATAAACAAATACACTTTCGACAGAAATTAGTCACTAGCTACACGAATTAACCCAATACTCAAGTTTGAACATTTTCGCATTATTTTCTGCCGCACCCTGTACGTTACAATGTTTTGCCACGAAAGTCCCTCGAGTGTCCCTCACGCACACTCCACTTGGGCTTGCTGCGCACCTCTGCGTCTTGCTCCGGCTGAATCAGAGGCAAACACTATTTTTACGGGGTTTTTCGACTTTTCACATATTCCGCCAACGATGGCGCACGTCGTTCGAAATCTTCACGTGCTTGCAAGTCTTGCTCGAGCATTAGTCAAGTCTCATGTCCGTAGAAAACAACCGGTATTATCAACGGTACTAAGTACGACGGTGATGTTTAACATACTTCAGGGTCTTATGGAGTCCATAGTAAGCACGACAACTTCGTCATTCATTACAGTTTGGCCGATGAGAGCTCTATCTATTGATATAGGAGACAACAATTGCCGAACCCCCAGTCGGCCGAACCCAGCAGCGCCAAGCTTGTTTACGTGCTGTCAACTCAAAAGTACAGAAGATAATGAGAGAAGCTTTTGCATCCGATCGCAAGATCTGCTGCGATCGCCCTTTTTGCTCTTTACCGTGTCGACTCTCGAACTGTGTACATTCGATAAATAAATCAATTTTACTTTGACTATTAGTTCACAATTCCTGTGTTATTATTTAACCTGCTAGCTCAGCCCAATACTATCACGCTCGGTTTCACCTGTCAACAAACACTTGGTCTTCGACGTATTCATCGTTAACCCAAGCTTTCTGGCTTCATGTTTCAACCCTTTGGAAAGGCCTTGCTGATAAACTGGCTAGATTTATTGAGTATCGTACTCTGGATGTTAAAGTCCGCACCTTTAATGACGGCTTTTTGCGTAATGTTAAACACGAGGTAGAAAAATCCGTCGCCTTGTCGAAGTTCGAAGTTTGCGTTCATTGTACACCTTCCATCCATGAATTTTTAGATTTCATATTATATTTATTTCAATTTGATTTTTATCGCAGAGTTCTGAACAAATCTTTTTTAGGCTTCCATTTTGAGTATGCATATAGTCAACATTATTGTGAATCCATGTGATGCAATCTCTTACTCGGATTTTGCGCGATGTTTTCTTATAGTAATGTGAAAATTTCAATCCTGATTTTAAATTGTCTCTCCTCTCTTAATAGAACAGAATTTTCATCCTGAAGCTTTCTTGTGAATTTTCGTAAATTCTACTCATACCTTGTTTATACACTACCTGTCAATAGTATCGACTCATTGCATCACCCCCAAGAAGTATAGACTCACTTAAAACGAGGTAAATTCATAATATTATATCTCTAAATGCTGATAAGCTTAAAAGTTGTCCAAAATGTCAAGAGCTTCCGAAAGATGGAAAGTACGGTTCGGAATTCGGTCACTATGTGGTGGTAGTGCGCTTGGAAAAGAGAACATTTTTAAACGATTTTATATCATGATCTCGACCACCTAGAAAGCTCGAACCTCCAGCAAAGCTGTTTAGATGGTCAAGGGTTTCCGGGAAATGGAGAATATGGTTCAGAATTCAGTCATTACTTGGCGCTTGTGGGAAGAGAGCATTTCTTAAAGATTTTATACAGCAATCCCGACCATCTAGAAGGAAAGTTGTTCAGAAGGTCAGAACTTTCGGAAGCGTATAGTTCGAAATTCGGTCACTATGTGGCGCTAGTGTCCATGGAAAAGAAAAATTTGTTGAACGAGTTTATATACTGATCCAGACCACCTAGAAAGTTCGAACGTTTGGGAAATCAAGAACTTGCGGATGGTAGAGAGTATGGTTAGGAATTCGGTCACTACGTGGTGCTAGTGGGCAATTTTTTTCCCTTGTTGGGGACGTATTGCCACTGCAACATTGATTTGATTTATTGTGGCGTGTCCACCTTTTTATTTTTGCCATATTATCGCAATGGTAAGATACTATTTGGAGTAACTACAGTAGGCAATTTTCCCAAGCAGGTACTACATTTCTTATGAAGTGTACTACTTGATTGGGAGCAGCGTTCCAGACCTCACAGGGTTCAATGGGCCCCTTGTCAAAAAATCTACATCGTTTATTGAATAGTGCAACACAGTCGCACATTAAATGCTTAGAGCTTTCACTCTCTAATCCACAAAAGCGGCATTTATCTTCATGAAGTTTACCGATGATTTTCAGGTGATATTTACTCGGACAATGTCCTGTTATCAAACCAGTGTATGACCTCAAGTCGTGTTTTGAAAGTTTGAGTAACTTTTGCGTATGAGCAGCGTTAGGCTTAATGAACAGTTTGGATTGCCGGACATTGGAGATACTATTCCAGTTAGCCTGTACTTTTTCCTTTTCCCAGTTCCTTAGTTCTATTTTTAAGGCGCAAGAAGATAATCCAACAAATGGTTGGGGCCCTATGAATTGCATGGATGACCCTATTTTTGCCAACTGATCAGCTCTTTCGTTTCCTTCAATTCCGCAGTGACCAGGAACTCAATAGAGGTTAACCATGTTGTGACAGGACAATTGCTGTAAAAATTGTGCGCATTCCCACACCAGTTTAGATGTGAATGTTTTTGACTTTAAGGAATTCAGAGCTGCTTGGCTATCTGAACAAATGCATATGTTTGCATTTTTATAATTTCTTTTCATACAGTTTTTCCAGTATAGCATATATTTCAGCTTGAAACACTGCGGGATATTTTCCCATTGCCAAATACAAGTTTATCCCAGGACCAGTTCTACCAGCCCCTACCTAATTGTTTTGCTAGGAACCATCTGTATCAGGGCTCAACATTATCGACGCATAAAAAGGAAAATGAGCTTCCTACGAAATCGTTTCGATTCGAGCAATATCATTTTCATGTATTCCATTTTGGTTCTTGCTATCGAGTCACGATGAATATTTTTCCTGTCAAACATGACTTGTCTCGGTCATTTTCGTCTTCATCAGTTCATTTGATTTTAAGCATATACTTGCGTCAATTGACGTAATGAACTACTCGAAACATGCGTCCTTTGATTATTGGTTTGTTTCCACTTCAATTCGGTACTGAATCGACTCAATAGACTACACAGAAAAAAATAATGAATTTTAACAGGCGCGTAAAATTTCCCCTCGTTTAAATCCAAGCCAAAGAAGGCGTTAGAAACGAAATAGTTTGCAATCATTCATGCGCCATACAACAATGTTGGCAATCTTTCATACAACAGGCTATATTCAGGCGTTATCTGGCTTAAATTTACATGAAATATCCCATTATTTTCTGCCAAATCTTGCATTCCCTTTATGTGCATTATGTAACGCAGAAAATTGAATGTTTCTTTTTATCTGTGTATAGTCATGCGTCACGTCGTTATGTATATCCTAGTTTCTACTATAAGTTTGTATCGAAAAATCGATAAAATGAACTCTCCAGGACCATCCAAAACTAACGATCTTTTTTCTTTAAACATGGTCAGTTTTTTAGAGTGGTATTGTGTTTTCTTTCGGAAGAACTGCTAATTTTAACCTTCCTCGGGTATTAAAAAAGTATAAATGACACATAAGACATTAGGGTCAATATTGACCCGGCTTTCAACCCTTTCTAGAACTAAGAAATTTCAACCTAGACACAATGCTGCACCTCATTTGAAAGGTTATGGTCTCAAAAATGCAATGGTGGTGGAAAAACCTGATTCCAGTCACATTGGCCATCGGGTATCTGCTACAAAGAGAAGGAGGTTTTGATTTCTATGTGTGAACAGAATTACATACAAAACATTCCAGACTTGTTGTAGAGAGTTGCTGTCTTGGACAAAGTTTCTCAGTATGTCATTTGTCATCTTTTGACATCATCGTATTAGTTCCAGATCAGGCCGCAAAGATGGCGCTGCAGTTTATCATTGCCAAATGAAGCGCTAGAATGTTTCCGCCTTGAGCAAAGTTTCTTATTATGTCATTTTTCGTGTTTTGTCATTAGCAGATAAATTCCAGATCTTGCCGCAGCGATGGCGCTGCAGTCTATATTTTCTAAACTAAGCGCTAGAGATTGCCCGTCTTGGGCAAAGTTTCCCAGTATATCATTTGTCATATTGTGAGATTAACATATTAGTTCCAGATCTTGCCGCAGAGATGGCGCTACAGTCTATCTAAGCTCTAGATAGTTGCCATCATAGGCAAAGATTCTCATTGTGACATTTGTCGTAATCATATTAGTTCCAGATCTTTCAGCAGAGATGGAGCTGTAGTCTATGGTTGTCAATTGAAGTTTGTGAGAGTTGCCGTCTTATTTTGTTGGTATGTAATATGTCGCTTTTTGTCATTATCATGTTCTCAGATTTCGCCGCAGAGATGGTGCTTCGGTTTATCTATGCCAAATGAAGCTCTAAAGGGTAGCCGTTTTCGGCAAAGTTGTTCAGTATACAAAATGCAGTCATTTGGAAGCGTTAGAGTTTTTTTTTCTACGAGGTTATAACGTATTTTGATTAGAATTCGTATACAGTTTTTTGATGCCATTTCGTTCTAACTTAGAGGTGTGTTCTCTGTACTGGAACTAATCTGAAAGACGAAACATGGCATGCTTAAAAAAAATTCCGGAGATGGCAGCTCTCTAAAGCTTCAATACCTTGCTATCGGCAAGATCTGGAATTAATATGATAATGACAAAAGACGAAAAATTACATACTAAGAGACTTTACACAAGACGATTATTCGCTAGAGCTTCATTTGACACAGATTGACTGCAGTGCAATCTCTGCGGTAAGATCGGGAACTAAAAAAAAAAATACTGGGAAAATGCATTCAAGACGGCATCTCTCTAGCGCTTCATTTAGCAAAGATAGACTGCAACGCTATCTTAGTGGCATGATCTGGAATTAATATTATAGTGCAAAAAGACGACAAATGGCATACCGAGAAATTTTGCCGAAGACGGCAACTCTCTAGAGCCTCATTTGGCAAAGATAGACTGCAGCACCATCTTTGCGGCGCAATTTGGAACTAATATGATAATCTCAAGTGACTACATTTTACATTCGCAACAACTTTACCTAAGACGGCAACTCTCTGAAGCTTAAATTGACAAAGATAGACTGCAGCGCCATCTTTGCGGCAAAATCTGGAACTAATAAGATAACGTAAAAAAAACTACACTTTATATTCCAAACAACTTTTCCCAAGACGGTAACTCTCTAGAGCTTCATTTGGCAAAGATAGACGGCAGCAACACCTCTGCAGCACGATTTGAAACTAATATGATAATATCAAAAGACTTTGATATTATGAGAAACTTAGCTGAATATGCCAATTCTTGAGTCAATGAGTCTGGAATGTTTTATATGCATTTCTGTTAACACAGTGAAACTAAAACTTCTTCCCTTTGTGGCAGATTTCCGGGAGGCAATTTTACCGGAACCAGTTTTTTTTTCTTTCGATGTATTTTTGAGACCAGAACCTTTCAAATGGTGCATAAACATTGACTCAAAGGTAAAATTTCGAAATTCTACGAACGGTTGAAATCCGGGTCAATATTGGCACTTATGTTATGTGTCACTTTTTCCACCTTAAACTGATTTAAAAAATATATGTTTAAGCTAAAATTCCGTAAAATATTAAGGGTCAGAAAATTTCAGCCCGATTGGTTTAAAAATAAAAAAGATAGCGTACATTGTTGTTGCGCCATGGGTCAGAATTGACCCCAATATCTTCGGAAGTTTATTCTCACTTTTTCTTAACGAGGGTCGGGAAAATGGACTTATCGGCGTAATGGTATTCATAGTAGTAGAAAACAAGGAAGTGTTATAGGAATGAACTCAGTATATACTCCTATTTTGGGTTCATCACTAAAACCTAGAATTGAATCAACTTGGTCATTCCGATTCAAGATGCTAATGCACTCAATCATGCCTAAATTTTAATGATGTCCGAAATAGAAAAACTAAAAACGAAATCTCCATCTATACGTGGTAAATTTCATTTTTATAACCTGTCAGAGAGACAGTCTGCGGACTTATGGCGGCCATGCTGTTGAACTTCGGTGAGGCAGAAATAATTCCAAATAACTGGCTTATCAAAGGACAAATAGCGGCTTTATAGTGACAGAAATGAGAGCATATAACAAATCTGAATGAAACCAGTGGTTAGCCATACATACCTTTTACCTGCTATCCACCTAGCCAGGCATGTTTTGCACGAATTACACAGAACGTTAGGCACCCATGGTTTATCCAGATTCTCCGGACAAATTTCAAAATAAAAACGGAACGCAAATTGAAGAGAAGCAGTGAATTCGACCGGTGTCGTAAAAATGTAGACGCCACAGGCATAACATAACTTTTGTGGATCATTTTTGCATTTGAATTCCCGTTTTGTAGCGCACATTTTTCTCACTCCGATAACTGGACAACGAACTGTCACAATTTGTTTTGTTCTGAAGGGCTACCAATAGCTATAAAAATAAGGTGCCAGAATATCTTACCAAACAATAGAACAGTAGGTGTGTGTATGTGTATGTGTGTGTGTGTGTATATATATATATATATATATATATATATATATATATATATATATATATATATGTGTGTGTGTGTGTGTGTGTGTGTGTGAGAGAGAGAGAGAGAGAGAGAGAGAGAGAGAGAGAGAAATGGGCGTATTTCTTTCGAATTTCTGTTTATTCCCGCATTTCTGCACTTCTTCCAAAAACCAGCATAACTTCCTCATTTTTCAACCGATTTTCACCATGGAGCCCCAATTTTCTTCGTTTCTTTGGCTTTAAGCTGCATATGCAATATAATTTTTGTTGACGTTATTTTGGTATTAATCATATTTTTAGCACAACTTATTTTACAAATCACCAAAAAAATGTATATCCTTATAAATAGCGTCGAAACTATTACTCTTAGAATATTGCCATGTTCAGAAGATCGGTGTTAAATTTAATTTTGCTTCATTCGATGACAACACATTTTAAATTGGATCACACGCGTTGGAGACATTCCATTTTAAGTAAATGTGTTTTTGTTCATTTATAAAAAAATCAACTTTTATCCATATCTCGAAAACTGTTCTAGGGAAGATGTACCTATATTAATCTCATCACTTTGCAATTCATCCTACTTGAAATAAAACGATATACACATGACAGGATTAGTTAGTAATGTTTGTTGTAGTTATTTAACGTAAGCAAACATTATTAGAAAACGAAACCGATCCTTCAACTGCCCAATTGTTTGATTCATCGTAGGATGAATATAGGAACAATGAGATTAATATGGGGGCAGTTTCCCTACTTTAATTTTTTTGACTGCATTTTTGAATTCTGTATAAAATTTCACATTAGAAACATTAGTCGAATTATAAAGTTCATAACTTTGGATTTATTTTGCAAACTAGTGTTATTAAGGCCTGTACTCGAAAAAAAAGCACCATTTTTATCCGTATGCAACTTTTTTGTCCGTGGGTAAAAATTGATGAAAATCTGAGTACTAGTACTAGTAAAGAGTGAATTGTTTACATGTGTGTGTGTGTGTGTGTGTGTGTGTGTGTGTGTGTGTGTGTGTGTGTGTGTGTGTGTGTGTGTGTGTGTGTGTGTGTATATACAATCCAACGCCCACCGTCCGGCAGTGTTTTTATGGAAGAAAAATGTTTGCAGTTAAACGAACTGTTGTTGACTCGACAAACATTTTTAGCCCGGGAGTTGGAAGGTGATAGCTCTGTTGGGTTCCAGTGACCCATTTCAGAATGCCTGGTTACTCACGTCCATTCCGAGGTCACTTTAACTTACAACAAGCCCCGCATAGACACAGTACAAACATCAAATGGATATAGGTACTGTGCATACACTTCCATCATCAAATCTTATTGTTTTGAGGATGGCACGTATTTAGCAGTATCGCTCAAATTTAGTTATAATCATAAGATTTTAATTTTTTTTTTATTTTTTTTTACTAAAAAACCAATGAGGGTGATATTTATTTTATTTACATAAAAATTTTTTTTTTCTCATTGACTTTAAAACAAAAAAAAAACCACAAAGTATAATATAACTTTCCTATTAATAATAATAAATATAATATTATTTTTTTTTACCAAAATATAATAAAATATTTAAAAAATAAAACTACAACAAAAAAAATATTAAAAATTTCTTTTTTTTTTTTTTTCTACGTCTTTGAAGGTTGTTTGGGTTCCCCCCCCCTTTGGGCAATAGATGTCAAGACAATTATCAATTTTTCAAACAGTTGTAAAGGGTGATACGGTCAAAATTTGGTCAAGGGAAAACGCGTGTAAATCGGTGAAATCGTTTATTTAAAAAATCAAATTAAATTTCTTTTTCAAGTTCAATTAGTATAAAATTCAGGAAAAATATTCAGTTAGGCTTCCGCTTTTCCAAATCCGAATTGCCGGGCCTTACGCTTGACCCCTGCCATCAGATTTTGTACAGCCACCTTGTCCACCTTCTTCGCCGCAGAAAGCCAGTTTGCCTTGAACTGCTGCTCGTCCTTAGCAGTTTTTTTGGTCTTCTTTAGGTTCCGCTTGACAATAGCCCAGTATTTCTCAATTGGGCGGAGCTCTGGCGTGTTGGGAGGGTTCTTGTCCTTGGGAACCACCTGCACGTTGTTGGCGGCGTACCACTCCATGGCCTTTTTACCGTAATGGCAAGATGCCAAATCCGGCCAAAACAGTACGGAACAACCGTGTTTCTTCAGGAAAGGCAGCAGACGTTTATTCAAACACTCTTTCACGTAAATTTCTTGGTTGACAGTCCCGGAAGCTATGAAAATGCTGCTTTTCAAGCCACAGGTACAGATGGCTTGCCAAACCAGATATATCTTTGCGAACTTTGACAGTTTCGTGTGCTTGAAAATATCTGCTACCTTTCCCCTTCCTTTTGCCGTATAAAACTCCTGTCCTGGAAGCTACTTGTAGTCCGCTTTGATGTAGGTTTCGTCGTCCATTACCACGCAGTCAAACTTCGTCAGCATCGTCGTGTACAGCCTCCGGGATCGCGCTTTGACCGTCGTATTTTGTTTATCATCGCGATTTGGAGTCTCTACCTTCTTGTAAGTCGATAGTCCGGCTCGTTTTTTGGCTCGATGCACGGTTGTAGACGATACACCCAGCTTATTTGCGGCATCTCGGAGAGATAGGTTAAGGTTTCGCTTGAAACTACCGGCAACTCTCTTTGTCGTCTCAGCGGCTTCCGGTTTTCGATTTCCCCCGATCCAGACTTCCTGGCTGTCGACAAACGTTCCCCAAACACTTTAATTACATTTGTAACGGTTGATTTGGCAACTTTTAGCGATTTTGCCAACTTTGCGTGCGAGTAGCTCGGAAATTTTGATACGCTGCTCTTCTTGCTTGGACGGCATTTTGACAACTGAAGAGTGAATTCCAAAATCAAAATAGGAGCAACATTCTACACACACACACCTTCAAAATGAGGGGTGTTCAGGTTTTTTAAATGCAAAATTGAAAGAAATACGTCAAGTTGATATTGACCAAATTTTGACCGTATCGCCCTTTAGGGTCGCGGTCTACGCCTTTGCCTTACGACTTTGTACATTGGGGCTATAAGTAGAGAAAGTGTTGAGTCTATGACCGCTGACACTCCCCAAATTTCGACGAAATGTTCTAGAATTTGTTCCGATGCTATGCAATTTTCTGCAACCATTCGAAAATGGAGGAACCACAGAATAATAACAACTACACGCACAAATCCAATAAAATGAAAAAAACAAAAAACAAACACAGAACCCAAAAAAAAAAAAAACAATAACAAAGCACAGACAAAGAAAAAAAAAAAAAAAACAACTACCCATCTCTACACATCACTACAAATAGGTACTATCTGAAAATATATATTACACACCCACACCCGCACACGTTTGGCTCCACCCACCAAAGGGCCTTTTTCTACTTTTTACTTGGTTTTTTTTTTTCTCCCTCCACACTCTGTCAATAATAAAAATCCCCCGCTATGAGGCGACTCTATATCGACTGCTAAACTGCTTATAATCATCAATTCACTCGCGACAAAGCGGAAAAATACTCTAATTTAATCATTTATCTCCGCGTGGCACAATATTAACCGCACTAACAAACACAATTAAGCTGATATTAACTCTTCCCGGGTGCGGGGGGCAAAGCACAAAAAACAAAAAAAAAACGGGGAAAAACAACCGACCATCACAAATTTCGGGAGGGAATCGATTGTATTCACTACATCTTACACAAAACACGTGGAGATCTTATGATTTCACAGTTCGATTAGGTTGAATTACGAATATATTTTTGATTTTATTTTTCGCGAAAAGGATGCAGCAAAAACAAAACACGTCAGTTTCCAAGCACGGCTTGCTGCGATTTTTTTCGTAAAGAGTGAATTGTTTACATGTGCACAATTTCATAACAATCGGTTTAGTGGTTATTGAGACGTCATCGAAACTAGAAGAAAATCGCCGGAGAATTTTGCGCGTCGTCATGGAAAATCCGAGTGCGACCATGAGATGGATCGGAAGACAACTGGAAATCACCCATACAGCTGTGTCTCGGGTGGTAAAATCGTTTAAGGAGTCCCAGACGACCGAGCGGCAGGCTGGAAGTGGAAGAAAATCGAAGACAGCTGACCCTGTGAAGGCCTGGAAGGATTATTTCAAGTGTAATCCGAACCCGTCGATTCGCGACGCGGCTCTGAAGGCAAAGTGTTCCGCCTGGTTCGTTCAGCAAACCATGAAACGAGCTGGGCTTCGTGTATTCAAGGTCCGCAAGGCACCGAACCGCGCAAGGAAGCTGTATCGAGAGTGGTTAACGAAACCGATGTGTGTTGTTATGGATGACAAAAGGATCAAGGCAGACGCAAAGCAGATACCGGGGCTGGAGTTCTACGTTGCCAAATCACGGTTTGATGTTCCGGAAGACATAAGAAAGAAGAAAGAGGACAAATTCGTCAAAAAATACTTGCTTTGGCAGGCCATATGCCAATGCGGTAAACTGAGTAAACCGTACATCACAGCGGGTACCATCAACAGCGGAATTTACCGCATCGTGTGCCTCCAGAAGCGTCTGCTGCCCTTCCTGCGGTCCCACGGAGGCGAGACATTATTTTGGCCAGACCTGGTATCATGCCATTACGCGCGATCGACGTTGGATTGGAACAGAGACAATAACGTGTTTTTGTACCAAAAACCGCCAACCCGTCAAATTCACCAGTGATTCGTCCGGTAGAAAGATTTTGGGCCATAATGAAGGCCAAAGTTCGACAATCGTCCAAGGTGTTTAAGAACGAATGGATGAAAGTGACCAAAAAGGTCGGCTCCACCATTGCACAAAATGTAATGAGGGGTCTTGAGGGAAAGGTGCGGGCTTTCAGCAATGGAAAGTAAATTGAATAAAGTAATTATGCCGAAACATTTTTTTGCGAACAATTTTGTCTGGTGCATTTTTTTCGAGTACAGGCCTTAGTCAAAAATTATCTCACCCAACATTGAGGATAAATATAAGTCAATTCCCCACCCCATTTTCATCTCGTTTTTTCCTGTACTTTGGTTTTTACAACACTTCAAACTCCATCCTTATAGAGCGTAGATTGTACATAGTCCAGTGACAAGCTGTTTGTTTTGCTGAAACAAAAATTTCCGGCAGAAGCGGGGATCAAACTTCCACTCAGTGCTTCGATTGCATTTTTATGTGTGATCACGTTGCATTGCATTAATATGTGTGATATGTTATAATTCAATCCGTCTCCAAAATGCAGCCTCACAGGATTAGGTGATTTCTTGTCGAAAAAATGTCCAGTCAAAAAGTGAATGGGCAAACTTTAAGCTAATTAGCCGGATTTTGAGTTTTAATATTTGAAATGGTAGTTGCCACCAAAATGATAAAAACTTCAAATTTTTAAAATAGATTTAAATTATAAAATTTTATCTTCTTATATTCCTGCTCTTTCTTAAAACTATAACCCATTATTCATTTTCTTTCATCATAAAAATTGAAAATCGGTCCGAAAAGTGGTTTAAAAGTTATAATTTTTTTCTCGTTTTTTGAACCACCATATCTCGAAATGGATCACGCTTATGATAAAATGAAAAATTTAAGACATAAACTTTCCGAAAAGGAACAAACCTACCGAATATTACGAAATTCTAAAATCCACTTCATCTTTTTGGTATGGAATTGCTGAACTGTCAAATGTTACGGATGTTCCGAAACTTCCGAAAGACCATGCAATGGACACCCAGAACCATAAATTGTTCTCCACATAGCTTTAATTTTTACATTTTATGTACAAATGGTTTTGAAAAAAATCGTTTTGCTTTAGGATGAGACTTATGAATTTACCATTTTATCGGATGTTCCGGATATTCCCGGGGACCATAAAGTGGCCATATCTCGGTAGTTTGACCCAATACTTTAATATAGCATATTTGGAATTAGCGGCCCAAAATTACTTCGAACCACATAACTTGGCTATGTAAAATCCCTTATTAGACTTTTTTTCCGCCTTTTGTATGGAATGGAATCACTGTGCAGCGACAAGCAGGCTGTCATCCGGGAGGTTATTTTATGATCCCGTGAAGTAAATTTTACACTCGCAGCCCAACTTCCTGTACTTCTGTGCATTGTTCCAGACTACCACGGTGATGTCGCTCATTAAAACCTTCCTGTATGTGACGTCTGCGGAAAAGGTAAGCAGAGGCGACACATGTATAACCTTCTGTCTACTGTTTTGCATTTCAATGCCCATCAAAGCGTGAAACACAAACCTCCCCCGTGCCATTCAGTCAGCAAATCCGACTGTCAGCTCCAGTCCAGTAACGAACGAACATTCAAATCAACGACTGGCATCAGTCCAGTGCTCCAAGTCTTTCGCCGATGCTGCTACTGTCACTGCTGAAGATGATGACATTTGAAAAAGCTCCAAGATACTTGACTGCCATCCTTGGAGCGAGGTCTTACACCTTCCCAGCTAACGCCATCCCAGCTCGGCCCTGAGCTGTTCAAAGTACACCGAAAACTGCCAATATGGAATGTGTCGAACAAGCCGTGCAGACAGCTCTGGTTAATGTTATACTTTTCGGAAAAAGCCAAACATGAAAGGGCTTGTCTACCATCGTCGAGTGGGAAGGGAGACAAGGGGCAGAACAAATACAATTTTCAATACACAGGTAGACACATTTTGCACGTTCCGATCGAAATCGACGACGACGACGACGACGACGCGATGCAGCGTAGAATGCAATTGGATGTTGGAAGTTCGTGAGCGACGGATATGGTCGCACGTCCCCCCGGCTCCTCCCTCGGATCTGTGGAATGCAAATCCCTCCTTTCTTCCGTACCTGTCATCGATATATTTGCGTTTCAGTTGAGTGGAGGAGACTTCATCAAGGTCCCGAAGATTAGTATCAAATATTTCTGATCGCAGAATTGGATGCAATAATTATTAATCTAAGCAGGCTGCCATTGTTGCTCACTAGCAATTGATCCGCTGTCATTCGAAACGCATACCTGCTGGTGGATGGTCGAGGGGATGGCGAGGGTCGTCATGAAGTTGTTGTTTGGAACGTGTCTCTCCCGCACTCTCCGCGATGTGAATGTGTGCAGTTGTTTGCTTCGTTGTCGCGCTAATGTCACGGTTCGCGAGATGTTCGTTCTCGCTTATTAGTATTGCACCGTCGCGTCGCGCGTCGCCAACTCTCGGTGTTCAAACCCCCGCCCGTGATGGGACGCAAAACAGCAGTTATTGTTTGTTCAAACTCCGTACGGCAAGTGGGCACATTTTTAACGACTTCAGCCAACCAGGCAGGCCTCTAGCTAGGCAGCAGCAAAAGTTGACCTCTGGAGTGCACTGTCGTGTATCGACTGCGCCGTGGCGGCGGCGGCGGCGACGGCGACGGGGAAGAGATCCGACCCGAAGATTTAGCGCTGTCGGTCTTCCTTAAAAACGCCAACGCGGCTGCTGCTGCTTTGAAACTTCTAGCTTGAGCCCTCGGGGGAAATTGAAAAGAAGCTATCGCGCGCGGTGTTACCTACACTGCCGCGCTCTGTGCCTTTTGAATGCACTTTTCTGGTAGCGCTCAATATTGCTGATAGAGATAGCCTCCCGGGCTCCCCACGATCGACGACGACGACGGTCTGGCGGCATCTGTGTCGGTGTGACATTTTATTTATTTCAGGAATAGCTCGCAAAAGGTGTTTGAACTCAACTGTGGTAGGGCAAAGTCGCTGGGTGGAATAGACTTGAAGTTGACTCTGAAATGTCGGGATGGATTCTCAATGGTTTAACAACTGTAAAATGCGATCACCACAAACGTGTTATTTTTGTTTAGCAGTTTGAAGAAGTCTCATTTAGGTTTATCGTTCAAATAGTAGTCTGAAAATTAGTACAAGCACTACGTGATTTTAAGCATGGGACAGGATTCGCAACGGCTGTGATCCCCTCGATTATTTTGAGGATGCAAAAGATTTTAAAATCAAACACTTGCAGTAAGCAACTCGATATAATTTTCACCATTGTCCAGTCGCTTCCACCTCAATCAAGTTATCTTGCCTTTAATCCTTCATTCCGATCATTAAGTCTTGAAAAAATTGAATTATAGAACCATAGTAAGGTCTGTGTCCACAATTATCAGGACACCTTATAACTTAAGTAGAACACGAATTTCTTTTTGACGTAGGACTACGTCTGTGTTTTCAATACTGGGGTACACGTTCGAATTACGAAAATTTGGAGCGTCACGAAAAATATATAGGTTTTGAACATTTATAACTAAGTCATTTCACGATCGATTTACAAAATGTTTTCACCAATCGATCGGGACATTTTCTACGCTTCGATTGCAATATTTAAATCTATTGATTTATAACATTCAACTATTCAAATTAACGCAAATATAAGGTGATGTCTTATAATGTCGATTTTTAAGAGTAAATTTACCAAATACACAGTACTTTTCTAGCACAGATTTCATATTTAAGTAACGAACGTCTCCTAGGAAGCCATGAATGTTATATAACGGGTACACCTTCGCATTTTGAATTAGTTTTTCGGTGGTCGTGGAGATGTGCAGAGTAAGTTTCTTCAGTTGGATCGCAGCCGGCAGCAGCACTGGCGAGCAGTCGTTGCCCAGAGAGGCGTAGGTGGAGTTGGCTATTGTTGCCGATGCTCTCGTCAACCTCGCTGCAAGAAACATGGCTGCTGAAGCTTACGATTTGGCGGGAAAAAGCCGCCCGTGACAACAAAACAAGAATCAACTATCCCACGTCAGCTAAAGATGGCCACCCGCAACGACGAGTAGCTGAACCAAGAATACCAAGAAGAAAGCCCAAGTTCAATCGCGAACCATGTTTCTCCCCTATCAACTAAATCCGTCCTTTTCAGGACGACCAAATCAATTTTCCAATTAAAGAGTTTATTTGGTTAAAATTTTCTCTTGTGCTGTTTCAAATTAATTTCAATCACCGCGCCCCGGCTGAAAATAGCATTAATTAAACGCCGCTTCCCGGAGTAAATGACAAAGAACGTTGAACAACCAACGAACGAAATTCTAGAACGGATAATTCGAACCGAACTGCGGCACTTCAGGCCGATCATGTGGTTGAGTTCGTTGTAGTTCCTAGTTGTGCATAACGGATTAGTTGCTGGCGATGGCAAATAAATTAGAAATGTTTCGGTTAAGAAAATCATCCGTCTAGCGTGCAGTAATTAAAACTAATTATTGTGGCGCAATAACTGAATGTCGTCCCCTTTGGTGCAATTTGCATCACATTGCCTTCGTTGGTACCGCCTTCTTTCGTGCACTAGCATCCGACCCCTTTACCTCATAGCTCTTAGCAGAACATTTTAATTCAGTCTTACGACAGTCGTGTAGCTGTGCAGTGGTCTTAGGATCGCAGCTGGCGGCGGCGAGCAGTCGTTGCCCAGAGAGGCGTTGTTGCAGTTGGCTGTTGTTGCCGATGCTCCCGTCAACCTCGCTGTGAGAAACATGGCTGCTGAAGCCTACAAGTTGGCGGGAAACAGCCGCCCGTGACAACGAGACAAGAATCAATCATCCCACGAGATGAACCAAGAAAGAAAGCCCAAGCTCAATCGCGAACTGTTTCTCCCCGTCAACTAAATCCGTCCTTTTCAGGACGACCAAATCAATTTTCCAATTAAAGAGTTTATTTGGTTAACATTTTCTATTGGACTGTTTGAAATTTCCATTACCGCACCCGGCTGAACATGGCATTGCTTTAAACGCCGCGTCCCGGAATAAATAGCAAATCGCGTTGAACAACCAATGAACCAACAGATCCATAACTAGCTTCTACGCGTTAGAGATAGTGGCCCTCTCAACCATCGTAGAAAATACAACTGGGGCCGTATCATAATTAAGAGCCACCTAATGCTTTCTAAGGAGTGTACAAGCTTATACAAGGAGAATTTTCTTGGCCTTTTCAGAACTGACTTAAATCAATTAGCGGATGGCCCTGACGTGTATGGAAATTCGATTGCTGCGTAGTCCTACGTTAACTTTGCGTACAACCCCATTGGGCTGTCCCTTATAGTTTTTTTATTTAGGATTACTGGCGGGACTCTGAATAGAGTAGAAACCTCTACGCCAGGCCTTTGATGATATCCTTGCGTAATTCTTTTCGAATCATTCTGCCAGCCGTACACGGGACATGTCGTCCAAGAAGACGCTGTTGCAAATTACTCGGAAGGAGCAACGTTTGAGAATTTTGAATCCTTTCGTCTGTTTCTTCAATTGTCTCTTTGTTATTTTGTTAGTCCGTGTTACGTTTATAAGTTTAATAAGCCGTTTCGTAATTTCTTCGGTCTTTTGCAGTTTAGTCCGTGAAGTGTGCCATTTTGATAAGATTAGCCATTTATGTGCTATGAGAGTCTTCCGAAGCAGTTGAACCAAGAATAAGAAGTTATTGTATTGTACCTTGTGCGTTAGAATGATATAACTTAACTCCTTTTGAAGCATTTTACCAGCCGTGCAAGGATCATGTCGTCCTTAGAGACGCTGTTGACACTGCCTCAAAAGGTGTTACATTTTAAAGTTTGCTTTCCCTTTCTATCAGTCATATTCATGCCCACTGTTTTTTATGGTGTCGTGTCGTCTTTTTGTCTTTTTGTTATTTAGTTCAAATCAAGTTACTGCAACCAGTTTGGTCAGTTTTGTGTTGCTTGGGTATTGAAAATAGTTCAGTCTGGCAGCTCTAATTTTCTTGTTAATGGTTCTGTTTTTAAGGTATTATTTGCGCCGTCGTGATTTGAGTAGTTTTTTTGGCTTTCATCTTCTGTTTGCTCTGCTGATTTAATACATCATCCATTGCCAATGCACACACTGAAAGCTGCGTTTTCTTCAAAACTGTGTATCTAGAACTATATAAGCAAAATCTTTACCATTCCCATTTTCATCTCATCACATTGTAGTTCGTGCTGTTCAAAAATAAAAGCTTGACGGCTATGCGATTTTTTTTTTTTATTTTTTTTTTTTCTTAATTTTTTTTATTTTTTTTTTTTTTCGAAAGCAAGCAACAAAAAAAAAAAAAAAAATAAAAAAACACCCCCCTACATACCAAAAAAAAAAAAAAAAAGAACAGCCCTACTTTATGGATAAATATTTAATGTAGACTCTTTGGAGACTCTCTTTGGATAGATCTCACATTGGTTAGATTGTAAGAGTGATGATGATGATGATGATGTAATACTACCATCTATTGCAGCAAGGAAACTTTCCATAGCAGTGGAATAATCTGAAGAACGATTTGATCAGGATTCTATTATTGTTTGTGATCATCAAGCTCCTGTATGAAGGGCCAAAAACGTTTGGGCGGGCCCGTAAGCAGAGACACTTACGCGAAACCCGCGAATATAGAGAAGAGAATCTCCTTCCAAAAGCAAGTTCACACTCACAGCACTAGAATCGAGCCCTCGATTGACAGAATAAACCCAATAGATGGGGTCGAAGAGCCCGCCCTCGTTCCACGAAATGTTAACAATAGGGAGGAGGCAGTCCCATGCTCCCTATCCAAATCGTTTCACTTGGGTGCCCTGATGGTCCCTCCCTTTCCCCGTTATATGTTATTTAATATGTAATATATTTTGTACACAACAAATTAAGATACCATTATAGACAAAAATGCTAATTTATTCAAATTTCAAACTTGAATGGATTGTTACTGAAAAACAAATAAAAGTTAGATATGTATCAATATCCTACTAGTCCTGGGAAAGCTGAAAACAGAATAGATCATTCGAAATATAAAAGATAAAATTTCAATAAAAGATATTATTTTATAAAACATTGTAATATTTGTAGTATTTTTCTTTATACTGTTCCAGCAACATTTCAAAGATAGAGTGAACGAAGAGTCCGGTGGGATAATTTCTTAAAGAAATGGCTTATCTTACCATAATACCACAAACACAACATTAAAATATAATCCTACATCACGTATAAGCACATGCCAGTCTTTTATGAATATAATAGTTGAAGTTCAGAAGTGCAATTTTAAATAAAATGGTATGCTGAAATGATGAGATACAAATTCCGCCTTTGATGCCTGGCATGTTGCTCCAGGCTCTTACATAGTTTTGGAATGCAAAGATGATTCCAAAGCGTGATGAAATTATTAATAAAATGAGAATAGAAAATATACAATATGATTTAAAGGTATAAGATCTTCGGTCGCACCCCCTCACTTCGCTATTGTCAGATTGACAACATTGCCCAGGCTACGCCAACCAGCGTCTCCATGTTTCAGCTGGCAGTCTTTTGTGATCATATGACTCGTGGAGGCGTGAGGTAGGAACTTGTGAGGACGAGAGGTCGGTCGCACCCTCCTTCGAAGTTGTCAACTCACCATTTGAAGCCCCATTGGTTAGATTGTAAGAGTGAGTACTTAATTGATATGGCAATAGATGGGACCTTGCTGCGCGATTATTGGATTATTAAAGTTAACTATATATGAAGTAGAAGCCTGTTTCTTTGCTGAGAAGATCCGAAATAGTGGTCAGCTGTGGTCTGCGGTGGAAATCCTTTTAAAAACTCACAAAATTGGGGGCTCAACCGGGATTCGCGATACACATGACCCATATGTGACGACAGTGATCGGATTGTCGAGTGATCAGCAGAGTAGGAGATAAAAATGGTTTCAGTGTAAACCTAGGCTTGAAAATCAAATTGAAGTCGAGTTAAGTGAAGGTCATATGAAGGTCGAAGAAAATAAGCGATGGTGAAAATTTATCACCAGTTTGCAAACAATAGAAGATTGAGCCTAGTGAGTCTAGTAGACTAGTTGTGTGATCTTTCGTAGAAGAGAGAACTTTGCGTTCTATGGAAACAAATACTACTGCAGCTAATACCAATAAAAAATAATCCACACACCAGCGAGCTAATTTCAGCAAGCTATTGTAAACTATCAAAAATGAATCCTTCGCAGAACGGTATTAATCCTCCTCCTCACCCACCTTATGTGCCCGAACAGCATTCAAACCCCAATGATAATGCATTTGCGCGACTGGTGGACCAGCTTAATTTCTCCAATATGACGCTGGCAAACGTTACTACCCAGTTAGAAGAAATGCGAGGTGAAGTGAATATGCTACGAGCAGAGAACTATAGACTCAACAGCGTAATCGGCAAGCTTCGTGTTTACCCACCACAAGTGTCGAGCACACCACATCGGAACGCCCCTAGTGGCAATGGCCGCATGCGGGATTATCGGTACGGCGAAACCGAGGACAATTTGGACGGTTATAGCGAGCATGGGTCAGAGAATAGTCTGATTTCCCGAGGTAGTGAAATCGGAAGCTCACGTGGCGAAGCTAATTTAATGGGAACCGCTAACCTGACTGTTTCGGAAGTTGAATCCGCTAGTTACAAGTTTTCGCGTAGCGACTTTTATCCGGTTCTAAAGTGGATTCAAGATTTCGAGGAAATGGCCGAGTCAATCGGGCTGTCGGATTTACGAAAGTATGTCGTGGCGAAAAGAAAACTGAAAGGTTTAGCAAAATCGTCGTTAAATACAGTGCGTCACGTTACGAACTGGAACGCACTGAAGGATTTTCTTGTGGAAGAGTTCCATTGTCGTGAGAACAGTGCGGTAATACACGAACAACTTAGAAGTCGTAAAAAAAGTGCTACAGAAACAGTTTTTGAGTATTATTTGGTGATGAGAGAGCTCGGTGCAAAAGCCGATCTAGAAGCAGAAGCGATTATATCGTACACAAGTGAATGGCATAATAGATGGAAGCGCCGATAAAACAGTGTTATATGGCGCTAAAACAGTGAACGAGTTAAAGGAAAGGCTACGAATCTACCAAAACACCAAAAACAGTAAAAGTTCTTCTACAACTGGACCGGACCGGAGCCACTACAGATCTGGAACTCGTGATGGCGCATATCGCCCAAAAAGTGGTGCGACAGAAGTCAGACGCCCCGTTTGCTATAAATGTCAGGAACCAGGGCATATTATGCGGGACTGCCCGAACGATAAGCGATCAGTTAAATTGTGCAATGCAAAGTCTGTTGTGGATGCGGGGACATTTTTGCCTGTTATGGTCGGTACTGAGCATAAGCATGTGTTGATTGCGGTGCTGCAGTTTCCTTGATTCGTGTGGACGTTCATGAAAGGCTGAACCTATCATTGATTGAAAATAAAAGGCAGGAGTTACACACACTCAGCGATCCCGTCTGGACTTTGGGGACGACCGTACTGCAAATTCAGATCGCTGAAACTGTAATGCCACTGAAATTTTGTGTAATGTCAATGGAGCACATGACCATGGAATTGCTGCTTGGACGTAATTTGCTTCTTTACGGTGATGTGAAGGTTTCGGTAGCAGGATCGAGATTCTACGCTAAAGAGGATAATTTTGTGCATTGCATAGATACTACGCCTATAGCTCCAGATGACCCATTTTCGCACATAGTAGATACGAACACTGAATCTGGTAAGCAGCTACAACCCTTGCATGTCGGGGACATCGGACGTTAAATTGAAGATCGTATTGAAAGATGAGACCCCGATCCAACAACTTTCGCGACGCCTAGCACCATTGGAGAAGGAAATTGCTCAGAAGCAGGTAAATCAATGGCTGAACGACGGCATCATTCAACCGAGCACATCGGAGTTCAGCAGCCCCATTGTGCTAGCCCACAAGAAAGATGGATCGAGAAGACTTTGTGTCGATTACCGGCGATTGAATAAAGTTATAGTTCGTGATCATTTTCCTCTACCGCTAATCGAAGATATCTTGGATGACTTACATGAAGCTAGGGTGTTCTCAACTTTGGATCTGGAGAATGGCATTTTCCACGTTCCTGTAGACGAAAGTAGTCGTAAATTCACGTCTTTCGTAACCCCTTTTGGACAGTATGAGTTCCTAGCTACACCATTTGGACTATGTACCTCTCCGACCGTGTTCCAGCGGTACATAAACGATATTTTTCGGGATCTAATCAGAAAGAAGGTTGTTGTTGTCTACATTGATGACCTTCTAATCCCTGCAAAAGACGAACAAGAGGCGTTGGAAAAGTTGTCGATGGTGTTAGCAGTAGCACAGCAACATGGGTTGAAGACAAAGTGGTCGAAATGTCAGTTTCTCATGCGGAAAATAGAGTACCTGGGGTATGAAGTCGAAGATGGGTCGATAAAACCAACGGCAAATAAGACTACAGCAGTGATAAAATTCCCAGATCCTAAAACTCTCAATGAAATTCAGCGCTTTCTGGGACTGGCTGGATACTTCAGGAAGTTCATACAAAACTTTTCTACCATCGCAAAACCATTGACCGATTTGCTGAGAAACGATGCTGTTTTCGAGTTTGGTCCAGAGCAAAAAAGATCTATGGAGCAGTTAAAAGAGGCTCTATCTAATAGACCAACATTAGCGTTGTATCATCCACAAGCGGTGACGGAATTGCACACGGATGCTAGCAAGATCGGGTATGGGGCAATTTTATTGCAGAAAGGAGTGGTAGATGATAATTTCCATCCAATCTACTACTACAGCGAAAAAACATTACCTGCAGAAGCGAACTACCCGAGCTATGAACTCGAGGTCCTAGCAATTGTATCAGCTTTGAAAAAGTTTCGAGTCTAAAGGGCGAACACGAAATTATTGCGACACCGAAAATGTAATGCCAATTTTCTTATAATGTTTAGAATCAAACCAAAATTTTAGGGTAGTTTTATACATATATTTACTTCAAAAATCAAAAGAAAAGTTAATCGATGGAGCCTTGAGTGTAAAATTGAACGCATTTTCGCTTGATGCCCTCCATCAAAGTCTTTACAGTGTCATCCGGTACCAGTTTCTCAGTTTTTTTTTCCATTTTCTTAACATGTCCTTCTCGTCTTTGACTGTCTTCTTGCTCTTCCGAAGTTCCCGCTTCATCATTGCCCAGTACTGCTCCACCGGGCGCAGCTCCGGACAGTTTGGCGGATTCATGTCCTTTGGAACAAAATTGACAGAATTGGCCTCATACCACTCCAGGACACTTTTAGAATAGTGGCCAAATCTGGCCAAAATAGCGGAGCTTCGTCGTGCTGCTGCAAGAACGGCGCTCAAAAGGCGCTTCTCGAGGCACTCAGATTTGTAGATCTCGCCATTTACTGTGCCCTTTGTCACGAAAGGCTCACTCCTCAGTCCGCAAGAGCAGATGGCCTGCCAAATGAGATATTTGGAGGCGAACTTCGACATTTTCTTCTTCTTAAATTTGTCGTCCACATAGAACTTGCTCTTGCCGGTGAAAAACTCCAACCCCGGAATTTGCTGAAAATCGGCTTTTATATACGTTGCGTCGTCCATCACACAGCAGCCATATTTTGTCAGCATCTTCTCGTAGAGCTTCCGTGCCCGAGTTTTAGCCGTCGATTGTTGCCGCTCATCGCGGTTTGGGAAGTTCTGTACCTTGTATGTATGTAGTCCAGCTCTCTTCTTTGCATTCTGGACGTAGCTCTGCGACATGCGGATCTTTTTAGCCAAATCACGGCTTGAGACGTTGGGATTTGCTTTAATCATCCGCTTCACCTTTCCCTCCGTCTGTTTGTTCTCCGGTCCCGGTTTTCTTCCAGCCCCTTTGCCGTGGTTCAACGTCAACCGCTCCTGGAACCGCTTCAACACTCTGGAGACGGTTGACTGGTGAATGTTCAACATTTTTCCCAACTGCCGGTGTGACAGGTCAGGAAATTCCAGGTGTTTGGAAAGAATTTGTTCTTTCGACTCGCGTTGGTTCACCTCCATTTTCGTTGAATCGAAAAACACGACTGTGTGTGTGTGTGTGTGTGTGTGTGTGTGTGTGTGTGTGTGTGTGTGTGTGTGTGTGTGTGTGTGTGTGTGTGTGTGTGTGTGTGTGTGTGTGTGTGTGTGTGTGTGTGTGTGTGTGTGTGTGTGTGTGTGTGTGTGTGGGTAAAATCCAACGCCCACCGTCCGGCAGTGCTTTTATGCAAGACAAATGTTTGCAGTTAAACGAACTGTTGTCGACTCGACAAACATTTTTAGCCCGGGAGGTGGAAGGTGATAGCTCTGTTGGGTTCCAATGACCTATTTCAGAATGCCTGGTTACTCACGTCCATTCCGAGGTCACTTTCACTTACAACAAGCCCCGCATAGACACAGTACGAACATCAAATGGATATTAGTACTGTGCATACACTTCCATCATCAAATCTTATTGTTTTGAGGATGGAACGTATTCAGCAGTATCGTTAAAATTTAGTTATAATCAGATAGACCTCACAGGAAATTGTTGCTGATATATAGTCTTCATTTCGACGGCTTCCCTGTGATGCTAAAGGATGCATTTATGTCTCTAAAGAAGTAGCACTCCGCTATTCAGCAAATATTTTCACATCATCGTTATCGAAAGGAACATCCGGAATACAATTAGTACTTCGCGCACAAATGCCATAAAATGAAAATCACAGGTAAAAAAAGCACTTCCGAGAAGAAATTTAACCTGAAAATCACAATCATTGTGTAACGAAAGGCAAAACAACTTCACAGCTATCCATCATCTGTACACCACGTGATGAGTGGATCTGAAATTATATCCCAATTGAAGACCTAACATCGTGTGCTAATTATGAAATTGCACGAAAACTAAAAGAGATAGATGTTTGGTGTCAAAGAACGATAAGAGGCTCAGTTTTGTCAAAAAAAAATGATCAAGGTTATCATGCATTTATTGGAAAATATCTGCAAAAATGTCCGAAAAATTACCAATTTCATACTTTGTTATTCTTAAAATGTAACTTGTCTCATTCAACAGCGTAATTTTGTGATAACGATTTAAAGTCAATTTTCTTAGCTTTCGAATGACCGTTAATAATTTACTCTTAGAAGTAGAATCTTTGCGTTAGTGCAAGTTATGTGCAAACATACCACCGAAGTAAAAAACTTCAATAACTCTGTAATAGTTGAGATTTGACCATATGCGTACAATGATTTTTTTCATCAAATATGATCTTCTTTCAGCCCCTGAAAGATTCTTATAAGGAACCGAACACCCTGCAGGTACGCGAAGTACCGATGGTATACATTGTCCGGTCATTTACCAAGCGTAAAAGATTGCTAATCATATCATTATGTTGCTGCTTTTAACAGAATATCACTTCCATATAAAATTTTTGACAAAATTGAGCTGTGAAAGCTATTCTCTACAAACTGAATTTCGCTTCAATATCATCAGATACAATGTGTAACTCAGAACACCTTGTCGACGTTCGTCTCTGATTTTGTTTTCGTCAATCACAATTGTCAGGAACTGAGTACCAACATCGGCATTGCACAGCTGATCAATCCACTAAACCGTAGTATGAAATTGCCTTATTCCGAGCACATCATGTACTCATTGGGACGCGCAACCGATGTTCGAGGTCGCCGTTCCGTTCTAGCTGATCTTCATCATTCAGCTGTCGGGGACCATCAAATTTCAGGATAAACCTCACCTAACAATTACAGCAAACATTTTTTATTACAACTTAGGAAAAAAAAGTGGAATACTGCGTGCGTCTGCTTCCAGCTGCAGGATGCTGTATTTTAGGATTAGGACGCTGAATAATATCCAACTGAATTGAAAGCATCGTATGTTACATTATTTAAAAATAAATTTCATTAAATTACACTGGTCGACAAAAAACGGAAAAAGTCTTGAGACCCAGAGCTACATGCCTTTAACTTCCTTTAACTTTGGTCTCAAAACCTACCAAAATCGTAATTTGACCTCATGAGAAATGGATTTTTCTTCACAAATTGGCATCAAAAATTGAAATTTTGATATTTTTTGAGAACCACTTAAATAACTGCCTCAGCTTAAATTTAAATGCATTAATTTTGATATTTCTTAGCTTTTGACGATCAACTTTGCCAAAAATATTGTTTCCATCCGACTTCACTGGAAAGAGTTATAACCGTTTAAAGGCAGCATATGTTGCCAATAAAACAGCGAAGTACAAATAGATGTCGGATCAAAATCGCGTAGAAGGCCTCTTACACCATTTCTAATCTAATCTATAGAATCTCACACTTACGCAGCCAATTCTTGAAAGCATCCTGAAAAATGCAGACTTTTCGAATGCATCATTTTTCTTGTCACCGGCCAGGCCAACTGCGTTGGATGTGCCGCAGAGAAGACGACAAGAAATAGAGCGATTCCAGAAAGAGTGTCTGAAATCGCTCTATTACCTCGAATCGAGGGAAGGAAGAAAGCGTGGACCTGTCGTACCAAATGCTTCCATATAGAGTTAAATAATGTGATAATTTCCCAACATACATCAGCGCCGAACAAATAAAACAAAAAATGTTTATAAGAAAAAGCCGAATATCCCCTCCAAATCCAGCCGAACAAACAGTCACTCAGCACGGAAGTTTGTTGGGTTGTATTTTATCGTTGGGAGCATTGATGCTAGAAAGATAAGTTTATGCTCCTTTTGCTTGTGGGTGGACTTTTGGAATTTGAAACAAAAGTCTGGCAATAATTTGCCAAGGTTATAGCTCCTTATCTAGCTCAATAGTATCAAAGTAGAAGGCCTCTTACATCATGTCACAAAAAAAAGAATCATTTTTTTGTCACATAAACTGCTTTGGACAATCCCAGTGTATGTAATTGTTGACCCCGTGATTGGAATAGGGTACCGGGGGGGGGGGGGGGAATTTATACCTTACCACCCTAAGGGCCGTATCGATTTTATGGGTACACCTTGAAGCTGCTTTGCGAAAAAGACTATGACTTCATTTGACAGCTGTTCATTTTACCCGTGTTTTCGGCATATTAAACAAGTCAATTATGCAGCTGAAATGATATGTTTTCACTCAAGTGTCTTGTCCGAGCTTAACAGAAGCTAATGCAGAGCTTCTAATTTCACGTCTCAATGAATAAGAGCTCCTCAATGGTGACGTTAAAATTACTACACAATGGAAGCGGCATAAGTCCTAGTCCTCATTTTTTACATATAAGGAGGGACTTTGTTTGTGTCATGATGTCAGTGGCTTGTTTGACGAAATGGGCCTTAAACATGAACCGAAAGAGTCCGAAATCTATGTAGAGCAAATATAAAGGAAGTGCAGCCTTCACCTACAAAGTGCAAAAAAAGTCCAAAATTATCAGATGCCAAAATAACGGCAGGGGTTTTCAATGGCCCTATTGGAAATGGAGGAAGATGTAAAATTTAAAAAAAAGTCTCTCATCGGTTCAGAAAGTGGCATGGAAAAGCAGCGAGGAAATATATGATTACTTTTTAGGAAACCATAAAACTGACAATTATCAGGACTTCGTAAAATTAGTGAACATTTTTGGAAGAATGGCCAAATTTCATTCAGGAAAGTTCTGCGGAGAACCTCAGGGAAGGTGGATAAATTCGGGTTTTTATTTAAAACGGTTTTCAACGGCAATGCTGGTTGAAACTCTCACCATAAATATTTTTTTAAATTTGTTTTGAATAAATTCTATGCATACATTTGTTGTATTTATTCAAAAACAAAATAAAAATCAGTGGGGTTGTGTTTAACACACGACCGGTTGACGCAGACTACGTTAACCCGTTTGATTAGTTTCGTAGTGTACTGTTCTAATGGGACGTTGGGTTTGCATAAGTAAGTGAGAAAGTATGTTAGAACATGCTATGATTCGCTTCTTAAAAATTATTTGGCAGCCGTGGAATGTAACGTTTGGTTTGAATGTTAGTATGATGAAAGGGCAACGATTGTGCTGGCTGTAGTGATTGTGTTAATATGGTCGACCAGCTGGAGACCATTATCCTTATCACGTAATCTCGAAAATCTATCGATAAATGATAAAGCTTTAAGAGTTGACACTGTTTCAGTTATTTTTAAATGTTGATTTGACCTCTACCCTTGCCGTAAGGCCTCGTCTGATCAAAATAGCGTTGATGTTTGTCCTCAAAGATCGTTAGACCAGCATTAGATAGTAAGTATGTTAGCAAAAATCTATTGTACATTCTTTAGAAAGCATTTGAAAAGTATTTGCACTTTGCCAAGTTGGTTGACCACTTGATTTTATCTCCCATCTCGAGTTTAATGCCCTTCTCTAGCTTTCCGACCAGTAGTTAGCAACGCATTACCTCTGGTTGCTTCCAGTTTCACCCGATAACCTCGAGTTCGCTTGGCATCGGTACATGGTCAATTCGGAGGATTTTTCGAATGTTCGATCTTAACGCGCTTCCGAAATTTGCGCAAACGGTTGGCATCAACACGAATAGGCATTGCACTTATTCACCCTTTTACAGTTTCCCAAAACTTATTTCTTCCTAGAAGTAAAACGCTATCCAACGCGAGTCGTTAACACAACAGAATAACTATTCATAGCAGTACTCATTGAAATGTGCATGTTCGAGAATCAAAACATTGTCCGTGATAGGGAATTTCTTGAAACATGCCAGAACACAACATTCTTTTAAATTTTCATACACCAATTGATGAATATGTATGCGAAATATATTAATCTTTTATTTGTGAAACTTGATATACCTGAGTAAATAGAATGGCAATCGTATAAATTTCTTGATTAGAGCAGTCTCAAAAATAAATCAATCAAGAAACAATGGAATTCTTAGCGTCCGGTGTTTAAATTTTTCGAGACGGTAGCCATTTGTAAATTGTACAAAATGCTGAAGATATGCAACAAAGAGAAAACTAATATTGTTTTAGCCACCGCTGTCAGCCAATCGGTAAGAACCAAACATTCAAATCAAATAAACTCTCTCAAAATTAAAATGGTCGTCCTGAAAAGGACGGATTTGAAATGGTCCGCTTTTGAATTGAATCCCTCTCTGCGCCTTACCAAAAGATGTCTACCAAATATCACACACACATAAGCACCTTATTTCGCTCCTCGTGGTTGCACCCACCAGCTGGCTACAAAGACATTATCTACCAAATATCACACACACAAGCACATTATTTCGCCCCTAGTAGTAGCACCCACCGGCTGGCTACAAAGACATTATTTGCCCAAGCAACCGGCTGCCTAGCACACCACAGCATAATGTATGGCTGCCTAGCAACGGTTGCCTAGCCAACGGCTTGGTAACAACAGACTGCAGTGCAATCAGATACCTGACCAATTGGTAGGATGCCAGAGCAGTTTCTATGGTGCTTGCCACAGCCAGCTGCCAAATCCAAATTGGCGTCTTGCCGCTCCGCTGAATGAAGCTAGTGCACCCTCCAGGGTACATGCTATCGCCCGGCGCCAGCTGCCAATCCATACTGGCTCGATGCTCCGCACAGCTTCAGTACTGCAGCACGAATGAGAAAATTTGCGAAAGTGTACCCGTTTTATATCGTTTACTGCTGCATATGAGACCTCCCTTGCTTACATTTGAAATCTGTGATAGTAAAATTGAGTGCATTAAGTAAATTTACTCTGAAAAATCGGCATTATAAGACATCACCTCATATTTTGGTTATTTTCAATAACTTGATATTGTTAACGGATAATGTTTGATAGTTGAATTGATAAGCGGGAAAATTTCCAATCGATTGATGTAAGCATCTTGAAAATCTATTGAGCATTTATTAAGTTATTAGCGTTTAATTTGTAACGATATTTCGTGACGGTCGCTGATTTTTAGATTTTCAATTGACACCCTACCCTTCCCGTAAGACGTAGTCTACGTCAAAAAAATATTCCTGGAAGTTGCTACAGTTGTCTGCAGAATTTCCCTGAAGTTCTCTGCGAAACTTCCCTGAAGTTCTCTGCAGAACTTCCTAGGAGTTCTCTGAAGAATTTCCCTGAAATGCTCTGCGGAACTTCTATGAAAAACTTCCTTGATGTTCTCTTAATGACTTACTCGATGTTTTGTGAAGAACTTCTCTGAAGAACTAACCCGAAATTGTCAGAAAAACGTACCAAAAATACCCATATTGGTGTAATAAGCCACTTATGTGCACTAGCATTGGTTACATAGTTCATAGGCAGACCAGCGCCACGCAGTGAAATAATACTTAACTATAAATTCGACCGTCTGGAAGACCATGGTCACCTGAATAAATGTCCTGAAAACAATGAGTTCATACAAAATCTTGATATCAAAATACAGATATTACAAAAAGTTCACATGAACACTATCGCCACGTAGCGGACAATTTCTGATCTACAGTGTGTCTCACAATAGGTGTCACCTTTTTTCAGTATTGGTTTATTTCAGCTGGGTAATTATAACAGCGGAATTGATTATACCCGTTTTAAGTGTATTCATTTGACAGCTTATCGCTGAAGATAAATAAGCGATTCCGTTTGTTTATATTTATCAGCTACCATGGAAGCCATACGGGTGCATGTTTTAAAATTACATTTGCAAAAGCTTAGACCGTGTCAGATATTCGATAGCCTTAAGCCTTAAGTGAGAAGCGTTTTGCTTTTCATACCTTGAAACTGGAAATGTCCATATTCAACACAAAGGAGGTGCCAGAACGAAAAAAAAAAAAAACAAATGTGTAAAGGAGCGAATAAGATGTAATCTGGCCGTATCTGGCCGTAAATTGAGCAAAAAATTTCAAATATCCCCTGCTTCAATGAACAGGCTCCTCAGACATGATCTGGAATGCAAACCGTATAAGAAACAACGGGTTCACAGGTTTTCGAAGCGTCAAAAGCAAGCCAGGGTCCAAAGAAGCAGACATCTTTTGGTTCGGCACGGTGACTGCGAGATTTTATTTTCGGATGAAAAGCTCTTCCTCCTTCAGGATAGTCATAATCAACCAAATGATCGTGTGTAAAAGTCTTGCCAATATTCCAAGAGATAAACTAGCTGTAGAACGCTATCAGAATGTATCGAAAATCATGGTATGGGGCGCCGTTTCACGAAAAGGAAAAGTTCCTCTTCTTTTCATAGAAACTAACATAAAAATCAACACTGAATATTACATCGAGCAGGTTTTGAAGAACCATCTGCTTCCTCATGCTTCAACGCTGTATGAGAATACACCATATTGTTTCCAACAGGACTCAGCTCCAGCTCACTAGGCAAAGAAGACACAAGCGTGGTGCGCGGAAAATTTGCTCGATTTCATCACAAGCGAAGAATGGCCTGCATCTTCACCGGATCTCAACCCACTTGACTACTTTGTTTGGGGTTATATGCTTCAACATATAGGCCCTACGAAAGGGCTTACTTTAGCTCGATTCAAGAAACATTTGGTTAATACTTGGGACCAAATGCCTCAGAAAATCGGGCGTGCCAGCTGCGATGCGTTTACACAGCGTTTGCGCAAAGTTATCAAGAAAAAGGGCGAGAGATTCGAATTGAATTAATATGGTTTATTTCTATGACATGTATCTTTCAAATGAAAAATACATGCTATGATTTGGTTGATTTGTTTTGCTGTAATCTTATTTTGTTTTAGTGACACCTATTATGGGACACCCTGTAATGTGTACACCATTCAGAAAGCCATGACCCCTCGAATATCTTTTTAGTAGATGCCATCTTGTTATATGTCAATAATCTCGAGATCCAGATTATACAGTAAGTTTACCTGCACTCTAGTGCCATGGAGTGAGATAATTCTGAACTGTTGAGTCGAGCGTACTTAAGGATAGCTTCACAATAGAATCTTGATCGGCGTAGAAGGAGGCTCCACCTGAACAGGCAACTCGTTGTTCTCGGCCACTGGTGAAGGGTAGATCTAGTCCTTTAGATTTGTCTGGTCCGAGACGATCTTCAAGCTTCTTCCTATGTGATTGGGATTTCTATCCGAAGGTCATGAATGACGCCGTTCCCGCAGCCGTATCGAAAATGTACACATTTCCTTGTTTCTGTAATTTGGAAAGTGATCTGTAATTTGGAAGCAGGCGATCGACGTTGCATCTCAAATGCAGTAGGAATCGTGTTTTACTATTCCTAAGGAAGATTAAAATTTGGTTTAAAAACAATGTTTAAATAAAATTATTTGTTTTCTGACAGCTAAACAGCCTCGTTTGAAACAATAACTTTTTATGTGGCGTAATATAAATAAAAATATATAACAAACAATAGAAAAGGACGTGTTTTTATTTTAAACACTGACGTGGACGTGTTCAATTTTAAACACTGAAATAAAACTGCGGCCTGTGCCAAACTGTCATCAAAGTTTTAAATCTTTACTAATCATCCGATGTTTTTCAAAGATTGGAATGCAAATTGAAGAGATCTAATGAAAATACAGCAAGAAGTCCAAATATTTCAGAACTGACGACTAATACGGTGCATTAAAAATAAAACGAGTAAATTTTCCGATTTTTCATGCGATAACCCTGCCACCTGGTGGTCGGTCCACGAGTCAGTAGTCAATATATACTAGTTGCCTGTACACTGTGAACACTTGACAGCTCTATCAGTTTGTTTACGGCAGCTATCGCGATAATAGTGAAACAACTTCGATATATGGTTTGTTCGTATCGCCTGCTCCATCTGGGCCTTAAAAAGTTGGCCATCGTGGTCCACTTTGTGTCGGCCGGATTCAAGGGTGTCCACGATGAAATTGCCACACTATGAAATTGCTCTAACTTTTTAACCGTTGGGTAGAATTTAATGAAAATTTGGGTGGATTTAGTTCATAGTGCATTATTTACATCCTACAAGTTCTGAAGTCCTGTGATCAAAACTCGCGGAAATGGAGTCGAAAGAACAGCTCGTGCGTGATAAAATCTTGCGCATTCATCACGAGAACAAGGATCTCTCGCATCGTTCCATCGCTAAAACGTTGGGAATCGCGAATTCCACAGTGTCGCGAGTGATTAAGCGGTTCGAGGAACGGTTGACCACCGATCGGAAGCCCAGAAGTGAAGGAAAAAGTATTCCGTACAACACCAAAAATCACAACCGCGTAGTTGGGGCCTTCAACCGAAATCCGAACGCCTCCGTTCGGGATGTGGCTAAGAAGCTGCACCTAAGCCGAAGTTTTGTCCAAAAGGCCAAAACTAAAGCTGGGCTTCGAACGTTCAAGGTACAAAAGGCCCCTAATCGCGACGAGAAGCAGAACAAGTCCGCCAAAACCCGTGCCAGGAACATGCTGACCTCAACATGCTGACGAAAGTTGAATGCTGCATCATGGACGACGAAACATATGTGAAGGCCGACTTCAAACAGATCCCCGGCAACCTGTTTTTCACGGCCAAGATAAGTTCAGCGTTCCGGAGCATGTCCGCACTCAGAAGATGTCCAAATTTGCGAAGAAATTCCTGGTTTGGCAAGCCATCTGCACGTGCGGGAAGCGGAGTGCACCTCGTGACCCAGGAACGATGAACGGACAGGTGTACAAAAGAGTGCCTCCAGACGCGGCTGCTTCCTCTCTGAAGGCCCACAACGTCCCAACAATCTTCTGGCCAGATTTGGCCTCAGCCGCTACTCCAAGGACGTGCTGAAGTGGTATGCGGACAATAAGGTCAATTTCGTGCGGAAACATGTTCAACCCTCTCAACGTGCCCCAGCTCCGCCCAATCGAGAAGTACTGGGCCAATTTGAAGCAGCACCTTCTTAAACGACCTAAGGTAGTGAAGCCAGTCGAGGAACTGAAGAAAGTATGGGTTTACATGCAAAAAAAAAAAAAAAAAAAAAAAAAAAAAAAAAAAAAAAAAAAATGGTGACCAAAGAATTGAAGAATATGCCTACAAGGTTCTTTTTTTACCTATAGCCAAAGTTCAGGCTAACTGCCGCAAGGTGGCGCGGCAGGGAGTCTAAGTTTTTTTGTGAAGTTTTTAATTTATTAACGAATAAAATGCAATGTAATTTTGTTTAAATATTTATTTCCGTTCTTTTTTACCATCCATCCGAAAATATTTGCTTTATTTAATACGATCATTAGGTGCGCCGTTGTGAATGGAGCAATGCGTCCAAATTCTAAGTGACTTACGCTTTATATAACGGTGCACAAAAATCTCGTTGCGAAAATATTATGAAAACTTTAGACATTCACGTTTGACTGGCAAGCCTTAACCAGTAGTATAGACAAAAGTTCGCACGTATCTCTGGATTGCGAGAATCTAATATCAATTTCCAAATACTTTCAAACCTTCAATTCATCAAACCAAGCTGTCAAGTCATTCTCCAAAAAAAAAGGTTCCAACTACGCATATTCCAGTAGCCAATCGAATCACCATTCACGGCGAAAGGAATTGCGCCAATTGTAAACACACAATAGCAAATGTCCATTATTTCGAATTGTTCCATCCATCAATCTGCGTGGTCTCAGGAAAATGTCAATGTCAAATCAATAACCAACTTGCATAACCGCCTCTGCGACTGATCTAGCTCTAAACCAACTACCGACCATCGCCCCCGCTTTGCTATTTATAGCAACCCAAACCGACGTTTCACAATCGTGAGTTTCTGTTCCCAATTTGCATTTGAAGAGGAAGAAAAAAAGAGTCTGTTTTCTTCTCACTTGGGACCACGCCGAGTAGAAGCAGAAGCCCGAAGACCGTCAATTATGAGGGCCACAAAAATGGACATGACACTTGCACCAGATCGTTCCAACCAACGGCGTCGACGACACCTGGATGATATAATTCCACGTCCCGAGCTGGAGACTCTAATTTCCAAGTTCCGAGTTTGGGATATCCGACCCACGCCTCCACCCCCGGCCATGCCAATCATTTCCAGCCTCGGATTGACTTCGCGAAGAGGGGCAGCGAGTCAACGAGTCAATTGAATTTGTTGAGTACGTATAGTATGAGATAGCGATTTGTTGTGTTCCGCTTAATTGGAGGAACCTTTCGCAGCTCGAGTCGATCCCCCTCGATCCCGAGGAGTTTCTCGAAGTGGGGTCGGACTTTTATGGAAATTGAAAGTAGTCATTGTTGCTTTCAAAACTGCGCTGCTGCGGTCCGTCGCTAGGCCGACGATAGACCGAAACCGATCGGCAACTTGTTTGTTTTGTCGATCGGTTGCTAGGGATCGATGAGGTTGTGTGTGTGTGCAAATTACAATCCGCGGGTCGGTCGCAATGTGATCCAAATGAGAGACAATCGGGAAAGTTTTTCTCGAATATGTTTGCTACCGAGGCAGTGGGAGGTAATTTTAGGCTTCCGATCTGAAGTTAAAGAGGAAGCAGGAAATAACTACTTGATCCAGTCGATTGTTGATACTTAATTGGCGAAAATTAGATCTTGTAGTGCGATAGGCTAGGAGTTTGGGATAGTGACTTGGGAAGGTGGTTAGCAGAAACTGTCAAAGCATAATCCATAGACGGCAAAAAACGACCCTAACGAACAGTGCTGCTATTGTTCCGAGACTCCCCCTGGTGGTTGGTGGCCTGCGGCTTTCTCACGGCTATTTTGGAGTTCGAAAAGAAACCTGCTGGCGTTGAGATTCAACGGGGGCTGGAAGGGAAACGGCAAAAAAAAATGGCAAAGTAATGTGCCTATTGTAGTATTAATTGAACATGATTCGGGATCCCGGCGGAAGGTGTCATTGGGTCGCATTGCCAGTGAAGATTGGGTATGGATATGGAGAAATTGCAAACTTATTGCTTCGTCAGCTCGGTTGTAGGAAGTTATCAATGTAGACAGCGACAAGGCAAGCAAAGTGTTTTTATGTGTAGTTTTCTCGATGGATGTTGTGAATATTTTTAATGAAGTATGACATTTGAGACGACAGAAATCGAACTGCTTAGCAAATTATTCAGAATAGAATACATCAAAGTAGACATAAATTTCAATCAAAAATCAAAACGAGCTGAGAGGCATTTTCACACCTCCAACAAAAACGAAAGCTCCCTTGGAGAACGGCCCAAACCGAAAACCGCAATCTGTTTCGCCGCAAAAACCACACCGGGCATGACTTCTGCATTCGGACGGAACCCCAGAATCGCTCAGAAACACCCGAGAGAGCAGAAGCGAGACCAGATCCAGTTGCAGCAACGTGTCGCCAGCAGCAGGCTGTCAGTTTGGTTCCAGCCTTTTGCTGTTTGCCTTTTTCAAACCAACCCGAGGCGTCTGTCGTCACCGCAGTTTGCGTTGCCCGATATCGAAGTGTCGCACACGGGAAAATGCAAATAAAAAATTACATATCACTCGTTCCAAGACGTTCCAGGAAGCACTTGAAATGGTTCGAATTGCTCTCGATATGCCAAGAAGAAAGGGAGGGATGGGGACGTCTTTGGTAGGGCTTGTTTGGATTACATAAAACGACAGTTTTACGCTTAATTTATATCGACCGCTATCAATTGACAGTATCACGCCGCCCCAGTGCTCCCTCCAGCCTTGGCAAACATTTCTCCAACAGCCATGAACCGCCACGGCCGGGAAGCGACAACAGTAAACATTACGTGCGTTGATAGAGGACCAGCAGTGGAGCGCAGTTTATCAGGAAAATTGATATCGGACGTGACCCGCCTCGCCGGGTCTTGGCTTGAGCCAGGCCTCAATGAAGCGTTTTGAAGTTTATAAATTAATACCACTTTGAGGAAATGCAAACACCAACCAGTCAACGCCATCCAGACAACGAAAGCGTCTTAATAAACATTCCGAACGCACTAGGCTCTTCACAATTTCTTCCAATGGAGAATGAAGTGGTTGGTGTAGGAAAGAAAATATTTGCGCGGACAGTGAGGAGTGTGGTTGTTGATTTTCGTTATTTCAATCGATTTGGGTGGATCTGTTATCTAACAAATGTTTGCATTAGAGGAAACTTTCAACAAATCAGTAGTTAACCGCAGTCCTAAGCGGTTGAGTGACTCACTTAAACACTAACTGGACTTTTATCGCGTGTGCAGCTTAGTGATTCTCCGATGTTTCCGGGAATCGATTGCCAGAAAATGCAGTTAGCAGATGAGATCATACAGTTGGGCTTATCACGGTTTTCACTTCACCCGTGACACCCGACATTATTTCACGGATCGCTGAAACCCCAAGTAACATTGCCAAAACAATCAAGCTTTAAAAAGTTTGATTAAGGTTTTATGAAAGCCACTAGAATTCAATTTGGTTGTATTATGGCATCAAGAGGTGCCAATAAGATTCATATTTTAGTCAGCTTTATGAGAACCTACACAGCTTGTTATCAACGATATTAAAACCTTGTTTTCTCAAATTCCTTTAACTCCTATCAAACTTTTTATTTCGACTTTGTGAACTCGTAAAATGCTGTTTTAAAATTCCGTTTCAGGACTTCTTCATATTATCTTACTATGGCTAGTTGAAAAAGCATTTTAAAACCAATTTGCCTCCTTTAAATGCATTAAACGACAAATTGACGTTGAGGGAAGTCACAAAGGACCAAATAGTTTTATAGTAGTCATTGCGAAGATAAATTGGCCTTTTGGCAGTACTGTGATTTTTTCCAATCGCCATATTGAAATATAAGAAATAATAGAAATGTGGAGTAATAAATGCACCAAATTTTAAATGTAATGCAAATTAAAAATAAATCGGAGATCAATTTCGGCATAATTTTAGATAGCCTTATTGAACTCCATCCATTTTCAAGAAATTCATGATTAATTTATCGAACATATTTGTTTTAATTTTCTTTTTAACTCGCATAATTTACGAGGCGCATTAATTTTCGGCTCTTATCGTGCCAATATTCACCATCAAATTAAATGCTCATATGATTTGGAGCATAATACGCTGTAAAACATCCAATTTGGTTCAGATATTTTGCTATCAAACAACTCAAGAACTTTTTTCTTAGGTATTATTTACAGCGAAATAAATCAGCAGAGCCAGAAAATCGAACAAAGCAAAACAACAAAAACCAACCACGATATCACAAAAGTTTGACAGCTGTGACCATGTGGCATAGAGGAGGTGTTGGTAGACAAAACAGTTTTGAATGTAGTTTTATCAACAAAGTCGGGAGGAGTGATATACGGCTGGAATAAAACTAAAATTGTTACTTGGGACGTTTGACTTATATAACAGCTAAAACTCTCCACTTTATTACGTGGTACAACATGTTTACATTCTTGTTACATTCATTAAAATGGCGTCAAAGCAAGTGGAAGTGCGCAAACGCATTTTGTACGAACGGCAGTAAAATCCGAATTAATCGGTACGCGAACTTGCCAAGAAACTAAAACTACCGAAAAGTACCGTGTTTTGTGTTTGCAAATCAATCGACCAGCGCTTGACTGGAACAAATCTGGAAAGTATGCTTCCGACGAATGGACCAGAAGGTGGTAGCCATTATTGAGAACAATCCCAATCTTTCTGTGCGAAATGTGGCTCGCAAAGTTGGGAAGTAAAAATCATACGTGCAAAAAGTGAAACAGAGGCAAGGACTGAAGGCGTACAAAGTGTAAACCGTGATGACAAGCAAAATTTCACTGCAAAAAGTCGTGCTCAAGAGCTTTAACGCATTTTTTTTTTACAAACATTTTCTTGTATCATAATGGACGACGAAACATACGTACTCGAAGACTTTAAATAGCTTCCGAGCCTGGCTTTTTATACCGCACTGCAAAGAAACACCGTTGCCGAGCATTTCCGGACAAAGAAAGAGTCCAAATACCCGAAGAAGTATTTGATTTGGCAGGCCATATGTAGTTGTGGTCGAAAAACTAAAAGTTTCGTCTCTACCGGCAGTATCAATAAGGATGTGCACGAGAAAGAATGTCTGCAAAAGCGGTTGCTACCGTTTATTAGAAGCCACGACTCTCCAGCTCTGTTTTGGCCTCTTGTCTCTATGCAAAATCCATCCTGGAATGGTATAAGGCATAAGAGGTCAAATACTTGCCAAAAATAGCCAATCCATCAAACTGTCCAGAAATTCGCCCAATAGAGTAGTACTGGGCTCTAGTTAAGCGGAAACTCTTCGAAACTAAGAAGAAAGCAAATGGTACCGATGATTTCGAGAGAAGAGGGAGAATCTTCACGGCGGGCATATCTAAGGATACCGTACGGAACCTAATGGCGGCTGTACAACAGAAAGTTCGAGAATTTTACAGAAAGAAGGATTAACATCCTTATCAACTGTGTTTATGTGTATGGTTTTTGCTGCTATTATTTTTCCGAAATTTATTCTTTATTTTTCTTGTACATAACAAAATGAAACAATTTCTTCGAATTTCGAATTCCTCCCAAATTAAACTTGCACAGTCGGGCAGTACCTCACCAACTCTAGTAATGTAGACCAGGGCCGGTTCTCTTTTTCTGTACCATCAGGGCCAATATTCGGCGCTGCAGCCTGACGACTGAGCACGATCCAACATATTTTTTAAATTGTTACTTCGCATCGACTCATCCGGAGCCTGTTCATCCGATTCCATGAACTTTTTTTTGGCTGGGATTGATTATTCCATTCAGGAAATTTCCAGCGGCAGTTCAAAGGGAAACCGATTGTTTTGATTATCAGTGTGAAAATGGAGAACTATGGGCCAAATGCGCCTACTAATGAAGTGGCACCAGTCGATTCCTTAGACTTAATAAGTTCTGATGGAGTATTTTGTACAGCAAAATTTCAACGGCATTTTGAACTGATTATTTCGTTTTTCAATGTGAGGAAAAGAGCAAGTGTGGTTACAAATTGGATGGAATTAGTTCAATGTGTATTTGTTTACGCTGTTTTGTGTGTTTCACTAGCAGATGTGTAATCGCTGCGAAGAAATTTTGTGCACGTACCTCGAAAATCCAGATCTTTCTCATCGTGCCATCAGCAGGAAGCTGGGAATGGTACATGCTACGGTGTCTCGTGTTTTAAATAGATACCACGAACGTTTGACCATCGATTGGAAAGAAAAGAAGTGGCAAAAATGGATCTCCGTATAGTGTTAAGGATCACAAGCGGGTAGTTCAAGCTTTCAAGAGGAATCCCAACAGTTCAGTTCGAGATGTGGCGAAGAAACAATCTTACCAAAACTTTCGTGCAAGATGCGAAAAAACGTGAAGGACTATGCACTTACAATACGGTAGGTAAAACACGTGCACGGAAGCTCTACACCCAGATGTTGACGAAACCACATTGCCTCGTTATGGATGATGAGACGTATGTAAAAGCAGACTTCCGGCAGCTTCCGGGGCTCCGGTTTTTCACTGCTCATCATAAATTCGATGTCCCTGAGGACGTTAGAAATCAGAAGATGTCAAAGTTTGCCAAAAAATATATGATTTGGCAAGCAATTTGCTCGTGTGGAAAGCGGAGCACCCCATTCGTGACAACTGGAACGGTCAATGGGCAGGTGTACCTAAAGGAATGCCTCCAAAAGCATCTACTTCCTTTTCTGAGGTCACACGATGGTCCTACGACTTTCTGGCCGGATTCAGCCTCGTGCCACAAGGCTAAGGAGGTCAATTTCGTGCCGAAGCATCTCAACCCCCTGAACGCACCGGAACTGCGGCCAATAGTAAAGTACTGGGCCATCATGAAGCAGGCACTTCGGAAGCATCCTAACGAAGTGAATTCGGAGGAAAATATGAAGAAAAAATGGGTTGCCACGCAAAAAAAAAGTTGGTCCAAATGTTGTACAGGACCTTATGAGCAGTGTAAAGAAGAAGGTTCGGGCATTTGGATATGGAATTGAAATTGAATAAAACAAACATGTGAAAATATTTATAACATGTTTTATTTTACTCCTTGAAAGTTTGAAGATGATTGGTTAAACGGACGAATTTTGCCGAATATTTGTGTGTGTCGCAATTTGATTTCGTACACCCTTTAAAAGGATACTTTATCCACCAGAAGCCCAAAGTCGTTCTGTTGAAATAAAAAAAAATTAAGAATATTAATAATAATTATAAACAAACAAACCGTTAGATTAATGCACGGTGCTGCGAAAATACTCATAAAAGGGTGAACTTAACTTGCCTAAAATAGCTAAATCCCCTGACTTCGAAAAAAACAACTGATGTATTTTAAATTCACAAACTTGGAGGAATCTGGATCAATAAGCGAGATTTATAGGAGAGGAGGAAGGAAACTAGTTGACTCTCTAACTCTCGCGGGGTTCTTATGATGAATCCCCGTGACGTCACGCCGGTTCATGTATAAGAACATCGAACGAATTAAATAGTCGACTAGTTTCCTTCTTTCTCACCAGATCCCGCACACCGTTGTTGGATAGGGTCTCAGAAATATTGTAAAGCTCATATGCAAATAATTTAAATATCATCGTTTTAATATTTTTCTTCTTTCTCAATTGCAGGTAAGTTGTTTTCAACTTCAACGGATATACGACTAAAATGATCATCGACAAGACACCATATGATACCAGAGTAAGCAAATATTCTACTCCAAACAATAAGTTTCTGAATATTGGCAGGGAATCAAAAACATCGTATCTTTTTTTTGTTTTGCAAAGATTCAAACACTAATCAACAGAAACATTATCATCGTTTAACAGCGATCATTCCTTGTCATTTCTATTACACTTCATGCTCAGAAACAGCAACGATAATCTTTTATCGATGAATGAAAACACATTTTGGTATTTGACGATATAGAATGTTACTGTCTTCTGCAATGATCAAGATCTTACGGATAGTGGGTATGTATTCGGATCCGGTACGTACAAATCGCTTACTAGACTTTGAACTTCTTGGCAAATTTTGATATTATTTGCTTTCGTTGGAGCTTTGGGACATTGAACTTATCTCTTGCAATGTAGAAATGATGGCTTACAGGGTTTTTTCGTCAGCATTTTCGTAGAAAACCCGCGTTGTCGTGATTTTGCTGCCGCATTATGCTGGTTTTTACGACTTTCTGGACATGGAACGTACGACTTTGAACTTGTATGTATGTATGTACCATCTCTTCATGCCCTTGGCTTGGATGCAGCTCCATTTATTAGCAAGATCAAATTGAGCCACCGATCTGAATTCACAATATCGCTGTATAAAGGGCTAAAAACCGAGGGGTGGACACTCACGCGAAATCCACGGGAAATTAAGAATCTCCTTCCAACGATACGATCCATCAAATCGAATAACCCCACTCGCAATACTTATTAAGCTTTCTACAGGATGGCTTGTTAAGAAGGGCGCGTCACTCTCACTGAAACTGTTGGAGTAGAATTCACAGCATCACAATCGAATCGGTAGGATAAAGAGAATGATAATGCTCGTTCCCTCCTAGACTCAGGCAGTCAATCAAACCATCGCCCAGTTTAAGCTTGAATGATACCCTGATGCTAACCCCCCCCCCCCCTAAACAGTATTTATTATGTATAATGTAAATAATATGTCATAATATGCAATATGTGTTGTATGTAATAGAGCAATGAAATATACTATAATATTTAATTAAAATATGTCAAAGTTGGAATTCGTCATCCTGTAATTTAAATATAATTATAAATAAAAAAAGTATGATGAAATAAATAAAATAGTTATAATAGGCATATGATAATAATATGCAGCTTGATTCATCTTAACACCTCAATCAGTGGTAGATGAATGTAACTCTGGAATGTGAAGGTCATATTGCAATTGAACAAAACATAAAACATTTAATTATACATGAATCAATAAAAAAATATGCATGTGTTCATGACATATGAGTTTACATAATCAGCACAATTGAAGAGCATTTATTTATTTCAATAATATCCAATGATTTAAATTACTTTAAAATCCTTATAAGACACAATGCAATAAAATATCTATACTATCTGGAATCAACTTTCTTTTAACCTTGAAGTAGATGAAATTTAATTATCATTATTTAGTAGTCTTAGTAGCGCTGATTTTGGATCCACGGAATGTAATATTCCGCTGCAATGTTAGAAGATTGAAACTCCGAAATAGCGAAAATTTCCAAAGTCATACCACAGATAAACAGACGTAACTCTAAGAATAAATTGCCTTACAATACATCGTCATAAATTTAAATTTAGATACGTTAAAACACTAGCGCTATCTGACGGCCGCTCTGCTCATTTCAGTGTCAACCATGTTTGATTGACATGCTTGCCGCAACAGCTGCCAACGAGCGCGCCCATGAAACACACGCACACTACTTCAGGCTCGCTTGTCTGTCAATCGTTTGTTTTGAAGCAGTCGAAACCGGTTCGTACAAAAGTAAAAATTAGTGGACGCTTGCTTCTCCGTTACATCCTCAGTCAATTCGTGATGGAACTCGATGTCTTGGAATTCAATTTCCGTTTCATGGGATGGTTCACCAGGAATCTCAGGAACAATGTGCGTAGCAGCAGGTTGCGACGGGGTGGCATTACCCCTTAACCTAAACAATAATTCTACGTTCATAATAGATAACAACTAAATTACTTTTTTGCTTACCCTTTTAACGGTTTTTATAAGCTGTCGCGTTGAAATGGTCGGAGCATAGTTTCCGCTTTTCGACCGCCTATTTTCCGCCTCCATCAAACTCCACCACAAGCACCCTTGACTGGCAAAATTTCACCCACTGCACGCATCTATTTGATGTCGAAATTAAATTATAATCAATAGTAATATGATTCTCAATAAATTTCATACCTTTCCACGTCACGGGGAAAACTAGAGAAGGATTTTCCGCAGTTTTTACCTTCCCGATTAGAGCAAAATAAAAATTCACATTCGGTCCCATGTTTTGACAAAAAAAAAAAAAAAAACATTACCGAACACACTCACACTTGCAAGCGATGCTAGTGCAAGGAAATCACTCAGCAGGAAAATCTCATAATTGTCGATGCGAGCGCTGTGAGTGGTGGCTTGGCCAACTATATTTGTTTTCAAATTAATCGTTTGTTTAGGTGGACGATGGGCATCAATTAGAGTGTTACGTCTGTTTGTCTGTGGTCATACAATGAAAGAAAGTTGATCTCCGCACAGCCCAGCAGGATAGCAAAGAAAATGTAGGCAAACAATAAGCCGAAATAAATTTTATATGATCACGATTACTGCCCAAAAACGGAAACTCAATAAATCTACAAAAAAAAAGAAAAACAGAAAGAGAAAAAAAAAGAAAAAAAAGAAAAAAAAGGAATTCTCCGATAACTCCCATTTCCCACTGGGCCCCCAAATAACTCCCTATATCTGTGAAACAGAAAATGAAGGATCACAAACAACTTCAGCATCTGAATTGTTAAATTTTTTTTTATGAAGAAGGAAAAACACATTCAAGTCGAATTTGTCACACGATACGTTCCTAAAAAAAAAAGGCAAAACATCAGCCCATCCTTTCAAATACATAACGTGGGTTAAGCGGGCCAAAGCTTACGACGATGCATAAATGCGAAGCTGAAAGTAGCACAAAAAATATTTTGAAGAGATGTTACAGTATAAAATTATAATAACAATTATATTTGTACTGTACGCATGTTTGCAGATTGTGGTTCTGCTGCAATTGTAGACGAACCTGCATTATCACTGCCACGAAGGAAAACAACAATTCAAAATTACTACACATTACTTTGGAATTCCATGGATGATCCGAAATTATACACCGTACAAAGAATACTGTCATCTTCCGTGGTAGGGAGAGACTCCAGCATGCCACCCTACCGGGGTCGGGCCTCCTACATCGTGTTAGTGGGACTGCCTCCTAAGGTATAGCTGACGCGATACAGCGTTTCTTACTCAGCAGCTGGATGCCAGGACAGACGCTGCCTGAGCCGCACCCCTTGGTGGATAGACGCTCGGCACGCACCTCCTCAATCTAGCTGAAGTCAGAAGGACAACAGCGCCCAGGCTGCACCACCAGCTAAGTACGCACCCCTAAGCTGGCGGTTCCTGTCATCTCCTGACCCGTGGAAGCATGAGGTACACACTACCAAAATGTCACGTAAATTTCTGTCCCCTGAGACCGACACATGCAAGCGTCCTTTAGCACATATGAATGAGTTGAAAGGGATGAGAAATTAAATTCAATTAAACACATCTTTCGTCGAATTACGTATATTTAAGTTTCAGGAAACATAATTTTACACGAAATCTTTCTTTACGTTTCCCGACTTTTTACAAACATGAATTACGACTCGTGTAAAATTCATAATTTCTAAGTGTGTAGGAATTCGTGAGAACCAGAGCTATGTTGCGGGGACGCACGCTCCTTTCCAGTTGTCGACTCACCATTTTGCAGCCCATGAACGTACGACTTTGAACTTAGCATAGCATAGCATAGCATTGACGTTTGCACACCTCGTGGATGGAGCTACGATGAGGAATAATTCGTTGGAGACATTGCATGTCACCATGAAACGTATCCAGTTACTGATACGTTTCTTCACGCAATAATCTCCACGAAGACACTCCTCGACCGCTCATCTGGCCACGTCCATGCAACCGTTGGAGATAGGGAGGATTTGGTATCCATCTTACAGACACGGAGAACCCACGTAGCCTTTAGTAGACATAAAAAAAAAAGGAAATGGATAGTCAGAGAGATTAGATAAACAGAATGCCCTGTTTGGTGTACAGAACAAAAATTTCTTTAAAAATGGTCGTTGGAAGCATCTAATCTAAGAAGGTTAAGTGATGCTCCATTTCTCTTCAAACGGTTGGAGCCTAAGCATTAACTATAGCCCTAGCCCCATATGGCTTATGGTAACAGCGCCATTCCTTGCTCTCTAAAAAAAAAAAAATTTTTAAAAAAAAAAAAACACGGGGTGAAAAAAAATTTGTCAAAGGATTTGCGCTCCGACACCGTGTCCAATATATTCTCATACAAAATAAAACTCTATTTATTGCAAATCGATAATCCAGATTTTATTGATAACTTTACCCAGTATATTGCAATATAATACTGATCAACTACAGCATATTTTTTTGAATAACACCGCCTTTAACCGTCTTGACCACCTCCAGACGTGTTTCGAAACCGTCACAGGCGGCACGCACGACTTCCATTGGCATTTCGTCCCAAATTCGTTTGATTACGGTTTTGAATTAATTCATATTAGACGCCCTGTGGTCATTTACCTTCGCCAGCATGTATGACCATACGAAATAATCCAAGGGATTCAGATCTGGTGAACTGGGAGGCCATTCATTCTTGTCCAAAAAGTCGGTCAAATTTTCTCGGCACCAGCCCTGAACGAGATTTGCAGTATGCGATGGCGCTCCGTCCTGCTGAAACACATAGTGATCATCTCCAAACACCTCTTGGACATATGGCTTGACAACTTTCTCCAAAACTTCCGTTTTATAATATACGGCATTCACTTTAACGCCTTCTACGATGAAAACCAGTGGTAATTTGCCTCGCTTGCAAATTTCTCCACAAACCATCACTGACGCAGCACTTTGGAACCGTGGAATATTCCTTTCACTTTCTGGAACAGTTCTCGAAGAGAGAGCCCACAATCTGTCGTTCTGGACATTTTGGGATTGTTGCAAGAAGAATAACTTTTCGTCGGAAAAGATAAATTCTTCCCCACCGTGCCGCGACAAGAGCAGACTTGCTCTTTCGAGTCGTTTCTGCTTGGAAGGTTCCGAAACTCCGTGAACCTTACGTTTCTTGAAAGCTTGGAATCCGAGGTCATTTTGCAGTATATTGTGCATTGACGATCTCGAAACATTCAGATCTGCGGCCATTTTACGTACAGAGCGATGTGATTTTCGTCTAATCCGTTTCCTGATCACTTTAACAACTCGTGCAGTCCGCACCGTACGAGTACGACCGGATCTGTTCCGGTCATCCAACGAGCAGGTGTCACTGTACCTTCGGATGGTTCGGTACACAAAATCCCGCTTCACGCCGAGGTTTTTCAACCTTTCGAAATCTTTTTTATCACCACAGCACGAAACTCCTTCATCGCTGGTAAAAGATAAACACCGAATGAAAACAATCGGACATAACCTTAAGGCGTTTTTATAAACATAGAGCAAAACTACACCAACACATACGTGAAGCATGTTGAGTAGTTGCACGACACCAATGCAAGGAAAACGTGTATGAGAATATATTGGACACGGTGTAATTGCATCACTACACAAAAAAATGGCACCACAGGGGACACCAGATCCTGCATAGACGGCAGCGGTGAAGTTGACCATTTCGAGCCTAATCTACAGCGCACGAGGAAACAGAGAAAGAGATAGCTTAAGGGTAACGTCACGATGCTCACTAGCAGATTCGATCGTTTTAAAAATCCTAGTTGAAAAACTTAATAATTGAATATATTTTTTAAAGGTCGCACCGACACTAAGTAAAACGCCCACAAAAACACACAAAAAACCCCGTCCCACCCCCACACACACTCAACTTAAAACATCTCCGAAGATACCAAGTGAACTCGCAAAGAGCTATTGAAAAACTCACGTTTTGGTACTATTTGAATCACTGTGCCATGGACAATATCTCCTAGGATTTTCTGTACAGTCTGATTGTAAGGCGTACCAACCCCCCTACAATTGGAAGTGAAGTATGGCAAAGATTTTTAAAGCGTAACGTACGGGTGGGGGAGAGTTGGAGTGAAACATCTATTTTACTGTTACATAACTTGTGGATGGCGTCGTTGCTGAAAATATAATGGAATCCTTCGCCATAAAACGATAACTATTCAAGTGTAGAGGTTATCAAATGAATCGAATTACATCCCCTACCCGAACAATCTATCTCTTGGTAAACAGCGAATTTAAATCTCAAGCCTGGCCTGGAATACGGCGCACTTAGAAAGGATAGATGCTCGCCGAGCTGAAGAGAAACTTTGAGGTGAAGAGCTCAGCCGTCGCTTCAAGAGTTATTCCTGGAAAATATGGCAAACGTCAGGGTTTTATGCCAGGAGACAGTTATCGAGTAAAGAGATCTGGAGAAAAAAACAAAAGTGATCTGAGGAATCAATTCTGGGAGGTCCCAATGACGATTTGATTGTAGAAGACAGCGACAGTGAATAAACTACTGGAAACAGGAAATGTTGTTCAAAGGTCAGGGTGCTAGGGTTTCAGCCACTAGGCGAGGAATAGCAAAGAATACTAGAAACCATACCTCGTGAAGGATAAGAGTTGCTCTATCTTCGTATGTTTAATTCTATTGCTGCAAATTTTATGATCTCTCCACACAAAAAACTGGGTCTGTCCTAAAACGACCTGAACTTGAACACAATTGAGTTCAAATCTCTACGAGGTATATAGAGACAGCATTTCCGATAGTTGACGATTGGTTTTCTATAAAACATTATACTACTAAATAAAATGGCACAAGCTCACCAAGAAGGTTGACTGCAGACTGGAACTTCAGGTCATAGTTTATTCTGTTGGTTCCTTGAATATTGAATCTGAGCTGTTTGTTTGACACACATTTTACACCTTTTTCTTCATTGTAGCGAAATCGCCTTTGCATCATCTCAGTTGAACGGGCTATTCTTCAATCTAGGATATTACATTCCGTGGATCCAAAATCAGCGCTACTAAGACCCTTCTAACCGACACAAACGATTTGTTATCACAATCACATTTCAACAAACTATTCAAGAAAATATTAGATGGCAAACGACAATAATTGACAACCGATATGAAAACACGTCCACTTGTGGTCAAAGCACACTCTGATCTTTCCAATGAACGTACGACTTTGAACTTACACCGAAAAAAATAATAAATTTTAACAGGCGCGTAAAATTTCCACTCGTTTAATTCTAAGCCAAAGGAGGCGTAAACAACAAAATTATTTCCAGTCTTTCGTGCAGCAAACAACAATGTTTGCAATCTTTCATACAACAGGCTATATTCAGGCATTATCTGGCTTAAATCTACATGAAATATCCCATTATTTTCTGCCAAATCTAGCATTTCCTTTATGTGCATTAGATAACGCAGAAAATTAAACGATTTTTTCTATCTGTGTTGTCCAGCCAGATGTTTGACATTTTGCACAAAATGTTTGGTCAAACTTAGCTTTGTTTTGAAACATCCCGACCAGATGCGTTTGATTTGCGCCTGAAAGCTTCAACTACCCTCCTGTTGTCTTTAGTCCTCGACGACCAGCAGGCAATGAAATCCCATCATGTCAATTTGGTTCCGTGAGTAAATGCATGCATAAATGTTTAACCGTTCCACTCGCATGTTTTAGTTTTTTGCCCGCTCCGATTGTTGGTTCGAGACGCTTGGCCGTGAGAGGCTATATTTTTGTCCGAAAATAACCGACCCATAAAATGAATGCACACTGCCTAGATAGAATGTGATGAAAGTTGATAGATAGGGAAAAAAAAAGAAGAAAAGAAAGAAAAAAGGAAAAAAAAAGAAAAAAAGAACCCAATACCCCAAAAATAACATAACATGTCAGTTTAAGGAACATTTTGTCCGGTTTGGTCCGATTTTTGCTCAAAGAGCCGCTACTATGTAACAGTGTGGATATCATCGAAAAAGACCTCAAACCACCAATTCGCCCACAATTTCGCTGAATCGAAAAATATTAGGAAATCGTTAAGCGGAAACTGAAAAAGATTGGAAAAGTGTTTCAAGAAAAATTCATCCTTTCATCAAAATCAAAATGGAATAGGACTGTTGCTATTTTTTTTCCTGAAAATGCAATAAAAAACTTTCGTTTGGCTGCTCGACTGTTCTATTCCATTAAAACAATCCTGAGATAGAGTTGCTATTTTACGTCCAAATATTAAGTGATTCATGCTTTAAAAGATCGGGTGATTTGAATATTGATAAGTGTTTGAATATGCGTATTAATAATACGTACAAAATGAATCAGCTTGAAGTTGAAACGTCCCAATATCAGACAAGTTTTCCATCATCCCATTTCGGGGCATGAAATGTTCCTCAATCATTTTGCTGAAACAACGCTTCGAAACGGAAACCAAATTACCCCGCGTCGGCTACTTATCATTACGCCTGCATCGACCGGCTCATAAACCGAATCACTGCGATGAACTTCATTCATCAGTCGCATCAGCTTGCAAGTTTGTTCGGTGCGAAATCGGTTGAATAACAACAACCATCCATTCGTTGTTGGTTCGCGGTCCGTCTTCTCTACGGATATTGAATTCCAAACAAAAACACTTTGCTCGTCTGTGTCGGCCCATCTCTCGTCGCATTGTCGTTCCGCGGCGTCCGTGCGCCGTGAGTGGAATATCCCAGCTACCACCGCGGCGACTTTTCGCGGGATTACATAAGTCGAGTCGAGTTCTTTTTGGTAGGGGGTGGAAGTAACCCCAGGAACTCCCCCAGCAAAAGGGCTGCAACTCGTGTGAGCGCGCGAGGAAGATGTTATCAGCTCACTTTCGACCTTAGGCAGAGCCTGGCTGTGAAGGTAATCGAGTGTAGGATGGTTGGATAGTACTTTCTAAAGCCAGCGACGACGACGACGACGACGACGCCATATAGCTCATAAATAAAGTCAGTTAATGTCGGCACTTAGTCTTATGCTTCAACTAACAGAGCTCGTTGTCGCCAGGGTGCAATTTGATACATTTGAAATAATAAATTGCCGAGTAATTAGCCTACATTAGAGAGCCGACGACACACGGCAATTGAAATTATGAGCACAACGTGAATGGGACAGTTTACCTTCCCTGGATGGCAGTTGCGATCTTCATCTTCAGTGATTTCAGCGATTCGGTGAGCCTGGCTGTGTGGAAATTTGAAACCTCTGAGCACTTTCTCCTTCTTCTTGGATGTAGTGATTTCTCCATCACTCAGTTTTAGTCAACTGCAGCAGCAACAGCAGCAGCAGTTTCCTGCAAATGATGAAACTTGAAACTTCCGAAAAAAAAATTCAATTTCCTTTCTTTTTTGTGTTTACAAAACATTCTTGCTTGCACAATATCGGCAATTTCCAGGGAGTGCTGCGATGTGTCCCACTTTTTTTTCGGTTTGTTTACATTTCCGCACCCATTGGGAACACTTTTGAAGCTAAGGTGGTGTTGTACGGCCGAGGGCGATTGACGACTACTTGGACGCAATAAAACTGTCATCTTCCTGTCTTGATTCGTGCCGAAAAGTGTGACTTGGCTTGGCGCTGCTGCTGCCTGTCGCTGACCCAGTGACGTGCGGCGGAGAATTTGTTGTTGTCGAAAATTATGCAACGGACTGATTTTCCGCGATGGAAGCTAGGTGTTTACGTTTCGCTTCGGGGAGCCGCGTTGACAGATTAACATATTGCTTCCTGCGAGGGAGTGACGCGTGTGAATTCGCGGATTGGACGGGGCTTTAAATGCGTGGCAAACCAGACCAAGAGACGGAAAGTCACGTTAATACAGACTAAAAGAATGCATTAAATGGAGACGTTGAGGTATGCTTGGTTATGGCACGTGTCGCATACGGCTTTATTCGATGAAATGCGCTTACGTGTTTAGCTGGTGTTTGCTGTTTCTATTACCTGATTCAAATTTGACTAAATTTGAAGAAAAATGTCGGGATAATAAAGACTGTATTCGGAAAAAATGAGACACCCAAAAATGGTCGCCAAAAATGGTCGCCAAAAATTCTGTTCCTGTCCCGAATGTTTGTAAAGTTTTCAGGGAATCAAGTACAAGATATTGTTATTATTTTCTTGAATTTCTTCTCAATATCCAAATTCCCGCACCTGTGCCTTGACATTAGATTTTGAGCATTTATGGAGCCATCTTGTTTCGGTCGGCACTTGAAGTGGTTTAATATCTTCCTGACATTCACCAGGTCTGTTGTCTTGAGTTCCTACCGCTACCACCCTTCTGTTTGCTTGTTGGATGCCCCTTGAATGTTTTCCTATCCATCTAAATATGTGACGTATTTGGATTTTCGAAATGAGTGTACAAGATTTCTTTGCGCTGCTGTTCTTGTTCCGAATCACTGAAACCACTCATTCGATTGTGATGTAATTCTGCCAACGTCAACTGTTTACTAAGAACTGTATCGAAAATAAGTTATCCACATATTTTTCTTTCAAATCATATAAAAATGATGTAAATTAGATTTGATATCTTTATAAGAGGGACTTTCAGCCGGAGGCCAAAAAAAATTTATAATGTTTTATTCAAACTGAACTTGAACATTGTCAAGACCGGATAAAATTAATATTAAGTAGTATCGAATATAAGCTATCCACATACATTTGCGTTGTACGCATGTATTTGTGATGGTTTTTTATGCTCTGAACACTGCATGCTGTGCGTTTGACTGTCAGCTTTCTTTTGTTTACTTGTTTGTGCGGTTCAAATTCTGCGTTTCAAAATGTCGCGTATTGAAAAGGAAGTGAAAATTAAGGTTCTGGACACATGGCTAAGTGAGAAGGGTATTACTATGCGAAAATTGGCGAAGCGGTTTGGAATTCATCATGCGAGTGTTAAAACCATCATTCATAAGTTTGGGGAACACTATTCTTTGGATGAGCTACCAGCAAGAGGCAGAAAACCCGGTTCTTCCAACCCGAAACTGGAGCAGAAAGTGGTATCTCTAATCATGAAGAACAAATCAATGTCAATACGTGATTTGGCCAAAAAAGCAGGAACGAGTGTCGGAATGATCCAGCGTATCAAGAGGCGAAACCACCTGAAGACCTACAAGAAGCAGAAAATCTCGAAACAAAGTGCAGAACAGAAGAAGCGAGCAGCAACAAGGGCCCGGAAATTGTATTCGCGTCTTTTGCAGCGTCCGGATGCATGCGTTTTGATGGACGAATGAGGACTCAAAAACCCTTCCAGGTCCACAATACTTTACTGCCGTCGTTGGGGAAGATGTGAGCGATGCGGACAGGTCGATTCAAGTGGAGAAATTCGGTCGAAAGGTACTGGTATGGCAAGCAATATGTTCCTGTGGTTTGAAGTCAACCATTTTTTACACTACCGGAACTATAAATGCGGAAATCTGTCGATCTGAGTGTCTCCAGAAGAGATTGTTGCCTTTATATAAGAAGCATAGTACACCTCCACTGTTTTGGCCGGATTTAGCGTCGGCTCACTATGCCAAAACCACTCTCAATTGGCTTGCGGAAAAGGGTATAGATTTCGTTGAGAAAAATATCAATCCACCAAATTGCCCTCAGCTTCGACCCATCGAACGTTACTGGGCAATCGTGAAGAGGGTCTTCAAGAAGACTGGTAAGGCAGCTGGGAACATGCAGGAGTTCAAAAAAATTTGGGCTCAAGCGTCCAAAAAATGCGATGCAACACTTGTCCGGAACTTGATGAAGAGCATTCGATCCAAAGTTCGAAAATTCGTGAAGGAATAACTTAAATTTCATCCGGTCTTCATTATGTTCAAGTTTAACCTCGTACAATAAAGGATCAATTTTTTGTATGAATAAAATATCGGTTTTCAACATAATTTGAAAGAAAGTTTGTGGATAGCTTATTTTCGATACACTCCTTATTCTTTCACGAATTTGCAATTGTTTTATCAAACACTTTTCATCGAGTTCCGGACAAGTGTTTCATCACATTTTTTGGACGCCTTAACTCAAATTTTGTTGAACTCCTGCATGTTCTTCTCTCTTAGCGTTTCAAGCTTATTGCTTTCGCAATTAGCTTATTGCATGCTCTCAACTCAGTGTTCGAAATGCACTTCCACAATTATTAATTAACATCTTTCGAAGCAAAAAATTTCTTGACCAGACCGGGAATCAAACCCAGCCACCTCCAGCATGGTTGTGCGTTGTAGCCGCGCCTTTACCGATTGACCCATCCTGCTAATTCTCTGCTGCTTTACCAGTCTTTCTGAAGACCCTCTTCACAATCGCCTAATGGCGTTCGATGGGCTGAAGCTGAGTGCAATTTGGCGCATTGATGTATTTCTCAACGAAATCCATACCCTCTTCCGTGTGCCAATAGATAGTTGTGTTGGCATAATGCGCCGACGCTAAATCCAGCCAAATCAGTAGAGGGGTACTATGCTTCTGAAATAAAGACAGCAACCTCTTCTGCAGACACTCAGATCGATAGTTTTCCGCATTGATTGTTCCGGTAGTTGTAAAAAATGCTAGACTTCATACCGCAGTAACACATTGCTTGCCATGCCAGCACTTTTCGACCAAACTTCTCCATTTGAATCGATCCTCCCCTACGCCAGCAGTGAAATATTTTGGACCTGGAAGGGTTTTTGAGTCCTCTTTGACACAGGTCTCGTCGTCCATCAAATAACATTCATCCGGTCGCTGCAAAATTCGCGAGTACCATTTCCGGGATCTTGTTGTTGCGCGTTGCTTCAGATTGGCGATTTTCTGCTTTTTGTAGGTCTTCAGATTGTTCCTTGATACGTTGAATCATTCCGACGCTGGTTCCCGCTTTATTGACCAAATCACGTTTCGATGTTGGTGTGTTCTCCCGAATTAGAGCTACCACTTTCTGATAAAGATAAGGGTTGGAAGATCTGTGTTTTCCGCCAATTCCTCAAAATTAGTGTTTCCTAAACTTGGTTATGATGGATTTTACACTCGCGTGATGAATTTCAAAGCGCTTCGCCAATTGTCGAATAGTTTCATCCTTTTCACGTAGCCATGTTTCCAAAACCTTAATTTTCACTTTCAATGCGCGACATTTTAAAAACGAAGAATTTAAACCGTGCAAAGAAGTAAACAAACGAAAGATGACAGTCAAACGCACAGCATGCTATGATGAGCACATTTAGACCATCAATATACGCGTACAACGCAAATATACGTGGATAGCTTATGTTCGATGGATTCCTTCCAAACACTCCGGTGTTTCTGCGACTTTCGGAGGATTGGTCGATGTGGGCGGAGAAACACGTGAATCGCAAGGTATCTTCCGCTGCGCACGTCTCCAACCAAACGGATTCCAATGAACTGACTCACCATCGTCTTCTTTTTTTTTCAATTTCAAAATTTTGAGAAAATCGATTGAAAAAAAAATGGCTGCGACAAAAGCACGCCCGCACGCAACAAGAGCTTACTACGATCTTTTTTCTTTATTGCAATAGAACTAGACAATTTTTAAAGATATGCCAAACCATAAATATCGGTTGATCTGTTGTTGATTTCTCGTCCGAATCTTACAAAAACTAGTCTAAAACTACACTTATTTGTTTCTTTATGTATATTAAAATCAACTACAAAGTAACAACTATTAAAATGACGACCATGCTGCGCATTGGCTCGTGGAGATCATAGTTGGTTCTTGCCGCAGGGAAGGCTCAGGAGCGAATGTCCAACATGCTGAGCAGTCTAGAACAATCAATTTTCCCTTGCAGGAGATCGCCAATAAAACAGGCTTTTGCCACGTTACGCCTTCCATCAACTGGATGAAGGTTGATGAGCTATAGCTATAGCTGGGTAGATTGAACGGGTCTCTTCACCTGAGATGACGTAGGGCAAATCGAATGAATTTCCGCTGGATGGCCTCAACACCCTGGATTTCATTCTGGTAATAGGGAGACCAGACAACAGAACAATATTACAGAATAGGGCGCAGTAAAGCGATTTCAAGCAGTAAACATCCTTGAATTGTTTGGCAAAACGAAACAGGAAGCCTAACTGCGATGATGCCTTAGACACGACGTATGCTACGTGTTCTTTGAAGGTCACTTTGGAATCGATGAAAATCCTTAAGTCCTTAACCGTCGTTTCGCGCTGCAGCTCAAATCCTGCCAAAGCATAACCGAATTGGTAGAGTTCACGTTTACGGCCAAATGAAATCACCGAGCACGTGGACACATTCAATGTCATCCGATTGATTCGACACCATTCAGCGAACGTCCCCAGCTGTACACTACGGCGTCTAGTGGATGCTTCATCGCGTTGAATAGCTTCAAATCATCGGCGCGATGAAGAGTTTTAAGCATTTGAGGATGATATTGACATCGTTCATGTAAAGCAGGAACAAAAACGGCCCAAGGTGGCTGCCTTGAGGCACGCCGGACAAAGCTGGAAATGGTGACGAAACATGATCACCGATTCTGACGGACATACTACGATCGGTTAGGTAGGATCGCATCCAGATAAGCAAGTTATCAAACTTGGCTATTGCTATCTGGTGGTTCATTTTATCGAACGCAGCGGAGAGATCCGTGTAAATAGCAACTACTTGATGACCTTTTTCAAGTTCTTTGACCAAGAAAGAGGTGAATCACGTCAAATTAGTAGAACAACTTGGATACTGCACTTAATGCAGCTATGCCCCGGTAATTCGAGATCATTCTCTTGCAACCTTTCTTAAACGCTGGGAAAACATTTGACTGCTTCCAACAGTTCGGAAATATGCCAGTGGACAAGGAAATATTAAACACCTTTGCCAACGGAGACGCAAGTAAATCCACGCACTGTTTCAGTACAAGCGATGGAATGCCCTCCGGACCACATCCCGTTGAGGGCTTCAATTCCTTGCCAGCTGCAATAACCATGTCATTGGTGTTGGCACAATCCATTCCGGAGGCAGGAAGACGGGGCTTATTATTGGTGGCGAGCGCGCCGAGCGTGTGTCCTGCGGGTCGAGCAGCTCGTCGTAGAAAACGTTGCTGAATTGGGAACGGAAAATATCGGCAATACCGGCGATGCCATCAGCTTCAAGCAAGCCATCCGTCATCGTGGAGGGCAAACCGACTTCCTTCCGCTGATCATTGACGTGACGCCAAAGGGTTTTGGGGTTGGACTTAAGGCTTTTTTGTAGACGGTCTGGATAAGCGTTATAGAGATAATCGTTCAATTGCTTGTACTCAGCATTCGCTTCCACGTTACACGATTTTGTAGAATCCGTGCGATATTTGCTGTATCGTCTCAGAGTAGCCTGTTCCACTCTTTTGAGGCGTTTGAGAGCGGAATTTTACCAAGCTGGTTTAGTTGATTCAAGTTTCAGCCTCACTGGAACAAACTGATCAATGGCATACAGCAGTACACCAGACATTGTCGATGCAGCGAGTTTGACGTCAGAAACACTCGCGAATCTCGTCCCAGTCAACAAGTCCATTCCGCTGAAATCAGCCCTACTGAAATCGTAGAAAACACTTTCAGAGGAATCACGGAAGCGACACAATGGATTTACCGCAAGTTTCAAAACTAATGGTGGATGATGCCGACAGATTTTAACTAGCGGTGCTGGTGCTTCAATAACTGTGCAATTCTCACACAAACAAAGCACAGATCAAGCATGCGATTATTCTCGTTTTGAACGCCAGTCAGCTGCCTGAGTTGAGCGGTTTCGAAAGCAGTTCTCGTGATGTCATGCCAATCGTAGATCGAGAAACGATAGGAAAGTAGTGCCCAAGAGAATTTTGCTGGCAAGAAATCTTGCCCAAGTTGAAATTGCCGAGAATGATCACCTCCCGTCCCTTGAATTCAACTGCGAAACGACCCCGTTCAACGAGTCAAGATGCGTTTTGATCAGAGTTGTGTCATTTACTCGGTCGGGAGGAAAGTAAATCACGCAAACGTAGAGCGAAGCATCGTCGGTAGCCAATGCAACCCATATTTGCTCCGCCGGTGACCTATTGGGAGGATTGACCGAACGGGATTTGAATCTAGAATGAACAGCTAGCAAAACACCGCCAGTCCTGGTAGTACACCAGGACACCCGAAGTAGCAGCTGCAGCTTGCATGGTCCTCGGGGGCAGTCATGGCAATTGCAGTTCCCGGCGTAACGGTTTGTCTCGTTATCTCAGATGGATGAGCGCCCGATTGATCAGCCGCAGGGCGAGGCTGATGGTTGTGGCTAGAATGAGTGGTTTCGATCAGACTCTGGACATTCGTAGAAATAAAGGAAGCTGGTTCGTTCCCATCCTCTAGTGTGCTGACGTAGTGATTTCTTCCACCGACTTGGACTTCGTCGTAGTGCTGCTTCCACCTTTCAATCACCTCACGGCCGTCTGTCAGAATGCCCCCATCTTTATCCCTACAAATTTCGGCTCGCGGCACAAAGCCTTTTCGGGACGTGTTGAGCTTCTGATAGAACTTCCGTGTTTCTTGGGAACGGTACAGCTGCTCCATCGCCTCGCACTCAGCTTCTTCCAGGCGGCGTTTCTTTTCCTGGAATAGGCGGGTCTGCTGCTTCCGCTTCCGTTTATAACGCTCCTCGTTCTGCCGGGTCCCGTGCTGTAGCATTATTGCCCGCGCTGCGTTCTTCTCCTCCAAAACCTCCCTGCACTCTTCGTCGAACCAGTCGTTCCCTCGACTCCGCTCAACGTACCCGATGACGTTCTCTGCTGCGTCGTTGATGGCTGCTTTGATATTCCTCCAGCAGTCCTCGAGAGGGGCTTCGTCGAGCACACCCTCATCCGGCAACGCTGTATCGATATTCTGTGCGTAGGCCGTGGTGACATCCGGTTGCTTCAGCCGCCCTAGGTTGTACCGTGGCGGGCGTCGGTACCGTACGTTGTTTACGACGGATAGTTTTGGGCGCAGTTTTACCATCACCAGGTAGTGGTCGGAGTCGACGTTAGCGCCACGATAGGTCCTGACGTCGGTAATGTCGGAAAAGTGCCGTCCATCGATCAGAACGTGGTCGATTTGCGATTCTGTCTGCTGCGGCGATCTCCAGGTGTACTTATACTGGAGGCTGTGCTGGAAGTAGGTGCTACGAATGGCCATATTTTTGGAGGCGGCGACATCAATAAGTCGGAGGCCTTTGTCGTTTGTTCGCTGGTGAGCGCTGAACTTTCCAATAGTCGGTCTAAATTCCTCCTCATGGCCAACCTGAGCATTGAGGTCCCCGATGATGATCTTGACGTCATGGTTTGGGCAGCGGTCGTACTCACGTTCGAGCTGCGCGTAAAATGCCTCTTTGTCATCATCGGTGCTTCCAGAGTGTGGGCTGTGCACGTTGATAATGCTGAAGTTGAAGAACCGGCCCTTGATTCTCAACCTGCACATTCGGTCATTGATCGGCCACCACCCGATCACGCGCTTCTGCATATCACCCATCACTATAAAAGCTGTTCCCAGCTCGTGTGTGTTGCCGCAGCTCTGGTAGATGGTATGGTTACCTCTAAACGTACGCACCATGGATCCCTTCCAGCACACCTCCTGCAGCGCTACGATGCCAAACTTACGATCCTTCAGTGCATCGGAGAGTATGCGGGTACTTCCGACGAAGTTGAGCGATCGGCAGTTCCACGTACCGAGTTTCCAATCCTGTTTCGTCGCTGTGGTCCTCGCCGATTGTTCTGGGTCGTATTCTGCTGTAAATGTTCCTGTGCTTGCTTTTTTTACGGCTGGCTTGCAGGGCCTGACACCAACCCCCTACTTTCCGGAGGACCATAGTGCTCAGTTGAATTTAGAGTCCCACGCTGGCACATGGACGGTGATTCAGCCGCCCCTGACATGGGGAACAGACGCTGTTTTGAGCCGCTCCTAACCTGGAGAACAGACGCTCTGGTGTTGGCATTTCCTTCGAATGCAGGTGCTAAATAGCTTGGTTATAGCGCCGCTGCTCGCTAAGAACATGGGACTATTATGCGTATAACGGCAGTGTAGGTGCGAGGAATTATTCTTAATATGGTTTTTTCAGGTCACTATCTTCGTATGAACTCAAATTATTGGGCTCTAATAGATTTAAGCCGAATATTCTGCCATCTACCGTCAGATATCCAATTAATCTTTGGCTTGCATTAATGGCTCCTAATATATAGGTACTTAAATTTTTGACATTGTTTTAAGTTTTGAAATATTTTTTTTTGAAATTCACCTCAACAAAATCATCCGAAAAAAGCGTTATCTACGACATCTCACTTACCCAGCTTCCGAATGGGAGACAATCTTGCACGTCACGGCACCGGTTCCTGCCTCGCGGGCATCAACGGCCACATGGTTCTTCTTGCCATACTCCTGGTTGGTAGGAATCGCTTCCATCAATTTCACCTTCTCAGCCTCCCCAGTCGGAATGGCCTGCAGCAGGAAGGGTGACCCCATCACGTCCTTTCCTCCGCACTTAATACTGACATTGTAAGGTCCGCACTCATCCGGCACGAACGTCACGGTGTACGTTCCGTCCTCGACCTGTTCCATCTTTGGCACCAGTGACTTCCCGTCCGGGCCCTTAATACTCACGTTGATGTCGTCTTTGACCGGACCTCCACCGCTTGTACCCTTCTTAGGGGCGTCAATCTGGAACATGGCCGGCAGGGATGCTGGGAGGTTCTTCTTGGTGGTGGCGTCTCCGTATACCTTGGCCGCACCCTGCGGTGCTACCTTTGCTGGAGGTGGCTGCACGTGCATGACAAACGGACTGCAACTAACTTCCTGTAGGACCGAACCATCGTGTGGCGGGTTGTATGATACAGCGTATACGCCATCTCCTTTGTCGTCAACATGGACGCTAATCGGCTTACCAACCGAAGAGGTCAGCTTGACTCCGATTTTACCCGGTCCAGCTTGACCGCAATCTATGTAGAATTCAGCTGGAACTCCTTTGTAAACTTGTCCGTGTTCGATTCCTGGGTTTTTGTTATTTTTTCTTTAAAACACATCAATACTCTGCGCAAGTCTGCGCTACATAAGGCTATGTCCATTTGAAAGCTAACATTTTAATCTAATATTTACAACTAACCCTAACCCGGGCGAACCCGGGCTTCATAGTTTTGTAGCATGGTTTTCACAAAAAAATCACACTTTTTTCGTTTAAATTCAAATTTTACTAAACTTTTGTACCATTCAAAAAAATTAATGATGCAGATTTGTTCTAGACTTCATTTCAAGGAACTTTTTCTTTAACACCATCTTAATTCAAGTCAATGGTAGAGCTCTAGCGAATTATGTAATTTTTATAATTTTAATCAAAAAATCGCAAAAACACTGAGGTAACATACTTCAAAAGATCGTACAGAACTCAAATTCAGTCCAATCACGTCAAGAATTTGGATTTTAAAATTTCAATAGTTTATTATTACAGGAAAAATATAAAGAAGACGTCAACGTGAATTTCGTATTTTGGATTAATGACCAGCGATTCCCCACTGTGCATTCGACCACAGGACTAGGACGACTATGTAGAACGACGCCAGCTTCCAAATCCGGCTTCCTACCCTCCGGCGCCGTTGGTTTCCTTTTTCTTCTCTTTTTTTTTTTCTCCACCTCGCGGGCCCCGGTGTTTTAAAACCCCCCCCCCCCCCCCCGCATGGTTTTTTTTTTTAATAAATAATAATCTCCCCCCCAGGGAGGCCCCCCCCCCCCCCCACCCCGAACCCACCCAACGCGCCACCACCCCAACAACTAAAACCCGCCGTCGCCCCCCTCACCGGTTGGCTTAGGGGCACCCTCTTTTTTTTTTTCTTTTTCCTTTGTTAAAAAATAACTGAGGCGCTCAGTGCTGCAAACGATCTACTGTGGGGGCTTTAGAGAACATCGCTGCCAACGAGCTGGAATTTAGCGTTTTGATTTTCGAGATTAACTAATGCGATGGAGTCATCAAGGCATCCATTGCTAACGCCCCGTCGTCTGGTCGCGGAACTTTTGCAGGTCCCCAAAAATCCCGTTCAGATTGATGGTTCTCAAATTCTCAGAAAAAGATTCCTTTCGGCCATATGGCATATCCAACGCAATATCCCTAAGATCGTTAACAACCTTAACCAGTGTTGGAAAAATAATTTTCAAAAAAAATTTACTCTTTGTTCATTGCCAAGATATATCGCCGAGGAGCTTCGCACTCAAAGTTCGCGAACGAAATACAATCCAAAATTCTTAAAAGCGCAGAGTGAGGAAACGTTTCATTGCTCATCGCGAAAGAAATTTCGTTTCTCCATCTCACAACGTTTCACTCGAATTCGGGATCCGATCCAACCAAATATCCCCTCGGCTTTGTTCTTTTTCTTTAGCGAGTATGTGTAGGCGATTTTCACGCAAGTTTTGATGTTTTTATCCCGCTCTTCGATATTTCTACTCAAACATGTGAAAAGGGCCTAAGTGCCAAACGTAAATAATGACTAAACGTTGATGATGATGATGATGATAATGATGATGATGATAAAATACTACCATCTATTGTAGCAAGGTAACTTTCCATAGCAGTGGAATAATCTGAGAAACGATTTGATCAGGATTCTATTATTGTTTGTGATCATCAAGCTCCTGTATGAAGGGCCAAAAACGTTTGGGCGGGCCCGTAAGCAGAGACACTTATGTGAAACCCGCGAATATAGGGAAGAGAATCTCCAAAAGCAAGTTCACACAGACAGCACTAGAATCGAGCCCTCGATTGACAGAATAAACCCAATAGATGGGGTCGAAGAGGTCGCCCTCGTTCCACGAAATGTTAACAATAGGGAGGAGGCAGTCCCATGCTCCCTATTCAAATCATTTTACTTGGGTGTCCTGATGGTCCCTCCCTTTCCCCGTTATATTTTATTTAATATTTAGCATATTTTGTACACGAGAAATTAGGATATGATTACAGACAAGAATGCTAATTTATTCAAATTTCAAACTTAAATGATACATCCAATGGATAGTTACTGAAAAATAAATAAAAATTAGATATGTATTAATATCCTTCTAGTCCTGGAAAAGCTGAAAACAGAATATCGACACCAGCATCTGGTAGAAGACATTTTCTCTATCAGATGGCGTAGTAACATTGCATGGATGTAGATTCGTGAAAATTTGACGATTAAAGTCATTGCTTACGATTGGCTCAGTGGCCCTTTTCACACGTTTGGGTCGATTTTTCGCTTTGGTTCTGCACCGGAAGTGCGAAATATCTTTCTGTCTAGATTCCATTTCTATGAAATGCGCAGTGTGCTTTTCAAGAACTAATGTGGTGTAAAGATGTAGAGAGAGAAAAATTATCTGATATTTTTTGTATCCTCGCGTCGATGACTCGAAGAAAAAAAAGGTCGCGTTTTTTTTTTCTCTCCCCCCGAAAAGTCCACACAAAAAACGTTGGCGTGGGAGTTTTACAGGGGGAAGTCCCGAGAAAACGTATCGCACGATGAATTGATATTTTGGTGAGAATTCCATCACTGACTCCAACTTTGAAAGAGATGTACGCAAACTGTTTCAAATCGGCATCTTTACCCGATCAGGAACGAATAACTTGATAACTGGCCTTGGTATTTGAGAGCTCAGATTAAGAGGTAAAATACCTGAGGATAATACCATAAAATTGTTCCCACAATGTTATGCGAATACCAAATTGAGGTAAGACAATACCTAAATAGTACCTCTCAGGTATTCCCAGGTATCCGAAATAACAAGTTTTGTTATTCGAGAGATATTTTGCTTGCAATTCTTAGGTATTTTGTTTAGATATTTTACCTCTTAACCTGAGCTCTTCAATACCAAGGCCAGTTATCAAGATCAAAATGAGGTATTCATATGTTGTTGTCTCCTGCTCGGGTACCGACTTCCAACCTCGAACCGTCCAACTCAGCGGGTCGTGTTTTCGTGATACCCCTTGTAGCAGCATCTCTAGGTCGCTTGCGACTTGCCCATGGTCGGATTCTTGTCAACACAGTTGAATCCAAAGGTTGATTTTTATCAGCAATATATTTTAATATCTCTGTGGCCGCCTTACATAACTTACATAATGTTTGTGGGGGGGGGGGGGGGGGGTGTTTAACGTTTCGCAATGTTAAATATGGGGAGGGGGGGCTAGCATAGTGTTATGTGACAAAAGAAAAAAAAAGGTTTGTGTTCCCTTTTTTTTTGGAAATAAATTTTTGGGTTACAAAACCCCGCGCCCCCCTTATTTAAAATTGTTCTTCCAAAAACGTTGCACCATTTCCTTTTTAAATAGATGCATTGTGTGTTTTATCACAAACACACCATGTATTAATTAAACTACCAGAAAATCAACCAGTAAACATGTGCAGATTTACCTCTGCGCATGTGAGGTACAGTGGTTGCGACTGTTTGTTTACATCCAGTTCATAATTTGAAAATCCGATAAGCATCGCGGACAGTGATTAAAGTTTGAGTGCGAAAATTGATTAAAAAAAACAGTTGTTCCTGCAGCTGGTCAGCAGCCTACCCTTCCAAATAAAAAATAAAAAGCAAGCGCAGGAGGAAGCTATTTCACTTTGGAATAAGCTGAAAAGGCCGGATCCCACAGGATTCACTTCCTCCGTTTCTGCTTTCCGAGCTTAATAAAAAGAGCATGGGCCATAAAGGAAAACTGCTTCAATTTTGGGCAAAACCCGGGCCAAGTAAGACAACCCCAAAGGATCTACCGGTGGCATCGAACGGTTCAAAGGACGCCGAAAAGGAACCAACAAGTTCTCAATCAGTGCTTCAATCCCCATCGATATGCCCGGCCGAACGGGCAGCCCCCAGGCAACAGAAATTGAAAGATGACCAATAGCGAATTTGTGAGGAGACTGTACGATTTGTAAAAATTACATTGGACAATTTATTTTTACGTAAACGGCACTATTTTCAGGTTTGCTCAACGGTTTGCTAACGGAAAAAGGAGCGGCATAGTTGAAGAAGCTTCTTAAGGAGCGAAAAGAAAAAGAAGACGGGCTAAAGAAAAAAGTGACAGGACAAGAGAGGCCGAAGAAGTTCCGTGCTGAGCAAAAGAAGTCCATTCAAAATTTGATGCAACATCTCCAAGAAAACACGATTCATCTTCCGCTTATTCGCACGGTCTACATTACAAGAGACTGTTGGAGCTTCCTGAGTTTGCCGAGATTATGTTTTACCAAGGCAACATAAAACCAATCCATATCGTGATCGTAGACGGAGGGCCAGATGAAAATCCCAGGTATCGAAAGGTTATTAATGTGGCCATTCACCATTTTCGTAAGCTTCAGCTGGATGCCATTGCCACCGACGCACCGGGTAAAAGTGCATTCAACCGAGTGGAAAGGCGAATAACACCTCTGTCTCGGGAATTGTCTAGTTTGGTTTTACCACATGATCACTATGGATCACATCTCGATAATAGAATGCGTACTACAGATTCCGACCTTGCGAAACAGAATTTCCGGCATGCAGGTGAGACGCTAGCTGAAGTTTGGAATCAGCTAACCTTCGATGGATTTCCCGTGATCGCCGATTATGTTGACCCGGAATCATCGAAACTAGATTCTGACTCGCTGTCTAATTGGGATGCAGAATGGTTTTCTGCACATGTTAGCTCTTCACAATACTTTCTGCAGATCGTGAAATGCTCAAATCACGAATGCTGTAGTGAACCCAGAAGTAGCTATTTTGATGTTTTGCCAACCCAGTTCTTGCCAGCACCAGTTCGAATCAAGCAAGCTAAGGATGGATTGAAAGCCCAAGCCCAAGCGTGATTGATGGCGGATCTTACCCATCCTTATTCATTCGGAATTCCATAAACATTACAAAGGTGCTACCTAAATCCCTCCCGGCGCATATGGAACTATCATACGATTTGTATTGTCCTTCCGTACAGAAGGTATTACAAAGCAGAATTTGCAAAACTTGTGGGGTGTACTTGGCATCGCAGGTTATGCTGAGCGAGCATAATCAAATCCACAAAGCAACGCCTGCTGTATAAAGATCTCGTGACAATCGTAAAAAAGCCATCGCGAAGCGAGAAAAGAAGGTTTTGATTATTGAGAACGAAAATCGATGACCCGGAAACGGTTGAAATCGATGATTTGTTTCCAGTAATAACCATGGATGAACATTTGGTCAATCTAAAAGCAAGTTCCCAAGGATTCGCTATCTCTTGTTTTTGTTGTTTTGTTAAAAGTTTGTTGAATTACCATGAAATAAAGATGAAATGAGCATATGGAACCTTATAAAATCTTCATTTTGGAACATAAGGGGGGGGGGGGTTCCCAGCGTTACGTTTTCAACAGAGGGAGGTGTTTCGTTACGTTTTGTTACAAAGAGGGGGGGGGGGTAAATTACAATTTTAGCACCCCCATTCAGCTGTGGAAGGTGAACTATGGAAGTACTTTGATGGTCTACAGAGAATAGTGATTAATCGGTAATTCTCACAATCCCACTGGTCACCCGTTTTGTAAATCAAGCATATCAATCTTTCCGTCTTTCTACTTCCTCGGCAGCTGTTCAGCATCTCAAAACCTGCATATCAGTCAATTTAGATAAGTCGTCAACTAGATGCCAAAACCTTGACTTTGTTGAGAAATGACCTAGTTTTAGCCGAATTAAAGTGCTATATTGTAAAGCGGATGAGAGGCAGGCAAACACAGATATTAAATAAAATTAAATTTAATATTTCCAATAACGGTTGTCTGACCACCACAAATCGTAAACAAAAACATAAACACTGAACGATCATTGCTTCTGAAAATGATCAAACCCGACTAAAACTGCCAGACAATAATTAATTGGAACAAACTCAACGAACAGAAAAATCAATAACCAAACAATAGAAAAAAAGGCACCTTTGCACACCTCCAGCCTCTGCGCACAGCAAAATGCGTGATTTTCTCCACCTCTTCCACAAACATACGGTAGTCAGCCAATGTAAACCTTAGAGAATGTCTGTTTTGCGTGGCGTCCAACTCTGACCCTTCTCGCTCGCCTCCGTCTCCCTTCCACAATTCCACTAAGCAAATTGCTACCACACTGGCGTCGTCGTCGCTTCTTCGCAGCCATCATCCTCCGTCGATCGACCGTCTCAGGCTCTGTGCGTCGAATGCAAACCGAAATCACATGTTCTGCGTGATTACCCCTGAGTCACTCTCGGCATAAGGTCTGCGCGCAACAACCGTAAGAAGGCTTTTAAATTGTTGCAACCAACAGCGGCCATCCAATCCAGGTCCAGGTCCAGGTCCAGGTCGGGTGGCGGGGAGCGTGTGAGTAAGCAAAAATAAAAAAGAAGCAAACTTGCCACAGATATTTATGGTTCTCCTCTTCAATAGGCAAGCTCGGTGAAGCAGCCCGCGCCGAGTCAGGTCGAGTCGAGGCATTCCATAAAAATGTAGGGCCCTTTTAAATGCGCGTAGGGTACAGGCCTAATCGCTAATTGTTGGTCCATGTACGTTGCAAATTTAACTTAACATTTGGGTCGACACTTCAGCCCAAGAGCTCATGAATAATTGACCCAAAAAGAAATCAGTAGGCCAAGTTTGCCAATTAGAACAACTTGTCACTCCACAATTAATAAAAACATTGAGTTTGAGATCCATCAGTATTAGTAAAACTTCATTTATTGTTAAGATCCATTTGAAGAAAAAAAAAAAAGCGGAGCAAAGTTCAACTTGTACCAGTAGGCCATGAATCGGGTCTGAAACCCTACGTGAACACAGAAGATGAGGTGAAAAAAGTCGATGCATGAGCAAACGAGGTGAGGCGAAATTACAGTTAGCGACGTCGATGGCTGTGTGCGCGCGTGCAATTTTCGAAATCTCCTTTTCGGAGTGGAGACTGGGAGGAGAATCCTAAAATGGGCTTTTCGAAGCACCAGAACTTCTCCCCCTGATAAGAGGCGACCGAATCAAGGGGTTGGAGGCAGCGGGGACCGGGTTTAATGATGGTGCCAAAATACTCCGACCGACCGCTCGGTCAGTGGTTTCGCACATCAGGTTCGCTTCTTTTGTTGCATTCTCTACGTGATTTGAGCAGTCCGATTCGATTAAGTTTAGGTTTTCGGCCAGTTCAAGATGGGGAACAACGAAAAGTAACGATTTGAATGTGCCTGGATGGATGGGTAAATGGGGCTCAAGGCGGTCATAAATTTGGGTCTGTTCCCACGAAGGGTTGAAAGTATGATGCACTGCAAGTAATGTTTTGTGGATTGTCTTAAGCTACCTGAGGCAAATTGGGACGTTGCATAATTTGGTGCTACCTTTGGACTCAGTCTAAAAATGCCACCCCAAGATTACGAAGATGTAAATCTCGCGATTTAGTGAAAACCGTATCGGAATTGCTAATGTACATAAGGCTTGTTCGCGACAAAACCTGGACACTCCTAAATACGTACATCTCTGGAAATACTTCATCATCGCGTGAAATATTTCGCAGACTAATGAACGTATGTCTGTTCATTGTGTAAAATCAATTTTTGGTGATACTACAAGCTTTTAGATCGAAGATGGCGTCGAAAGAAGAGCAAGTGCGAAAAGCAATTGTGTGCGGTCGCAATGAAATTCCGGATCTGTCAGTAAGAAAACTTGCAAAAAAGCTCGGTTTTCCTGCAAGCACTGTCCAAACGTTCTTAAATCTTTCGATACACGTTTGACAACACCCAAGAAGGCTGGGAGCGGAACAAACATGGATCTCAGGAACCACCAGAAGGACGCGAAGGTGAAGCAAATATTGCAGAAGAGACCAGATCTTTCGGTATGTACTGTGGCTAGAAAAATAAAAATGTCCCCAACTTTCGTGCTTTTTCCAAGCACCGGCAAGGGGTGAAGTTGTTCAAGGTGAAAACTGTACCGAACTGTAATGATAAACAGGATGTGACGGCTAAAACCTGCGTGATAATTTACGATGAAACTAATGTGCTGGAAGACTTTAAGTAACTTCCCGGAATGTCTTATTATACTGCCATGCAACGGACCGGGTAGAGGAGCATTTCAAGACGAAGAAAAAGGCCAAGTTTCCCAAAAAAATATTTGGTTTGGCAGGCAATATGCAGCTGTGGTCGAGCAAGCCAAAGCTTCATCACAACCGAAACGATGAACAAGGAAATATAACGTGAAGAATGCATATAGTAGCGATTATTACCATTCCTACACTCAAAAAAATCGACACGTTACTTCCACGTGAAACGCACGTAATTTTCGTCCACTGCCAAAACCAGTAATAAACACGTGGAATTCGCGTAAGAGTTACGTGATTTCCGCGTAAATTCACATTCTACGTGAAAATCACATAAATTTTACGTGATTTTCACGGTACAATTCACTGGACACGTAATGTTCACCTGATTTTACTGAAGAAGATTTGGTTACGTGTTCAGGTGGAAGTTACGTGAAATTTCACGTGAAAACAACGTGTCGATTTTTTTGAGTGTACGCAGCCACGACGCTCCCTCGCTATTCTGGCCTGATTTGGCATCTTGTAACTACGCCAGAGATGTTTTGGAATGGCATAAAGCGAATGGAGTCCATGTTGTACCGAAAGAAGCAAATCCACCTAACTGTCCGGAGTTGCGACCTATCGAGCGGTATTGGGCTCTCGAGAAGAGAGAACTCTCTCAATATAAACAACAAGCTACAACTATAGAAAAAAATCGAAAATCTTGGACAAAAACAGCTAAATCGATTGCAGAGACACGAAACAAAAAAACCCAATTTCTCCACCCCCCACAAAAAAAAAGCCAAAAAAAAAAAAAAAAAAAAAAAAAATGAGTGAAAAAAAATTTATTAATAAAAAAAAAATTTTTTCTTTTTCAATTTCAAATAATAAAAAAAAAAGAAAAAAAATACATCTAAACTTCCTTTTTACCCAGTGCGAATTGCCGGGTCTTTCGTTTAACACCTGCCATAAGATTTTGTACAGCAGGGTGCCAAAGAACCGGGAAAACCGGGAATTACCCGGGAATTCTAAAAAACCAGGAGAAACGGGGAAAAAACCGGGAATTTATGTTCACATGATTATTCATAATTAAGATTGTCTGTGATTATCATCAACCTCTAGGTATTCCGCGTTTCTTAGCGTGTTCATCCATAACGATCCGTGAAATTTTAGAATGTGTCAATTGATTTACCTTTTATAAAGGCTGGTTTACAGTTCTGGAAAAGCGCCACGGGATTTGTGCGCCGTGTCTGTTTAAAATGGAGCCGGGATTTGGATTCCCGTGGCGGAGATTAATTCTACTCAAAAATTACAGTTTTCCTGAAGTGTAAACCCAATCGCGGGATTTTCTCCGGGAAATAAAATTGATCTCTACACATTTCTTCCTGGACGGCAACAAATCATTCCGAATTGTTTCCGAGCGGTTTTTGCAAGTTTGAATTTGAACAAAAAAAAAAATTAAATATCAGAAGGAGAGCCGAGTTCCGAAACAGTTTTTTCTCGACATTGATGTACTCGATGATTTTGATGGTTTTGACAGTCACGATAAATTTAATGACCAGTTAACCCAGGTAGAAATATTGGTTGCAATTTGCGAAGAAATTTCGAAACATCCATGCTTGTACCAAATTACAAGCAAGGAGTGTTCCAACAAGATTTCTAAAGATGCTATTTGGCAACAAATCAGTTTTTTTTTCATTGTCCCTGAATAAATCTGCCAGTGTCCAGGAGTTCCGGATATACTGGGATTCTTTGAGGAAAACGACCAGGTAAAAAACATACATCGTTAAAGTAAAGTTTAATAAAATATTTCCTATATTTCTAGAATTTATTTCGAAATTCAATGCATTCTGAAAGAAAAAAAACTTTCCGAATGTAAACAATATGCAAAACCTAATACGCAAAACTAACTTGTCATTGAGTGTGGAGAAATATGGAGAAGCGTCAACTGGAAAATTTTCTGAGCCAAATCCCGTTCAAAATCCCGTGATGCCTTTCCCGAATTGTAAACCAGCCTTAAGGCCACACTTCAACTATTTTATTTGCGAATTAACACTCATCGTATTTCGACAGCCGTTTTTTTTTCAAATTATAAGTGGCGTGATACTAGTTGAGCATTACCCGAAAACGGTTTTAAATCAATTTGTACAACTGGTTTGTTGCCAAATAGCGTATTTAGATATCTTGTTGGAATTCTCCTTTCTTGTTATTTGGTACAAGCAAGGATGTGTCCAAATTTCTTCGCAAAGCGCAAGTATCAATCTCGTTATCCTGTTTTGTCGTTTTGGCTACGCATTTCTTTTCTTTTTTTTTTTTTTTTTTGAGCAGGAGCTCTATTTTTTCTTCGTCCAATATACTGACTGTCAACACCATCAAATCTTCGAGCACATCAAAATCGAAAAAAAAACTGTTTTGGAAATCGGCTCTCCTTTTGACCTGTCTTTTTTTCTATTCGAACTCCTCAAACTTGCAAAATCCACACGACAACAAATCGAAATGTTTTGTTTCCGCCGAAAAAGGCTCCATTTAAAACACGCAGGCGCACACATCCCGTGACGCTTCTGCAGACCTGGATACCAGTCCTAAACCGGGAATTTTTTAACATTTGGTCCGAGAAAACCAGGAATTTGAAAATGAAAATAGTGTAGCCACCCTGGTACAGTCTTCTTGTCCACTTTATTCGCCGCAGAACGCCAGTTTGCCTTGAACTGTTTCTCGCTCACAACAGCTTTTTGAGTCTTGTTAAGGTTCCTCTTGACGATAGCCCAATATTATTCGATTGGGCGCAGCTCTGGCGTGTTAGGAGGGTTCATTTCCTTGGGCACCACTTGAACGTTGTTGGCAGCATACCACTCCATGGTCTTGTTTCCGTAATGGCAAGATGCCAAATCCGGCCAAAATAGAACGGAACAATTGTGTCGCTTCAGGAAACGCAGTAGACATTTTTGTAGGCACTCGCTCAGATAAATTTCCTGGTTGACGGTTCCGGTCGCAATGTAAACGTTGCTCTTCAAGCCACAGGTACAGATGGCCTGCCACACCAGATATTCCTTCGCGAACTTTGACAGTTTAATGTGCTTGAAAATATCTTCCACCTTACCCTATCCGGTTGCCGTATAAAATTCCTGTCCCGGAAGCTGTTTAAAGTCTGCCTTGACGTAAGTTTCATCGTCCTGTACCACGCAATCAAACTTCGTCAGCATCGTCGTGTACAACTTTAATCTCCAAAGGATTAATCTCTTTGGCGACGAAATTAACATTGTTTGCAGCATGCCATTCTAGTACCTCCTTAGAGTAGTGGCAGCTGGCTAGATCCGGCCAAAACATAACGTTGGTCTTGTGTTGCCGAATGAAGGGTAAAATCCGCTTTTTCAGACACTCTCTAATGTAAACCTTCGACGCCATTATGTGAGATGTGATGAAAACCGTGGTATTTAGGCCACAACTGCAGATTCCTTGCCAAACCATTAGTTTCCGAGCAAACTTATCAGCAAAAACAAATTTATACCTGAAAGGGACATCCCCAGGACCAGTTGCCAGGTAAAATTTTCGTCCGGGGATTTGTTTATAATCCATTTTGACATATGTTTCGTCATCCATTAAAATACAGCCATCAAATTTCGTCAAAACTCGTTCGTATAGTAATCGTGCTCGCTTTCTGGCTTTCTGGTCTTGGGAGTTGAATTCAGGAAAATTAAGGATGAACATTTCGAAGCTCTAATGAATGAATATGTGGCCATTGAAGCAGATGAGCTTCCAAGCATGTCTTCCAGTGTGGAGATTTGCTCAGATGGCTATTCCAGTGATAGTGACATGAGCAGTAGTGATAATGATGATGGCAATGAAGACAGTAGCGACGATAACAGAAGTAATTAAAAGGTTCCTACTACACCGACGTTAGTGACGATGTAAACTGAGGTGGTTATGAGAATGACGATGAAATGTTGAAAATAAATATAAAAGCTATATTGAAGAGAAGGAAACTTTTTGTGTTAATCAAGGTATTCACGAATGAATTAAATTCGATTTTCTAGAAAATATCACATTGAACTATCATTATTTTGTTGATCTTGAGTAAAGATAACTATAAACTATTCAAGAATATAAGAGGAAGTGAGGTCAAATCTGCTAAATCTTTGTTCACAGAGCCGTGCGGTAGATGAAACAACCTCTATTCGATTTTTCAGGAAATTTCACATTGGGCTGGTCCTATTTTGTTGATCTTAAGTCACTCCGAGCAAAGATATATATAAATTATTCAATAATATAAGGGGAAGTGGGGTAAAATCAGCCATATCTTTGTTCACAGAGCCGTGCGGTAGATGAAATAACCTCTATTCGATTTTTCAGGAAATTTCAGATTGGGCTGGTCCTATTTTGTTGATCTTAAGTCACTCCGAGCAAAGATATATATATAAATTATTCAATAATATAAGGGGAAGTGGGGTAAAATCAACCCCCCACCTCCCACAAAACATTAAATTTAAAAAACCAACAAAAACAAAAATTTAAAAATCTAAAAATCCAAAAATCTAAAAATTTAAAACCCTAAAATTCTAAAAATCTTAAAATCTAAAATTTTCTGAAAATCTAAAAATCTTAAAATAAATCTTAAAATCTTAAATCTTAAAATTTTATATCTTAAACTTTAAATCTTAAAATCTAAAATTTTTTGAAAATTTAAAAATCTTAAAATCTTAAAATTTTGAATCTTGAATCTTTAAATCTAAAAATTGAAAAACATAAACAACACATAAAACTATAAAAATATCAACATCCAAAAATCTGAAAATGTAAAAATATTAAAATCTAAGAATCCAAAAATCTAAAAATCTTAAAATCTAAATCTAAAAATTGAAGAATCTTTATATCATAAAATCTGTAAATTCAAGAATTTAAAGATCCAAAAAATTATAAAATCTTAAAATTGAGAAATCAAAATATCTTCATATCTGAAAAAAATCTGAGAATTTTTAAAATAAAATAAAATGTGAATAATTCTGAGACTAATAGAAAAATGTCGACACAATATACTTCTATTTACACTCTGTTAATTTTCTGGCAAAATAGTTGCGCCGTCAGTTTTAGAAAATCCCTTGACATTGATAGAAGAAGACCCGCCAAAGCCATCATTTCCTCCATCTTAAAATCAGAAAATAAGAAGAAATATCTAAAAAAAATTGAGATTAAAAAATTTAAGAATCCAAAAATACCAATGTCTTAACAACTTAAAACTTAAAAATGCCGAATTGCTTTAAAATTCATATATTTAGGAGCTTAAAGATCATAAATTAAATCAATTATAAAATAGTTAAAATTAAGAGCAGTGATATAGACCGAACTATCAGTATTTTTACAACATTACTACAATCACGTATAAAGAAAAATCCACTGTGCACTGATTTACCGGTTAATTCAGTGGTTAGCCAAGTAATTTGATTCGAGATTTGTCACGTACAAATAAAAACAATGTTTTCCCGACGATGGTTTTATTCGGCAAATGTTTTGCCAATAAGGTCTTTCGGTGATATTAGTGTCGATATAAACACCCCTTAGAGCACCCGTACCAAACCTATTTTAGCAGCGCAATACCATTACTTCATACCGCACCGGTCGCTGCTAAATGCGGTATCAAAATAGCAGCGAGGCTCTTGGGAAGCGTCGGGTGCTCAAATATACCCGAGCAGAACACAAAAGCATATGAATACCTAATTTTGATCTTGATAACTGGCCTTGGTATCGAAGAGCTCAGATTAAGAGGTAAAATACCTAAGCAAAATACCTAAGAATTGCAAGCAAAATGTCACTAGAATAACTAAACTTGATATTCCGGATACCTGGGTAAGTATCCGAGCAGAAGCGAATAACTTGATAACTGGCCTTGGTATTTATGAGCTCAGATTAAGAGGTAAAATACCTGAGGATAATACCATCAAATTGTTCCCAAAATAAAGTGCCCACCTCATCGTTTTTTTCAATTTCTCTCATTTACTTGGTTCAAATTAAAGTAAACACACTGCATTTTTTTTATTATCTTATTTTTTATATTCTTTTTAAGTTTCACTTATGGAATACTGAAAAAAAAGGAGTTTTACTTAAAGAAAAAAAAATCAATTTGTGTTGAAAAAAAACAGTGACAAAATAAAGTGCCCACTTCAAAAATCGATATGTTTTCGATAAGTTTCCATTGGAAGACCCCTCGATTGTTTATGTTTTGATATTTTGACATGTTTTGAAGCAAACGGCTTAACCTGGTGCATTTGTATACGTGATCGCATTTGATTCAATTGAAAAAAAATGGAGAACACAGTGCTTTCGAAAGCAATTCCCTTGTGTATCCGAAAATGGGTCGTTCGTGATGTGCAAAACGGTGAATCGCACCGGGCTGTCGCTAAGAAGTACAGTATCAGTAAGGCAGCGGTTGGCAAAATTCTTCTGAAGCTTAAAACGTTTGGATCAGTGGTGGATCGCCCTGGCAGAGGCAGGAAGCGAAAAACGGATGCGAGAACGGACACCAAGATCATGCGCGAAGTCAAGAAAAACCCGAAGGTAACTGTCCGCTAGATCCAGGAAACCCTTCAGTTATCAGTTTCCGGTCGAGCTGTTCGTCGCCGTCTCGTAGCACAGGGGTTGAATAGCAAACTTGCCCAGAAGCGCCCATTTATCAGCAAGGCAAACAAAGCCAAACGGCTTAAGTTTGCTAAGGAGCATGCTGATAAGCCCCTAGAGTTCTGGAAAACGGTTCTCTGGACGGACGAATCAAAATTCGAGCTGTTTAACCGAAAGCGGCGGGTTCGTGTTTGGTGCAGATCGGGAGAGGAGCTTCAGGAGCGCCACATCCAAGGCACGATGAAGCATGGAGGAGGAAATGTGATGGTCTGGGGGTGTTTTTCGTGGGGTGGAGTGGGAAGCATTGTGAAAATCGACGGGATAATGACGGCAGATTCTTACATCAACATCCTGCGAGAAAATCTGGAGGTTTCGCTGATCCAGACGGGCCTTGAAGAGAAGTTCGTATTCCAGCAGGACAACGACCCGAAGCATAATGCCAAGAAGACCAAGTCTTTCTTCCGGTCTTGTCGGATCAAACCGCTGGAATGGCCTCCACAAAGTCCGGACCTCAATCCCATCGAGAATTTGTGGGCGATTCTCGATGCCAGGGTTGACAAAATAACTATTTTGAAGCCCTGGAGCGCGCCAGGGAAGAGCTAGATCCACAGCACCTAGAGAACCTGGTCGAGAGCATGTCGAAGCGCCTGCAGGAGGTCCCGAAGGCCAAAGGAGGACACATCAATTATTGAAATGCTTTGATTTTACTTTAATTTATGTTTTCTGTTGCCTAAATGAAGTGGGCACTTTATTTTGTCACTGTTTTTTTTTTTTTTCAACACAAATTGATTTTTTTTTCTTTAAGTAAAACTCCTTTTTTTCAGTATTGCATAAGTGAAACTTAAAAAGAATATAAAAAATAAGATAATAAAAAAAAATACAGTATGTTTACTTTAATTTGAACCAATTAAATGAGAAAAATTGAAAAAACGATGAGGTGGGCACTTTATTTTGCCTATCAGTGTATGTAGAGTATGCTAGTCAGCACTGTTGTGTATCGATCTGTATTAAAGAATCCCTCGAAAGTTTTATAATAAAGGGTGTATTCGATAAAAATGGCACACAGAAAATCTTCTGTAACTTTTGAATCGTATGAGTAAAAAACCTAGAAATTTGAGTAGATCTTATCCATAGTGTATTATTTACATCTGCCAAGTTTCATAGTTATACATTCAGTAGTTCCAGTCATGTCGTCGAAACAAGAAATTGCCGTGAGAAAATTTTGTGCACTCACAATCAAAATCCAGGGGCGTCCCACCGGTGGATTGATAAAAGGCTTGGAATTGCAAATACAACTGTGTCTCGTGTAATAAGAACCTTCAAGGATCGTCTGAGTGTCCAAAGGAAGGAAGGGAGTGGTCGTAAAAGTGGTCCAATGGACAGTAAAATGGCCAGGAAAGTCGTACAACAATTCAAGAACCGTCCAAACATGTCAATTCGAGATGTCGCTAAAAAGTCTAAGGTGTCAGTCGGTTTTGTGCAGAAAACCATGAAGCGTGCTGGGTTACATGTTTACAAAGTGCAAAAAGCCCCAAACCGGAATGAAAAACAAAACATCACTGCGAAAACCCGCGCCCGGAAACTTTACACGAAGCTGCTCACCAAATCCGGTTGCATCGTGATGGATGACGAAACATACGTCAAGGCCGACTTCCGTCAACTTCCTGGGCAAGAATATTTCGTTGCCAAGTCGAAGTTCGATGTTCCGGAGGATGTTCGAAGGAAGAAACTATCGAAATTTGCTAAGAAGTTTCTAATCTGGCAGGCGATTTGCGGATGTGGTGAAATAAGTGCTCCCTTCATCACTTCCGGAACAATAAACGGTGCGATTTACACGGAAGAGTGCCTTAAGAAGCGTCTCTTGCCATTCATTAAGAAGCACAAAGGATCAACTCTGTTTTGGCCTGATCTAGCATCCTGCCACTACGCTCGAAACGTATTGGAGTGGTACCGAGCCACCAAATTCACCGGAACTTCGTCCAATTGAAAAATTCTGGGCAATTATGAAAACGGAACTTCGCAAACATCCCAAAACTATAAAAACAGAGCTAGAATTGAAGAAAATTTGGGTAAAAACAACAAAAACACTGGGAAAATCGGTTGTACAAAATTTGATGGGTGGAGTGAAAAGGAAGGTGCGGGCATTCGGAATGGGAGACGAAATCGAATAAAACAAATGTTGTAAATCAAAACTCATTAGTAGTTCTTCATTCCCTGAAAATTTCAAGAAAATCCGATAATCAGTTTAATTTTGATGAGTATATATGTGTGTGCCATTTTTATCAAATACACCCTTTAGCGCTGTAACAAATGAAAGAGAGCGAGACCGGAGCGAATCTCTCAATGTTAGATAACCCTCAAAATATAATAAGCAATAATAGAAGAATAATTGATTTTATATGATAAGTTAAAATGAAAAATAAGAATTAAAATAAATTATTTTAAATTTCATCTTCCCCACACAAACCCTTTCTTATCTTTTCCGGGAAACAAAGAGTGAGCCTGGGTCAACATTCGGCTCATGAAGTCCAGATCATCGTCGCTTGAATCCGATGATATCACTGGTTCGATTACCATTACACTCGGGATGGAAATTTTCTCGACATTTAAGGTGGACATTTTATTATATTTAAGGGAGCCCTCCCCTGAATTTAAACCAAAAAATAGATTGAATAGAGCCACATATTCGTGGAATATATGTGTAGAAGGATTTTTTGATACGATGAATGTTTATTGAATGGCAGCGTCTCGAACACACCTGTCTCACGTGCGCTGCGGGGGCTTTGAAAAGCTTTGAACGCGTTTTTCTCGAAACCATGTTTTTCAATCTAACTTCAAGCCCCGGACTTGAACTATTAATCCCATTCCCTCCATCAAATAACTGTTTGAAAGGTTATAATTTTTTGTACGGCTTGAACTAAAAATTGGCATTAATAATTAATTTTGTATAATTTTTGAACACGGTTGAAATGAAAAAAAGTAGCGAAAAATTAAACTTTTCAGTTCAAATGATCACTATACAATGAGTTTAAGTTTAAATTTTCTGAAATTTAGTTCAAGTAAATTTCGTAGAAAATTTTATTATCTTTCAGAAATGATAACTAGATTTGATTTCTGTCCACTACAAGAGGCTGCAGGCTTGAAGTTGTCGCCCCATGTTTTGCGCGCAGAGGCTTACGGAAATCGCCATTTTGTAGCCGCCATTTTGAATTTTCACAATTTTTTTATTTCTTTGAAATCTTGAATAATAATCAAATTGAATCGTCAAAACCGGAAGTTCGTACGCCTTTTCATTCTCCCACAAAAAAAAAAACAAACTTTGCCTTATTTTTGCCCAAATCCAGGGGAGGGTCCCCTTAAACCAAAAAATCACAAAAAAAAAAAAAAAAATAAAAAACAAAAAATACAACAACAAAACAACAAAGAACAACACACCCACACACCCCCCCCTATCGACCCCCCTTTTTCATTTCCTTTTTTTTTATTAAATATTTATTTATATTTTTTTTCTCTAACGGAAATGTTACTCAATTTTCGTTAAAAAGTGGATCTACTCAATTTATGAGTAGATCCACTTTTTACGAAAATTGGGTAACATTTTCGTGAGATAAAAAAAGATAGTATACAATTGTAATCAAAAATTGAGTAAAATGAAACGGGAGTGTGGCACATCGCATCGAGACGTCATCATTTGTAATAAAAGCAGATTTCTAAAGGGATAATGAACATAACTAAAGGGATGCATACACGGTGACAAATGTCATCGGTGCGCCTCAAATTGCCCGGCGGCGCGGGCAAAAAAATGCAGCGGCGCCGGTCGAAAATAGTGGCGGCGGTGGCGGCGCTATAAAATCGTCGTTTATTTGGACACTCTAAAGCGTAAAAGGACAAATCGTTATATACAAGTAAGGTCTGTATCCACATTAATCCGGACACCTTCAAATCATTGTAACTTTTGAAATATTGCACGTAGGAATGAAAAATTTCACTGTGGTATAGCTGAGAGTCTATGATGAAAAAGACTATGATTGATGTTCACATTTCATGTTTAGTATTTAAGATGGCGACGAAAGAAAAACAAGTGCGCGAGCGAATTTTGTACGGGCGTACGGCAAATCCTGACTTGTCAATACGGGACCTTGCAAAAACATTGGATTTGCCTAAATCCACTGTTCACGATGTGCTCAAATCATTTTCGGAACGTTTGACGGTGGAGAGGAAACCGAGAAGTGACAAAAACATTGGACGCGCTGATCCTGTCATGGACCGAAAGGTGAAAAGGATATTAACGAAAAACCCAAATCTCTCCATTCGAACGGTGGCTCGTAAAATAGGGATGTCGCCTGGTTTTGTCCAAAAATCAAAACAACGTTTGGGACTTAAGTCGTATAAAGTAAAAACAGTTCCAAATCGCAACGACAAACAGAACTTGGCAGCAAAATCACGGGCTCGACGTTTGTACTGCGAATATTTGACGAAGTTTTCATGCGTTGTTATGGACGATGAAACTTATGTCCTGGAGGATTTCAAGCAGCTTCCAGGGCTGGCTTTTTATTCTGCTATGGCCAGAAATGGTACAGCTGAGCATTTCAGAACGAAGAAGGCATCGAAATTTCCCAAAAAATACCTTGTGTGGCAAGCAATTTGCACGTGTGGCAAAAAGAGTAAATCTTTCGTCACTACAGGCACAATCAACAAGGAGATCTATCAGAAAGAGTGTCTGCAGAAGCGATTGCTACCCTTCATCAAAAGTCACAAAGAAAAACCTTTGTTCTGGCCCGATTTGGCATCATGCCACTATGCTAAAACTGTGATGGAGTGGTACCAAGCAAATCAAGTGAACATTGTACCAAAAACCTCAAACCCGCCAAATTGCCCAGAGCTACGACCAATCGAGCGATATTGGGCTCTGATGAAGCGGAAGCTTTTTGGAAAGAAGCAAGGAATCAAAGACATCAAACACTTCCAGTAAATTTGGATGATTTCTGAAGAGTCTGTACAAACCCTAATGGACGGAGTTAAGCGCAAAGTTCGAAAATTTTATGCAAGTATCGAATAACTATGTTATGTCTTCACGAATTGTTAAAACACATCCCATGAATCTGAAATAAACAACTACGACGGAAATATAATGCGAAATTTATGTTTTATTCATGTTTTGAGGTGTCCGAATTATTGCGGATACAAACCTTACACACTTAGAAACTATAAATTTTACACGAGACGTAGCTCAAATTTATTTGATTGTTTGGTTGGGTGTAACATTTTCCGCAACTGATTATTTAGTGAGGAAAAGTAGGCCATTAGTACACACGTCTGCATGATGAAAAACAATCAACAACGATGCGCAACTGTCAGTTAGGCAAGATATGTTTTGTGGACTATAAACTCCTTCAAAATTGTGAATGTTAAAAATTGTTAAAAATCTTTTTTCGTTGTAGAGAGCGACTTCAAAATCAAGGATTTTTCCCTCCTTCAACGGCACAAGTTCCCACCTGTTATCTGAAGACGAAGAAAAAACCTCGCCAATCTCAAGCGCATTTCATAACCGAGAGCCGTCGAAGAATCCGAGTCAATGATAGCCATCCCACACGTCCGGATTGTACAACCGTCGAATCGTGCCATGCATTTAACCCTCGTCATAATTAGAGTACAATTTATTTAACATAACTTTGCATTTGCATTCAAGTCGAGCTAGTACCAGCCCGAGCCACCCACCCAACATGCGATCCAGCATATCATCGTTCAGGCCTTTGAAGCCGTCTAAACGGTGGGCGATGAAAAATAATAGCATAAACGCGTCCCCGCAGTTCCTCGTCCTGAAGCCTTGGACATCTCCGAAGGGTTGGGTGGTTGCTTGGTGTCGCTGTCGGAACGTGCTTACATAGATGTCGCTTCAGCTCAGCTCGACTTATAATAAGAGTTGCTGTTTCTGTCTCGCGAATGCATTTATGTCGGAAGGTGTACCTTCATGCAGGCACGTTTCGTTTTCGGAACCCCCCAAGACGACGATATGGTCTCACTGTCCGTGTTTCTCTGCGCCTCCCTCCACTGCTCCCTCCGAGCTCTTGTTTTTTTTTTCGTAGTGCAAATCTGTAAAGCACGTAGGCTTTCCCCGTTCCGTTTTTTTTTTATTTCAAACCTCTTGACGTGAGTGTTTTCGCTCTTCGCGTCAAATAAAGACTCTTCACACTTTCGCGCTGTTACACTTGGATATAATTGCTCCCCCCGACAACACACGAACGACCCATCGCGGAAAGTAGGGCGCTCCAGCATCTTTGCAGATTTCCGTTCGCATTAGTGGAGCTGAAAACAAAAAATTAAATAACCTCAGCCGGGAAGATGAAGATGTGGGGAAAGATGACGATGACTTGGCACAGACTAACCTTGATCTGCGGAAATTGCAGCCAACTCGGCGGAACTGACGTCAGATCGTTGGAGAGGAAATCGAACTGAAAACATTTGCACGCCCGTTTCCTGATAATGCGGTCTGGGTTGAGAGTTACGAGAGTTGATTTGTCGGTTGTCTGAAGTGACTGGTTTGGGATGAAAGTGATGGAAGTTGAGTTGCAAAATAGACACTCCGCTCACGTAATCCGGTTAGTGGCTTATCGATAAGCGCTTGCTCGGACAGGTTCCTTCCGCTGGGGTGTTATGACGGGGCTAGTTTTACCACAAATCCAATTGTTACGTCTGCACGAGGCGATTACTTTGTTTCGTGGGGAATTGTCGTGAGTTGTGATGTGCGAAATTAAGGGAGACTAGGGAAGACATCCTCGTTGGTCCTCCCTTAGAGCAGGTGGGCAGGCACAGCTACAAAGCAAGACCATCCTGGAAGGGAGTCTAGATTTTTTTCGGAAAGCAAAACTTCTCGAAAAACCCGGATTTCAATTACTGAAGGCCCCCGGGTGAAATCTTCTTACGATTTTGACTGAAAGTCCAAACACCAACAATAACAGCAAGAATTCTGATTGTAAGTATTAGTTTGTCTCCTATCGGAAAAAATGAATGTACGTCTTTGAACCGTCGAATAATAGTTTGATGCGATAATAGAATTTCGCAGACCTAAAATAGTAAAAGAATTTAAATCCGTTCTCGTTTGTTTTTCTTTACTATTTAATACAATGACGTTTGAACTTAAATGAAGTCATTTAAGCCTTGCCAGTTTTCAATATTGCCATCTTCTAAAGCTCAATTCACTTGATATCTGGACGTTTGAAATCAGCTCTATCTCGGGATTGTTTTGGTGAAACAGTTCTCGAGTGAATCATGATTAGGGCTTGAGAGAAAATATTAAACAATGGCTCAAGACGTCGGTTTCTCTTGAATATAAAATCCTTGAATAATCGCGAATTGAAAGGGTCATCTCGCAAGGGACTGCTTTCGCTACCAGATGGTATAGTTTTGTTGGATATCACTGTGGTATTGTGCTTCGTGAGGGATCAATATTTGAATTCATTGCTTACAGTTTTCGTTTAGGCCTCAATCATGAATTGCCCGAGAGGTGAGATGTAAAAAAAGGGTTTTTATTTTTCCAGTCCTTTTCGGCTTCCGCTTAGCGATTGCCTAGTATTTCTCGATTGAATGAAATTGAGGGCAATTGGGTATGTTGAGGTCCTTTTCGATGGAATCCAGTCTTTTGTCAAAGTACCACTGAAGTGTCTTTCGATTATAATGGCAGCTAGTCAAATCTGGCCAAATGTTTGCTGTGCCTTTGTGCCTTAGCAGTAAATCGCTTGCCAAATTAATATGTGTTTGGGACATCTTCTCGAGCCGTTGCCGCATGAAACGTTTGCCCGGGAAGCAATCCAAAATCCATCTTTTCGTACAATTCGTCGTCCATCAGTATGCATTCTGGGTATCTCATAAGAACCTCGTGATATAACCGAGCGCTTGAAATGGCTATTAGGTTCTGTTTCAGTTTTCGCTTCGGCTGCTTGCTGGCACAATGAGAACGATAGCATTTGCGAAGACGGATCCTTCGGACGGTGCTTTTGTTGTTATTGTATATTATGGCAATGCCGCCAACCTAAACAGCTTTCTTTTATTTACAACACTTTACACCTGGGTGCATTCGTGCCGGTCAAATTTAGCAAAACACCAGAACCCAATTTCTAAACGTTTCTCATTTTCTTTATTAACATTTTCTTGTCTTCTCAGCATTTATTTTTCCACTTTACTGCTTCCGTTTCTTTTCTTCAGCAACTCTTTTTCAGCTATCATTCTTTAACAATTCTTCGTGATTTCGCTATTCTTGTTCGCTCGTCTTCTTCCGTTTCTCTTCTTCCGGTGATTTTGGTCCGTTTCTAGCCTTCCGCTGATTTTCTTCCGTTTCTCTTCTTCCTTCTCTCCTGTTCTGTTTTGCTTCTTCCGCTTCTTTCCTTTGGTTTATCTTATTCGGCATCTCTTGTTCCGCTTCTCGTGTTCAGTCTCATCTCTCTCTCTCTCTCTCTCTCTCTCTCTCTCTCTCTCTCTCTCTCTCTCTCTCTCTCTCTCTCTCTCTCTCTCTCTCTCTCCTCTCCCCCTCCCTCTCTCTTTCTCTTTCTCTTGCTCATTCTTTTTCTCTCGCTCATTCTCTCTTTCTGTCTCTCTTTATTCTCCTTTTTTTTCTTTTCTTCTTCCGCTTCTGTTTTTCATTTCTCTTCTTCATCTCCCTTTTTTCGCTTCACGTCATCAGTTTCGCTTCTTTTGCTTTTCTCCTTGCACTTCTCTTCTTCCGCTTCTTCTGTTCCGTTTTTCTATTCCGTTTCTCTCTTTCTGCTTATTTTCGTCCGTTTAAACGCTGGTATTGCTTTTTAAATTCGAGATCACCAGTTTTAACACATTGAGGATGTATGTTAGTCCCAAACACCATCTGTTCGGTCTCTGTGTAACTACAGCTGATCTGTCAATAAAAGAGTAGCAACCGCAAGCAGTCAATCATGCTCTCATGCTCATGCTCATGCTCCGTTTCTCTCTTTCTGTTTATTCTCGTCCGTTTATCGTCTTCCACTTCTTTTGTTCAGCTTCTTTTCTTACGCTACTTTTTTTCCGTTTCCAATCTTCCGTTTCTCTACTTCTACTTTTCTTCTCCCGCTTCTGTTCTTCCTATTCTCATTTTTCGTTTCTTTTCTTCCACTAATCTGCTTCCGTTTCTTATCACCACTTCTCTTCTTTCGCTTCTCTTCTTCTGCTTTTCTTTTTCCGTCACTCTTCTTTTGTTCTCTTCATCCGCTTCTTTTCTTCCGCTACTTTTCTTCCGCTTCTATTCTTCCGTTTCTCTACTTCCACTTTTCTTCGTTCGCTTCTGTTCTTCTATTCTGATTTTTCATATCTCTTCTTCTACTAATCTGCTTCTTTTGTGCTCTTCTTCCGCTTCTTTTCTTCCGCTTCTTTTCTTCCGCTTCTTTTCTTCCGCTTCTTTTCTTCCGCTTCTATTCTTCCGCTTCTTCTTCCTTTCTTTCCCTTTTCTTCTTCCGCTTCTGTTCTTCCAATTGTCATTTTTAGTTTCTCTTCTTCCACTAATCTAACTTCCGTTTCTTATCTCTTCCACTTCTCTTCTTCCGCTTCTCTACTTATGTTTCTCTTCTTCCACTTCTCTTCCCTTCTTTCTTCCACTTCTCTTCTTCCGCTTCTCTTCTTCTCGTTCTTCTCTTCTTCCGCTTCTCTTCTTCCGCTTCTCTTCTTTCGCTTCTCTTCTTCCGCTTCTCTTCTTCCTCTTCTTCTTTTGTTCTTCTCTTCATCCGCTTCTCTTCTTCTGTTACTTTTTTTCCGTTTCTCTACTTCCACTTTTCTTCTTCCGCTTCTGTTCTTCCTATTCTTCTTTCTTCCGTTTCTTTTTCGTTTCTCTTCTTCCACTAATCTGCTTCCGTTTCTTATCATCCACTTCTCTTCTTCCGCATCTCTACTTACTCTCTTCTTCTTCTCTTCTTCTCTTCTTTTCTTCTTCCGCTTCTCTTCTTCCGCTTCTCTTCTTCCGCTTCTCTTCTTCCACCACTTCTTCTTTAATTCTCTTCTTCCGCTTCTATTGTTCCATTTCTCTACTTCCACTTTTCTTCTTCCGCTTCTGTTCTTCCTATTCTCATTTTTCGTTTCTCTTCTTCCACTAATCTGCTTCCGTTTCTTATCACCACTTCTCTTCTTCCGCTTCTCTACTTATGTTTCTCTTCTTTCACTTCTCTTCTTCCACTTCTCTTCTTCCGCTTCTCTTCTTCCGCTTCTCTTCTTCCGCTTCTCTTCTTCCGCTTCTCTTCCTCTGCTTCTCTTCTTCTGCTTCTTTCTTTTCGCTTCTCTTCTTCCGCTTCTCTTCTTCCGCTTCTCTTTTTCTTTTCTTTTCTCTTCCACTTTTCTTCTTCCGCTTCTTTCTTCCATTTTCTTTTTCTTTTTTTCGTTTCTCTTCTTCCGCTAATCTGCTTCCGCTTCTTATCTCCACTTCTCTTCTTCCGCTTCTCTACTTATGTTTCTCTTCTTTCACTGCTCTTCTTCCGCTTCTCTTCTTCCGCTTCTCTTCCACTTTTCTCTTCTTCCGCTTCTCTTCTTTCGCATTCTTCTTTCTTCTTTCTTTTTCGCTTCTATTCTTCCATTTCTCTACTTCCACTTTTCTTCTTCCGCTTCTGTTCTTCCTATTCTCATTTTTCGTTTCTCTTCTTCCACTAATCTGCCTCCGTTTCTTATCACCACTTGTCTTCTTCCGCTTCTCTACTTATGTTTCTCTTCTTCCACTTCTCTTCTTCCGCTTCTCTTCTTCCGCTTCTCTTCTTCCGCTTCTCTTCTTTCGCTTCTTTTCTTCCGCTTCTCTTTTTCCGCTTCTCTTCTTCTGCTTCTCTTCTTCCGCTTCTCTTCTTCCGCTTCTTTTCTTTCTTCTTCTTCTTCTTTCTCTTCTTCCACTTCTTTTCTTCCGCTTCTCTTCTTCCATTCTCTTTTTCCGTTTCTCTTCTTCCGCTAATCTGCTTCCGCTTTCTTTTCTTCACTTCTCTTCTTCCGCTTCTCTTCTTTGTTCTTCTTCTTCTTCTTCTTCTTTTTCTTCTTCTTCTTCCCTTCTTCTTCTCTTCTTCCGCTTCTCTTCTTCCGCTTCTCTTCTTCCGCTTCTCTTCTTTCGTTTCTTTTCTTCCGCTTCTCTTCTTCCGCTTCTTCTTCTTCTTCTTCTCTTCTTCCGTTTTCTTCTTCTCTTTCTTCTTCTTCTACTTTTCTTCTTCCGCTTCTCTTCTTCCGTTTTCTTTTCTTTTCTTCATCCGCTTCTTTCTTCTTTTCTTCTTTTTCTTCCACTTTGCTTCTTCCGCTTCTGTTCTTTGTATTCTCATTTTTCGTTTCTCTTCTTCCGCTAATCTTCTTCCGTTTCTTATCTCCAATTCTCTTCTTCCGCTTCTCTACTTATGTTTCTCTTCTTTCACTTCTCTTCTTCCACTACTCTTCTTCCGCTTCTCTTCTTCCGCTTCTCTTCTTCCGCTTCTCTTCTTCCGCTTCTCTTCTTCTGCTCTCCCCTTCTTTTCTTCCGCTTCTCTTCTTCCGTTACTCTTTTCCGTTTCTCTACTTCTTTTTTTCTTTCTTCCGCTTCTGTTCTTCTATTCTCATTTTTCGTTTCTCTTCTTCCGCTCATCTTTTCCGTTTCTTATCTCCACTTCTCTTCTCCGCTTCTTTTCCTCTTTTCAGTTCTTTTCTTCCGTATCTTCTTCCGCTTCTTCTTCCTCTCTTCTTCCGCTTTCTTCCGCTTCTCTTTTTCCGCTTTCTCTTCTTCCACTACTCTTCTTCCGCTTCTCTTCTTCCACTTCTCTTCTTCCACTTCTTTTATTCCGCCTCTCTTCTTATGCTTTTCTTATTCTCCTTAACAAATGGCGTTTTGCTTTCTCTCATTACTTTTTACGGTATTTCCATTTCCTTTCCAACTTTACAATTTTTAGTTTTACCTCCTCACCATTTTGCTTCACTTCTGTTTCCGCATAACATCCTGCAGCCATATTTCCAGTCGCTTCTTCACATTAATTCAATTTTGTGGAATATTTTACGCTTTCCTTTCACTGGATCCTCTAAATCATCTTCTCCTTTTTTCCACTTCATCTTTTGTTACATCAGCTTCCGTTTCTTCATCCTCTTCATTCTAAACCGTTCTCCTCCATTAATCTGCATCCTCTTAATAATATTCTCTGATTCGCTTTAACTGTCTCTTCTTCCAATTTCATTGCATCTCTTCTATTAACTTTTTTCTTCAAGGTCTTTTTGTTTATTCCGACCTTCTTTGTAAATTTCAAAATTCCCTGTTTTCACCATCAGCTTCCGTTTATTGATTAGTTTTATCTTCGCTAATCGCTATCATTTCTTCGACATCCTTTGATTCTCCTTCGTAATCAACTAGAACTTCAGAAAACGCTCTAGAATTTCAGAAACGTTCATAGAAATTCAGAGAAATTCCAAAAACTTTAGAAGAGTTCAGAGAAGCTCAGGAGGTTCCGAGAACTTCATTTTATATTAAAGATCTTCAGAAAAGTCCTCGGAACTTAAAAAAAAACCCCAGAGTAGTTCACGGAACTTTTGAGAAGTCCTTTGAACATCAGAGAGGTTCTTGACACTTTAGAGAAATTCATGGAACTTTGGAGAAGTCCTCGGAACTTCAGATTAGCTCGCGACACTTCAGAGATGTCATCGAATAAGATTAAGAGATAAACTTTAGAGAAATTCAGGGAACTTCATAGATGTTCACAGAACTTTAGATAAGTTATAGGAGCCCTAGTAAAGTCCTTGGAACTTCAGAGAAGACTTCAGGACTTCAAAAAGTCCTTGGATCTTACGAGAGAAATTCTTGGAGCTTCAGATAAGTTCACACATATTCAGAGAAGTACACGAAACTCTGGAGAAGTCCTTTGAACTTCAGAGAAGTTCACGGAACTGCATAGTAGTTCACGGAACTTCAGAGGGTTTTATGGAACATGAAAAAAATTCAAGGAATCTTTAAGAAGTTCATGGTAATTCAGAGAAGTTCATGAAATATAAGATAAAAGCTGACTAAAAGTAAATTGGTACGCTCTTCGCGCGCCGCTAGCACGCTTCTAGTGTTGGATATTGAAAATCTTTGATAGTGGTTTGTTCACACTTCTATAGAGCACAACTAGTGCAAGTTTGATCTAAGTAGTCGATCGCGTTTAGAAATAACGCCAAATGGAACTCAAAAGTAGGAGAAATATTGTGCACAAACACCTGGAAAATCCAGAGTGGTCCGGTTTCAAGTTGACTTAAGTGCTGAAGATGCCGAAAACAACAATTTGTCGAGTGCTCAAAACCTACTAACAAACCCTGAGTGTGGAAAGAAATCAGCGGACCTACGGAAAAACTGAAACTAGGGATCGTCAGCTGCGCAGCAAGGTGTTCAAAAGCGTTAAAGCCAAACCCGGTCGTTCGATCCGAGATGTGGCCAGAAGGTACAACGACAACTTTTAAACGGTGCCGAACATCCTTGCCAGGGAAGGATACAAGTCGTACAACGCCAGTAAACATCCGAACCGGTACATGAAGCAGAATTCCGTGGCTAAACAGCATGCATGGACCTTGTGCGACCGTGTTTTGACGAAACACAAGGGCAGCACTTTAATCGATGGTGAAACATACGTCAAACTCGATTTTAAGTTTTACATTGCGACTGGACGTGGGGATGAGCCGGGAGATTTAAGTTCGTGTTTGCCGACAAGTTCGCGAAGAAGGCCATGATATACTATAGAGTACTATAGAGAAGTTCACGGAATTTCAGAGAAATCCTCAGAACATCAGAAACGTACACGGAACTTCAAAGAGATTCACGGATCTTTACTGAAGTCCCTGGAACTTCAGATAAGTTCACGGAACTTCAGAGAAGTTTACGAAATTTCAAAGGAATTCACGAAACTTCAAAGGAATTCACGGAACTTCAAATCAATTCATGGAACTTCAGAGATCTGATCTTCTGATTGAAAATATTAAGAGAACTTTCCAAAGATCTATGAGTTCGTTTAAGTTTTATGAAACAATAACTGACAGGCGTGATTCGAATTGATGATTCATCATCATCTTCTCGCAACTGGGTCATCTGGGTCTCCTTGATCGATTTTACGTCACGGGACACAGTCGAATTGTCGATTTCCCACTGTTTCTCGATCTACCTGTGGGACTTGCCTGGATTTTCCCCCCCCCCTTTCCCCCCCCCCCCCCCCACCCCCCCCACTTTCCCCAAAAAACAAAACCCAAAAAAATCCCCCCCCACCCCCCCCCACCAATTTTCCACAATCCCCATTTCCCCCCCCCAAAAAAATACCCCACAAAAAAGGGCCAAACCCCCCCCCCCCAGCCTAATGGCCGCTTCGATCTCACCAGAGAGTCGGTTGATGATCTACCAGAGTATGGAACGAATAATCCACTTTAGCTTTAAATTGCCTCGGTGGAATCTCAAGATTTCCTGTGGAATTACGCAGAAAATAAGGAAAAAATTTCCAAATACAAATAAGGGTAACCCAATATTGTCGTTCAGATCTCACAGAATACGGTTTATGAATCTTACATTATTACACAAATCGTAATCTCCGAAACTCAGTGTGGAAAGAGATGTTCGAAAACATCTGCCACAATGTCTTCGATGCCGATCAACTTCAAGCGAAGTGGTCGAACCTTCGAATTCAGTTTAAGTCCTACCACACGAAACTTAAACAGACGAAGCCAAGGAGCAAAAACTAATGTTGTTGCGTGGAAATATTACTCCCATGATGTTTGTGGCCACAGTGGAGGACGAACATTCGCCAGACACAGGATTATCAAATAGGGTAAGTACAATCCAATGATTTTTAACAGAACCAACAGGTAACAGAAGACAGAATATAATCGAACTTTGATGGTCAGACAATTCTAGCTTTCTACCGAATCAACACCGTAACCTTTCAGGACATCGGGACAAGTTCTTTGAATATTTTCTTTTACAATCAGGAATTATTTTGAAAATCGTGTGCTTATTTACCATTCAAGTCACGTCTCTCTGATATGTTTGATACCAGGTGGGTCAAACATTATTCCCAAGTCTATTAGAATGTTAAAAATCTTGGGAAAGTCCTCTGGATATTTTTTCAAGACTTCGAGGTCAACAGCTATTTATTAGACTACAGTGTTCTAAACATCAATTGAATCACACCTCACAGATACCCTTTCATGATACCAGATCACTCATAATGTACCTCAGAAACCTAAGGAAGTCCTCTAAAAAAAATTTCAAGACTTCAGAATGCTCAAGAATTATTTGGAAGGGTCTTTTGTTGATCAACATTTTAAATCACGTTCTGTTTTTTTAAATACCAGTATGCTCAGATATTGCTTCCAAGTCCTTCATGGCGACAAAGATTTTAAGAAATTTCTATGCACATTCTTAGCCTTCAAGATGAACAGTGATTTAAAACAGTATTCTAACCACCAAAGCTTAGTTTTCAAAGGCGCAGATACAACGCAACACCATACTGGAGGCGTCTTGTACATGTCACACAATCATACTAATGCAAAAATGGTACCTGGCGTTGAAATCTCTCAATTAATAAAATATAAGTTAACAAAAAGTTTCAAGAACTTCTCTGAAGTTCAGCAAATCAATCAGAAGATCTGAGGACTTCTCTGAAATTTCGTGAATTCCTTTGAAGTTCTGTGGATTCCTTTGAAGATTCACAAATTTCTCTGAAGTTCCGTGAATTTTTCTGAAGTTCCAAAGACTGTATTGAAGATCCGTGAATCTCTCTGAAGTCCCGTGTACGTTTTTGAAGTTCCGAGGATTTCTCTGAAATTCCGTGAATTTCTCTGAAGTTCTGTGAACTTCGCTATAGTACCGCGAACTTCTCTAAATTAGCGTGACCTTCTTCAAGGGTCCATAATGTTCTCTGAAGTTCCGAGGACTTATTTGAAGTTTCCTTTGCTTGTCTGAAAATCCGGGAACTTCTCCGAAGTTCTATGAATTCCTCTTAAAATCTCTCGTAAGTTCCGCAGAAATCTTTTGTCAGTTTTCTTAACTTTTTCTAGTTTTTCTCCGTAATCTTTCTGGAAGCTTCAGTGATTTCTCTGAAATTCCGTGAATTTCTTTGAAATTCTGTGATCGTTTGCATAGTTCAGTGAATGTTTCTAAAATACCGTGAATTTCTCTTAACTCCTACATGCCTGACCCCTCTTTTAGCAAAAATCTAGATTTTCATTTACCTGTCATTCTGTGAAATATTAACCGAATTGGATGCAACTTTTTGCAAACGATCAAAAATTTGTCCTAGTTTTTGATACAGTATCGGACACTCCGGAATATTACGTAATTCCAGGATATATTCAGGGGAACCGTGGGTTAAGTACCCTTCCCGAAACACTGACCAGAATCGGCATGGCTTACGACACCTCAAACTTCATAATTTTGCAAAAGAAGACCATTGGTGGTCATTCTGGAAACATTAGGCCATTATGGCAACTCCTGGTAGCCCTCCGGGAACCAGGTTCCACCGGGACAGTAGCCAGATTTTGAACGGTATCAGATTATGGCTTGCGACACCTCAAACTTTATGATTATGCAAAACAAGACCATTAGTGGTCATTCTGGAAATATTCGGCCAATGTGGCAACTCCTGGTAGCCCTCCGGGAACCAGGTTCCACCGGGAAAGTGGCACAAGGATGTGCAAGCCATGATGATACCGTCCGAGTCTGGCCACTTTCCTCGTGAAAGCGGGTTCCCGAAACGCTGACAGGAGTGGCCACAATGACAGCGTATTTTCAGAATGACCACCAATGGTCTTGTTGGATGTGTCGCAAGTCATGGTTTGGTGCCCGATACCAATCAGGCCTCTTTATACGAGGAATCCGATTCCAAGCACGCTACCGCGAGTAGCCATAACGGCCGTATAAATCCAGAATAACCACTACTGGTCTTATTTTGTAAAATCATGAAGTTTGGGTTGTCGCAAGCCATGTTCTGGTACCGTTCAAAATCTGGCCACTCTCCCGGTGGAACCCGGTTCCCGGAAGGCGACCAGGAGTGGCCACAATGGCTGAATATTTCCAGAATGACCACCAATTGTCTTGTTTTGCAAAATCATCAAGTTTGAGTTGTCGCAAGCCATGTTCTGGTACAGTTCAAAATCTGGCCACTTTCCCGGTGGAACCCGGTTCCCGGAAGCCGACCAGGAGTGGCCACAATGGCCGATTTTTTCCAGAATGACCACCAATGGGCTTGTTTTGCAGAATCATGAAGTTTGAGGTGTCGCAAGCCATGTTCTGGTACCGTTCAAAATCTGGCCACTTTCCCTGTGGAACCCGGTTCCTGGAAGGCTACTAGGGGTGACCACAATGACTGAATATTTCCAGAATGGCCACCAATGGTCTTATTTTGCAAAATCATGAAGTTTGAGTTGTCGCAAGCCATGTTCTGGTACAGTTCAAAATCTGTCCACTTTCCCGGTTGAACCCGGTTCCCGGAGGGCTACCAGGAGTGACCGCAATGGCCGAATATTTCCAGAACAGCCACCAATGGTCTTATTTTGCAAAATCATGAAGTTTGAGGTGTCGCAAGCCTTGTTTTGGTACCGTTTTGATCCTGGTCAGAGTTTCTGGAAGTGTACTTGCCCCACGGTTCCGCTGAATATATCCGGAACTACGTAAAATTGTCCGAAATTGGTTACGATTTCGCAGAATGACAGGCAAATTAAAATCCAGATTTTTGCTGAAAGAGGGGTCAGGCATGTAGATGTTAAGTTTCGTGAAATTTCTTGAAATAACATAAACCCCTCTGAAAATAAATCTAAAATTTCGTGTATTTCTCTGAATCTCCATGGACTTCTCTTAAGTTCTATGAATTTTTCTTAAAATCTCTCGTAAGTTATCTGAAGTTTCGTGAGCTTTTCTCCGTAATCTTTTTTGAAGTTTCAGTGATTTCTCCGAAACTTTCTCTGAAATTCCGTGAACTTCACTGAAGTTCCGTGATCTGTTATAAGGTTCAGTGAACTTCTCTTAAATACCGTGAATTTATCTAAAGTTTCGTGATCATTTTTCCAATACCATAAACCACTCTGAAAATTCGTGAACTTCTCTGAAGTTGCAAAAACGTTTCTGATGTTCCGAGGATGTACCTAAAACTCCGTAAACGTCTTTATAATACCGTGAACTTCCCTAAAGTACCGTGAACTTCTTTAAGATTCCATGAACTTTTTCGAAGTTCCATTAACCCCTCCGAAGTTCCGTTAACTTCTCTGAAGTTCCAAGGACTTCTGCAGATTTTGGTGTTCTTCTATGAATATACGTGAACGTATCTGAAGTCCCGTGAATTTCTCAAAAAATAGTCTCGTAACCTTCATGAATTTCTCTTTCTGAAGACTTTTCTAAAGTTCCAATGATTTATGTAGAAATCCGGGAACTTGTCTGAAGTTTCGAGGACATCTCTAATGTTTTGAGGACTTCTATGAAGTATCGAAGACTTTTCCGAAGTTCTCGGAAGTTTTTGAAACTTTCTGAATTTTCGGAACTTTGTTTAAGTTCTCAGAACTTTCCTGAAGTTCTCGGAAGTTCTCTGAAGTTCTTGGAACTTGTCTAATGTTTTCACGGAACTTTTTTGAAGTTTTCAAAACTTCTCTGAATTTATAGAGAGTGCTGAATTTTTAAGGAGGTCTCTGAAATTCTCGAGAGTTATCTGAAACTGTTGGGACTTCCTTGAAGCTTTGAAACTTTACTTATGTTCTCGAGACTTCACTGAAGTTCTCCGGAATTCGCTAAAGTTTCCCGGGATTCGCTGAAGTTCACTAGGGGGGTTGTCCCTTAAATTCTCGGGACTTTCCTGAAGTTTTCTCAACTGCACTGTAATTCAAGGGACAGCCCTGGTGCTCTTCACTTCACTGCAAATATTGGGATTTTCGTGTGGTTCTCGGCACTTTCTCGATATTCATTCCTGAAGTCTTCTGTGCCACCAAATTTTTTAGGTAATAAAAACGTCAGTCGTTGTCCGCACCGAATTTCGGAAAAGATTTGCATGGTCGTATCTCAGCTCGTTCAGCAGCTCCACGTAACATCCTTCAGTTTGCCGTTTTCTCACCCACTCCGCAATCCCTACACTACGGAATATTTTTTCTGGTTCGATAGGCACTGTTTCTGGTAAATATCCTTGTTGATGCCGGTGGCTACGACAGCCTTTTTGTCCTGAAATATTGAGTATTTCTGGCCATAGTAGTATAGAAAGCCAGTCCTGGAAGTTGATTAAAATCTTCCAATACGTAAGTGTACGTGGCAACACTGTTATCATTATGTGTTGTGAATAAGCGCTGCTAAACAATTCATCAATAGTAGAGTATATCCATTTCCGTAGGCCCTCGAAACTATCCCGGTGAATTCCCGAGTTACCTCCGCGATCGTGTACGTGTTGTCTAGTCCGCCGTAGCATTCTTTGGCTCGTTATTTTCAAAATTGGAGTAAGCATTGATCCAAAACCGACATTGTTCTTGTGCCACAATAAGCCCGCCGAGAAACGATAAGAGTGCTGTCTGTTTCGTGTGTTGTTGTTCTGTGTATTGATCGCAAATCGAAGCCAAATTGTCAACGCTCAACACAGCAAACTTCTCCAAATGCGTATGATCGGATGTGGATACTGATGAATAACCCACCCCTCACTTTGGAAGCTGTTCTGAACGCGATGAATCAGCAGGTCGAGAAAACCTTCGCAAGAATTGAGGAGATCAACGTCAACATTAGCGGTAAAATTGACGCAGTTAAAGCGGAGCTGGACGGAAAATTGGAAGCCGTTTTGCACGACATCAGCACTTTTAAGACGGATTGGACTGCAAAGCTCAAGTGCAACGAAGATAACTCTACGCTCTGAACATGACAGTAGGCGAAATTTCGCAGGACATCGGCAGTCTCGAGTACAGGAACGAATTGATCGTGAGCGGAATCCCGTATTTGAAGGATGAAAATTTGGAGACATATTTCAACGCTATGTGGAAATATATCGGACTGCACGAGCATCACATTCCATCGGTCGACTTGAGCCGTTTGAAGTGGAGTAGCAGAGGATTCGAAACTGTTGTCACCTAGGAATCAACTCGCCTCGCTTAACCAATGTGAATGAAAACCTGACCATCACAGCACGCAGGGTAAAGGCAGCAGCTCTGCGACTGAAGAAAGCTGGGAAGTTATTGTCGGTATACACGAAGCAGGGGGTCGTTACGGTGAAGCGCTCCGTCGATCAGCAACCTGTGACCATACGTTCGGATGAGTTTCTGGACCAATTTTCTTAGTTAAGTACTTTTATGTCACCCTCTAATGGTCGTTATTTGTTAAAATGTCACTGTTTGATGAAATGTTTGAAATTTGTTATTTTGACTGTACGAAGATTGTTGTTTTAAAAACAAACTAAATTTGTCAACTACCGTAGTTTACTTACAGCCCCCTAAAAACTGCTTCCCCTTTATCACGTGATGCCAACGTTACAAAGCCACACCTCAACGAACATTCCTGGTGCAGTGATGCACGCTGTTCTCCAATTTGGCAAATTCAATATATGTCACGGAAATGCCCAGAGTTTATGCGCCCGAAAATCGAGTAAGTTAGATGAAGTGAAGGATCTTCTAAATAATTCAAATGGTGCTTGGTTGCTTGCTTTACTGAATCTTGGCTTTCGACGAAGAACAGTAACCGTAGTATCACCATCCCAGGATTCACTGCTGTTCGCAACGATCGAACTTATCGTCGAGGAGGTGGAAATGTGACTTATTACAAGGCTCACCTGCCCTGTACCAAGATATTCAATACACAATTGTCATCCGAATCAGAGGGCAAAACTGAGTGCCTGGCGCTGAAGTTGCGGTTAAGCGGCGAAAAAATATTGCTAATGGTAGTCTACAATCCCCCTGAGAATTATTGCACACGCTTCCATACCGAAAATTGACGGATTTTGGCGCACACTACGAACACGTTCTGCTTATCGGCGATTTCAACACCGATTTATCGAAGCCAGGTAGAAAGCAGACGCAGTTCACATCCATGCTAGACAGCTTCGTCCTGTTCTCGATTGGTGAAGAACCCACGTTTTTTTTTGTTTTTTTTTTCAAAAAGACGGTTGCTCGCAGCTGGACTTGTTCATTACAAGTTGCAGCGATAAAGTACTGCGCTTCGATCAAGTAGGTTTCCCTTGACTGTCGCAGCATGACCTCATCTTTGGTTCTTTGGACTTTGAAGCAAACCCTGCGCCAAAGATCGAAACGTATCGAGATTATGTCAACTTCAGCGCACGTACACTGCACAACGCCATTCTTTCCGTCCCTTGGGATATTTTCTACGCGAAACGCGATCCAAATGAGCTGGTCAGCTTCTTCAACTCCCACGTAAAGCAGATTCACGATAAATGTATCCCGCTCCGAACAAGCAGAATCCACAAATCGACCAACTTTTGTTTCAGTAGTGAATTTCGGAAGTCGATACTGGAACGCAATCTGGCTTACACAGATTGACTCAGGGCACCGAGAGCATCAAGGGATCAAGCACGACGCCAATATAATGGCCTGAGGAACAGAACAAATGCGATGATTACTTCTGCAAAAGCTCATTATTTGAATCGTTTTTTGAACAGCCAGATCCCGTCTAAAGTTCTTTGGAAGCGGCTCAAATGTATCGGAGTGGGTAAGGACAAATCGTCAACTATTTGCGAATTTCATCCTGGCGAAGTAAATCGCACCTTTCTATCGAGCTACATTCCAAGCGATAACCACAGTGAACCGATAAGATCATCGCCAGACACACCCTACAGTTTCTCTTTCCGGCCAGTGAAATGCAGGGAAGTCGTAAATGCCGTACTCAACATCAAATCCAATGCAATTGGTCTGGATGGCCTGCCGATTGAAACATCCGACTTCCTTTCATGCTGGAAGCATGCCAAGATTTTTCCGCTGCGAAAGAAACAGCATTTACGTGCGCTGTCGAACCTCAGACCAATTAGTATCCTGTGTGCACTGTCCAAGGCCTTCGAGAAACTTCTTGAGCAGCAGATGTCATCCTTCATCACTGAGAACAATCTACTAACGGACTATCAAGCAGGATTTCGCAAAGGGCAAAGCATCCAAACAGCAGTATATATCGATTTAGCTAAAACGATCGACGGGAAAGGTACTGTGATATTACTACTGCTCGATTTTTCTAAGGCCTTCGACACTATCCCTCACCGTAAACTATGACTAATTTCGGCATTCTTTTAGATAATCTGATCCAATATCAAGCTTATTTCAGGGAATTCATGATTAATTTATCGAATATATTTGTTTCAATTTGATTTATGTTGTTGTAAATTCCCATAATTTCTGAGGCGCATTAACTTTCAGCTCTTATCGTGCCAATATTCACCATTAAGTTAAATGCGCATATGATATGGAGCATAATACGCTGGAAAAAACACAATTTGTTTTGGTTAATTTAACAAAATTTTCTGCAAAACTAGACCTTTTTTTTACTGCTAAATGAATCAGAAGAGCAGGGAATCGAACAAAGCAGAACAACAAAAAACAACCTCGATTTCACAGTGAAGTTTGAAAGCTGTGGCCCATTTAATGGCCATATTCTGGTTTTCATGGCAGCCAATAGGTTTTATGAAGGTTCTGAAGTGGTAATAACATCTTTCACTAGAACATTTTCAAAATCGGTTTTATTAACTTGTTTTCATAACCGTCTATAGAGTGGGCCATTTTGTTCAAATTTCGGCTTTAAAGAAGCATAGAGGAGGTGTTGGTGAACAAAAAACAGTTTTGAATGTAGTTTTATCAACAAAGCCGGGAAGAGTGCTATACGGCTGGAATAAAACTAAAATTATTGCACCAAAGATACTCGTGAGAGGACACCGTGAACATGCTGTTCAAACGAGTCTGCTACCTATCACTATGGATGGGCAGATTATAGAGTGGACAGAAAGTGCGGCGAATCTTAGTTTCTTATTTCAAGCGGACCTGCACTAGGTTTGGACTGGTCAATCAGCGGTGCGGCAAAAATTACGCAAGCCTTCGATCGCTCTACGGCTGTGCTTCTGCTGCCCCTATCGCCACACGCCTGAAATTATTCAAAGCCCTGATCCAACCCCACTTCGTGTTTGGCGAACTACTTCATGTAAGACCAAGTGCTAGCGCCATGGATAGGCTAAGGTCTGTATCCACATTAATCCGGACACCTTCAAATCATTGTAACTTTTGCAATATTACACGTAGGAATGAAAAAATTTCAGTGTGGTATAGCTGAGAGTCTATGATGAAAAATACTATGATTGATGTTTACATTTCATGTTTAGTATTCAAGATGGCGACGAAAGAAAAACAAGTGCGCGAGCGAATTTTGTACGGGCGTACGGCAAATCCTGACTTGTCAATACGGGACCTTGCAAAAACATTGGATTTGCCTAAATTCACTGTTCACGATGTGCTCAAATCATTTTTCGGAACGTTTGACGGTGGAGAGGAAACCGAGAAGTGACAAAAACATTGGACGCGCTGATCCTGTCATGGACCGACGAATTTGAAAAGGATATTAACGAAAAGCCGAAATCTCTCCATTCGAACGGTGGCAAAAAAAAAAAAACAGTCGCCTGGTTTAGTCAAAAAATCAAAACAACGGTTGGGACTTAAGTCGTATAAAGTAAAAACAATTCCAAATCCCAACGAAAAACAGAACTTGGCAGCAAAATCACCCGGGCTCGACATTTGTACTGCGAATATTTGACGAAGTTTTCATGCGTTGTTATGGACGATGAAACTTATGTCCTGGAGGATTTCAAGCAGCTTACAGAGGCTGGTTTTTTATTCTGCTATGGCCAGGAATGCTACAGCTGAACATTTCAGAATGAAAGGGCATCGAAATTTCCCAAAAAATACCTTGTGTGGCAAGCAATTTGCACGTGTGGCAAAAAGAGTAAATCTTTCGTCACCACAGGCACAATCAACAAGGAGATCTATCAGAAAGAGTGTCTGCAGAAGCGATTGCTACCCTTCATCAAAAGTCACAAAGAAACACCTTTGTTTTGGTCCGATTTGGCATCATGCCACTATACTAAAATTGTGATGGAGTGGTACCAAGCAAATCAATTGAACATTGTACCAAAAACCTCAAACTCGCCAAATTACTCAGATTTTCGACCAATCGAGAGATATTGGGCTATGATGAAGCGGAAGCTTTCTGGGAAAAACAAGAAATCAAAGACATCAAACACTTCCAGCAAATTTGGACAAAGACGGCTTCTACGATTTCTACGAAGAGTCTGTACATACCCTCATGGACGGAGTTAAGCGCAAAGTTCGAAAATGTTATGCAAATACCGAATAACTATGTTTTGTCTTCACGAATTGTTAAAACACATCCCATGAATCTGAAATAAACAATTACGACGGGAATATAATGCGAAATTTATGTTTTATTCATGTTTTGGAGTGTCAGATTATTGCGGATACAGACTGTTTATTTGTTTATTTGTTTATTTGTTGTTATAAATTTCATCTGACATATGTTTGTCTACATGAATAAATCAGTTAACGCTAGCATTAAAATAGTCTTCTTATAAAAGTAGTCAATGGCATATTAAAATCGAACAAGGAATAAACACTATTAAACGCATCGGCAGCAGCACGCAGGGGTTCGTTCATACCATAAAGATGATTACGAGGCGCAAGGTGCAAAAAGTTTCGTTGTCGTATCGCTCGTTCAGGGGCATAGAAGCACAATTGATTGAGAAGTTCCGGAGAGTCAATTTCACCGGTGATCACCTTAGCCACAAAAATAGCTTGAACTCTACGCCTCCTTCGTTCTAACGTATCGATTCCAAGCAACCGACACCGATCTTCATAGGCAGGAAGGTTTGACGCGTCCCGCCATGGTAGGTGGCGTAGTGCGTATCGAACAAACCTACGCTGAACAGACTCCAGCCTCGCAATCCAGCAACGTTGATAAGGACTCCAGATAACGACACTATTTTCTAGTATTGAGCGCACCAACGAACAGTACAATGATTTCAGACACAGAGGGTCTCGGAAGTCTTCAGATATTTTGAAAATAAATCCAAGTTGCCGGTTTGCCTTCGCTATTACTTCGTGGTAGTGTGGCCTGAACGTCATCTCTTGATCGAGAGTTACTCCTAAGTCTTTGACCTGCCTTACACGTTGAAGTACGTTATCAGATATACGATAATCGAATTTAATCGGCTTGCGCTTTCGGTTAAATGAAATAACCATGCATTTATTGATGCAAAGTGTCAGAAAATTTAAAGAGCACCACATCGCCATATCATCTACACGTGATTGCAGGTATTCACAGTCCTCAAGACTGTTGATTGTCATGAACATTTTTACGTCATCCGCATAAAATAATCTACACCCTGGAGGTAGGAGATGAGAGAGTTCATTGATGAACAGCGTAAACAAGAGGGGTCCGAGGTTGCTGCCTTGTGGAACACCGGAGGTATTGGTGAAACTTTCCGAGAGCGATGATCCGATTTTCACGCAGAGCAGGCGATTCTTTAGGTATGATTCGAACCAGCACGCCAAAGGGGAAGAAACACCAAGTTTTTTTAGCTTTGCCAGCAAAATGCCATGGTCCACACGGTCAAATGCTGCTTTCAAATCTGTGTAAACAGCATCAATTTGACCACCAGCGTCCATTGTGCGAACACAAAGTGAAACGAACTCGGTTAAATTCGTAGCAACAGATCGTTTCGGGAAGAAACCGAAATAGTTCGAATACAGTGGTTCGATTCTTGAACATAGATTTGAGCAACTTTTTCGAGAAGTTGATGTCCCTAAAGGTAAGGATATTCATTACGGCTGATCCGTGCGGGGACTTTTTTAATTCAATTCGTCCCCATTTTGAACACTGCTTATGAAATGTCAAAATCGATAATACTATTTTTATGTTCAGACACACATCTGTTTTGAAATGAAATATTTCAGTCATGGCGGCAATTTTGCAAAAGTTACAGTGTTTCGAATGTGTCCTGATTATCGTGAATACAGAGCTCATGTTGAAAGTATACCGTTCATTTTTAAATTGTCCCACAACTCTCAACATCAAAAATAAATACGCGATCTTTATTATGCACTATTGACGGCAAAGCATTAATCATCCCAAAAACCCTGCAGTTAAAACTGCATTTCCACTTTAATTAACTCCGCCAGAGTAAAAGACCATTTAGATTAACCAAGCAACCCGTTCACTCCGTGCCACTTAAGTGCGCAAATCAACCACAGCAACCTTTGCCTCGAAAAGAATGTCGAACTTTTGGAGGTTAGCAGCTTGGTGGACGCGATTTTCTCTCTTTTTCCGCCTTCTCTCGTGATACGGTTAAGCCACCCATCGGCACTTGTCTCGACGGTCGTCCTCATCGGCGACTTTTCAAGTCACGATGGCCACTCTTCGCCCATGAAGCTTCTTACCGCTGACTTGATACTCACTTGAAGCGATGAGGACCGCCCGATCTCACTCAGCAGTAGACATTGGACGCCGATAATCGAGACCCAATGATGTTGCAATCGTAGTTCGGGACGACGACGTGAGCGGGTACTTTGCTTTTGCATACCACCATCTAGACAGAGGTGGGTTGTTAAGGAGCCCAACCTGATTTTGGGGTCATAAAATAATTGCTTTTTATTGAGTGTTTACCCCCTTTGCCTTCCACGCCATCGATCGGGGGCAAATGTGGCTTTCGGATTCGGTTGGGGCTTGGCTGAAGCCGCGTGAAATTAGCTATAAAAGTCGAATATAATGGGCTGCTGCGAAGAAAGCGGGCCCAGAGCTCTATGGAATTTGAACGGAGGCCATGGGTTTTGAGAAGAAGAAGAAGTAGCAGAAATGAACAGCCGGCAGGGGTCTAGCACCTCACAGCAGGTGATTGTAATGAATCTGCATTACTTTCCACAATTGGTTGCTACTGATGGGTGGAGTGAGATGGGTTCCCCCTAAGATTGGACAACAAATGATGAGGAAAAGGGATAGGGGGGGGGGGGGGGGGCATTGGTAGGTTGGTAGTGCAGTAATAATGGGGCTTAAGTGACTGCTAATTTGGATGAGATTGAAATGATGAACGTCGTCTGCGATGATGGTGATGGCTATGGCGTCTTGGTCGAAGACGTATGGGCGGGCTTAATGGGCCCTGAAATGGGCATTTTAGAGCTCCAATTAAGGACTGATGGAGCTGATGAAACTGCAAATGTAAATCGTAATAAATTTGCAAAGATGAGAGTTTTTGCAATTTATGGTTCAGTTCGGACGAGGTAGTCATCTTTAAGGAATGTGACTCGCATGACTTCGACTAATGGGTCTATTTGGCGGTTTTGTTTTCCCTGTGAATCTGATTATGTTATGTTATGAATGTTTACGCCGGATACGCACTCAAAGGAACATTACGATATTTACAACTGGGAGTGCTTTATGCACTTAAAAATTTGTTAATTAAGAATACTTTTTCCTTTTTATTGAAAGAAAAAAAATGAAGATTGTGCGATTTTACTGTGTGGTTTTTTACCTTTATCGGCATAATCAAATTATTCTGATACCCATACTTCATTAAACTGACATCATATAATCCCTCTAATGGATTTTTTAGTTGATAGCAACCTCAATGTTTGTCTATTTTTTTCTACAGGTACGTAAAACTTCATCTTGTTCAACGGAATGTTTTTCATCTTAGGGTGACGGTAAGCTCAACATGAAATTGCTTATTTTATTGACTGGTAATTCTTCAAATTTTCCGGGGAAGACTCTATAAAATGTACAATTAATGTATATTAATTATATTTCTTGATTATAGAGATTTTCAGTCGCGGGCAGATTCATATCCCTTCGTAGTCAATCAAACACTTCTTAGGGTATTTTCGTAACTTTCGCAAACGATAGCAGTTGGACGAAACGCAAGATCTTCTCAGCAATTGCGAAGCTCTGCGACCCACTTGGATTGGTCTCGCCAGTTGTAGCATGGTCCAAGATCCGAATGCAGCATCTTTGGCTTCTCACTATCGAATGGCAAGAATTTGCAACACAATTGCCTCTTCTGGAAAATTTCAAGGCTTCTTGATATATTTTTCCACCAGATTCGATTTCTACACGATTCCACGTTTTCACTGACGCATCTGAAGTAGGGTATGGTGCCTGCATATTTCGACTGGAAAGGAGGGACAAATTAAAATCGAGCTCATTGCGGCTAAATCGCGGGTATCGCCCAGGCACCACCCAATACTTGGCAAACCTTCATTTGAAATCGAACGTCCGAAATACAATCATGTCAAGGGAATCGACAACTCAGCGGACCTCGTTTCACGCGGAATGCTACCTCAAAAATTTGTAACGAATACACTCTGGCGCTGTGGCCCCTCTTGGCTTGCAAAAATGGAAGAAAATTGGCCTAAACAATCAGCAGGAACTCCATCAGAAGATCTTATCGAACGCCAAAAAACAAAACTCGTGGTACAGCAATCATCGGAGCATCTCTTCTTGTTTCATTGCTACTCGTCCTTTTGGCACCTGGTCCGGATAACCGCTTTGGTTCTTCGTTTTGCGGAACAATGTCGTCGCAAACCTAATCCGCACCCGTACCTATTCGATGCATTCTCGGGGAACTTGAGCACGCCAAGGAACTGCTTACAAAGATTGCGCAGCAGGAGATGTTCAACGAAGAATTGAAGGAGCTGACACAAACCGGATCCGTTTCCAGCCAATTACCACTAAGACTACTTGGTTTCTTCCTTGACGAAAACGGCATTATCCGACTCGGCGACAGATTCAAAAACTCCTCAAAGAACTACCAAACAAAGCACCCTATGATTCTTCCAAAAACTCACCCACTCACACGCCTAATCACTAGACATTACCACGAACTATGCATGCACTCTGGTCATCGCATGACTGTAGCAACGATGCAGCAAGAATTCTGGCCGCTGAACAGTAAAACAATTTTAGCGAATCAAAGTGTCCGCAATGCTTTCGCCAATGCCCTGTCCCTGTGAAACAACCCGTTGGTCAACTACCTAAACCTCGCACCACGCCGAGCCGAGCCTTCACCGTGGTCGGAGTAGACTACTGCGAACCTGTTTGCCTGAAACCTGTGCATCGCCGAGCAGCAGCAACAAAGGCATACATTGCCATTTTTAGTTGTTTTGCTTCCAAGGCCGTACAGCTTGAATTGGTCTGCGATTTGTCCTCGGAGGCCTTCATCGCAGCTTTACGTCGTTTCATCGCACGTTATGGAATGCCAGTCGAAATCCACTGCGACAACGGTACGAATTTCCAAGGGGCAAGGAACACTCTAGCCGAACTTTACCGTCTATTCGAAGCAAAACGCACCAGGCAAGCCATCACCAATGAATGCAGCCTAGACAAAATCCAGTGGCACTTTATTCCGCCAAGGGAGGCGGCTGTGTAAACGGCAAAAAAATCGCTTGCAAAACATTGGGTAACATCCAGCTTTCCTTCAAAGACTACGCAACCGTGCTTGCCCAAGTCGAGGCAAACATGAACAGTCGCGCTCTGACGTCGCTATCGAGTGACCCTAATGAACTATATGTCCTCACTCCCGGACACTTACTCCTAGGAACCTCACTTCTCAGCCTACCGAAGCCAAACTATGATGCCGTTCCTAACAATCGACTGAACCATTACCAACAGCTACAAAAACTCATCCAGCAGCACTGGGAACGGTGGCGAAAGAAATACCTCACGGAATTGAATCATCAGCGCGAGAAATCCTCAGCACCGATGGTAATTCGAGTGGGCCAGATCGTATTGGTCCAGGAGGACGGAAAACATTCGATCTCGTGGCCACTAGCTCGAATAACACAAACACATCCCGGAGAAGATGGAGTGGTACGTATGGTTACCTTGCGGACTGCTAGCGGGACATATAAGCGACCAGTGAAAAGAATTTTCCACTTCCTTTCGACCAGCAACCAAACACCGAGTACAAGAATTTAGAATAAGCTAAAAAGAGAAAAAAAAATGTTATTCATTAGTAAACAAAATTAACTTCATTCCTCTTGAGATGTTGACGATCCTTCGATTTCATGATTGTTTTATTTTGTAAATGTGAGCTGTCAAATTTAGGTGGCCGGCTATGTTGTTTCGCGGTACGAAAAATGCCTGCCTCCTGTTCCTGTTGATGTTGTTGTGTGGGTTTGACATGTAGGGTCCAGCTCGTCGTCTCCTTGGCGTGACGAACCAGTCTGAGGCTGAAAGTCACGTCAATACGAAATAACAACATCCACTGTACAGTTTACTACTTACTTGCTTCATCAGCTTCAGATGAAAACCTACGTAAGAGAAACAAATTAATATCCAGCTTATTGAGAAGTTGGGGAAAATTAAATTTCAGTTTTATTTCGCAAAGATTTAGAGTTTTCTGTTCTCTTTCAAACTTCCGGCAATAACGACAATCGCAAACATTTTTTGCTGTATTTGACAGCATGGGATTCAGCTTGCTTCAATATAACAAACAGCTTGCTATGTGTACATTATTGAGCAACATGAGTTCCTTCGAGTTACTCAAAATCTAGGACAGGACCTCTGCCCTGGGATGCATAGTTGACGTAAGCGCCAAGACGACCAAAATTCTCTTTTTTGTGTTTTTGCATTCTTTACCCTATAATACATTGCCTCCAAGTAAAAACAAAAAAAGTTTCTTCGAAAAATTGTGAGATAAATTGAAAAGACCGATTTGGCGTAAGCACCATTTGGACGCATGAAAGACGTCTCTCCAAATATCACATCACGGGTTGATGTACGCGAAGTTGAATACACCAGGGAAAGCAGATTAGAGATTACATACATACTTGCCATCTATCGACCTCTGAAAAACACCTGGCCGGTTCCTTACGATCAGTGGGGATACTGTATCCCGCATACTGCCTTCATAGACATCTGGAGTTCAAAATGGACTAGAATTGATGGATTTTTTTCCTTGGCGAGAAAGTGAAAAGGGATGAGCCTGGAATTTTGATATTTTATCAAAACCACAGGTAGTAAAATTGCACAAGGAACTAACAAATGGGTGTTGAAATTGACGTCCTCATTTATTGTACACGTTCCGAAAGTTCCCAGCTTTCCAAGTAATTAAAAGGCCGCCATGACACCACCTCGGCCTTCATAAGAATCTTCAAAAGCTCTGCGTGCATGCGCGTAGGATTACAAAGCAAGACCATTCTGAAGGTGCCTTGGTTCAATTCCTAGTACGGTCCATGAAAATTTACAGGTAGGAAATTTTCTCGATTTCCCTGGGCAAAGAGTATCGATGTACCGGCCATACAATGATATGAATGCATAAACGGCAACTTTGGCATAGAAAGTTCTCAGTGAACAAATGTGGAAGTGCCAGGTGATCGACTTTTTTCAGGCACGAGAGGGTATTCTAGTAGTATATAGCATTCATAACGACTGATATGCATAAAAGGTGACCTTTTGCAGATCAACAGAGAAAACCGACTTGTTGATTTTCGCATTTGACCGATCGCTATCATATTTATCTCGCCCAGCATTCGCTCGTGATACGTGATCCTTCCAACTCAAACACAACTCGAATTGAACTTCGTTCGTTGTTGATACTCCATGATCATTATCATCAGCTTTAGCAGAGTGACATGTCTGGTTTTCGTGAACATGTTCATGCTCCAGTTGGGTAATTTTAACACCTTCAGTAGAAACTGTAACTGCAACATTATTGCTTATTTTTTTAACTGACGCTCTTTCAAAAAGTCGAATATTTTCTGGATTGATAAGTCCTATGGTAGATATCGGCAAAATCAAATGGGAGCTTTACTGGTTGAAACTTTTCATTGGTATTCGTGAAGCCAACCGGCGATAGCCTAATGAACGACATTTTATTCAGAATACAGCAGCCTGGTTTTTACGCCAAACTATGAGAATAAACGTTCAGTAATATGCCTGTTTATTCGCATAAGTTGGCGTATGCGTTTTAAAGATGATAAAAAAATGAATCTATTCTAATTATCTTGCTGGCCCAGTTTTATTAGTAAAACTTCATCAAATGGACAGAACATTTGGCCATTTCTGTTGATGTACATTGCATTTCAGCTTTAACTCGAAAAAACGCGTTTTCTCAACAACCACACCGATGGTGGTTACGTCAACTATGCATCCCAGGGCAGACCCCCCAACAAAAAACAACCTCCCACTTTATTATTTTTATTTTTCTTAGGACGCGGCCGCCCTGTCAGTTATTATAAAATTTTAAACACAATAACCAAAAAAAAAAAAAAAAAAAAAAAAAAAAAAAATATTTTTTTTTTTTTTTTAAAACCACAAAAAAAATTATATACTCCGTAATTTTTTACCAAACTTTTAACAGCTGAACGTTCGGTAATCCGATTTACCGGATTTCGGTGAAATTTTACAGTATTCCGGTAAAAAAATTACCGGAACTTGTCAAATTTTACCGAAATCTGTTAAATCGGATTACCGAACTTCAGCTGTTGAAAGTTCGGTAAAAAATTACCGAATACTGTAAAAATTTCTAAGTGTGTGGTAATATTCAATAAAGTTAACGTTTGAAAATTGTCTATATTTTAAATGGAGAGGTCCAAGAGCTTAATGCTCTTGGAATACACAACTGCCTTACAGGGAAAAAAGGATGGTATCTAAAATTCAAAAAAACACGTTTGTTTTAATCTTCTTAAGCTTATTTTGGGTCTTTATTTTTCCAGAAAGTATCATTTTTAAGAAGAGCGATCCAAAAACCCAACAGTTTATTATTTTAAAGGATGAGCAAACTTGTGATTTTCATAACTCACGGTATTAATGAAATTTTTGTTTGCTAGCTTTAGAGAAACAATGTGGATGTACTTTAAGGATTAAAAAAGGCGCAACAAGAAAATTAATGAGGTTTATATTTTTTAAACAGATAAGTATTTCTCATTTATGTTCTGGAACAAACTAAATAATCAATAAATCACAAAACACTCTCCCTTCACCATTCCAGCTTGCACGATAGCATAGTTCTGCTATCAAACTTTTTCTTCCGTTGCTTACACTTCTGCCTTGACTTTAGCCGGAATGATACGTAACGTCGCACCAATGTCATCTTGAAGGTTGAGCAGCGGAAAATGTTCGGAAAGAGTGCCAACTCATTCACTAGCTTCTGTTCAACATTGTTTTGATCCTTGTTCGAAGTGATCTAGTTTTTAGAACTGTGATACGCGATTTCCATGGCATCGGTGGATGGGAAGTAGATGTTTCTCATAATGGCGTTCGCTCGATAGAACGTGAAGCTTTGATAAACGGAGTGAGCACCCTTTGGACTCTCCGTCATGTTGATACATTGCTTGCAAACAGTACCCTTATTCGCTAGACTTTTCAACACGTAGCCCGTAACATAGAAGAGCGCATTCAGCTCTCCTCGGTCCAGCATCTCACCGGAAATTTCCTGCAGCATTTCGTAATCCATATCTACTGCATCACTGTTGTCGACAACTGTCATCTGTCGATCTGCTGCTGTTGTATTTTGCTCGTTGGATTGCTTGCGACGCTGGGAAAGAAAATCTACCATTCCTATCAGATATTCCTGGTCGTCAAATGAGTGTGACGAATTCTGAACAGGAGCCATATACTGCGATAACATTACTGTCTTTAAGTTCCTTCCACAATCCCGTGGTATAGGTCGACGTTGCTTGGATCGTATAACTGAAAAAGGCTCTCCAGACAGCCTTGAACAAAGCGGAAATTGAAGATCCTCTTGTGACCACTAGCAAAAAATCGTAAGATCAGTCGGATAATGGCTTTCGTGCATATTACTAGCCCAGTCTTCCACGGTTTCCATCGGTCTAATTCTCCAACACATACATCGTAAATTAAACGAGTAGTATTTTCAAGCCGGTTTATTGATTTCTGTAGTTAGGGATAAAATAATTGTAATCGTTACATTACAATGCGATACCAAGAAGGTATGAATTGAAAATATTTGATCCGAATGAATACTATTTGCAATGAGTGCTAATGAAAACATTAGCCTCTCATGTAAATCCTGGGCGGATCTCCTTAAATTCGTAAATACTAATACCCCTAGCAGATACAGGGTGACTAGTAATCCGTGTTACACCCAAAAGGAAGTGATAGACCTCATTTGCAGTCTAAAATTGTATGGCGAGGTATGTCGAAAAATGACTGTTAACCGAGTTTTTCTAAACTCTTCATGTCATTTTGAGTTTCCATAATGACCATTTATGTAATGCAATTTTATGCTTCACACAACCTTCTACAGAAATGTTGTTCGAATCTGTATGTCTGTTTACTGTAGTTGTAATGAACAAACTTTTCAAAATATGTTCAAAAGATACCTTACAAGATCAATTTTAATTGCTTTACAAATTTGATAAATTCAGTAGTTTACTTTTAACTAAAAGTAAAATATTCATTCGATCCCCGTAGGTATCGATACGTTTGATTGGATATTCTCCCGTTATCGATTACTTTCTTTCGCTACACGCAGAGGAAATTGAACTCTCTGAATTAAAAACAAAAATTATTGAAATGTTTTGTAGCTTCAAATATTTTTATTTTATTGAATTCAACAATTTTTTTTAATCTTCAGCAATCCCTGTTGTTGTTTCCAAAGCCAAATTCTAAGAACACAAACAATGCAGTTTCAACAAGCTATGTTTTTATGTTCAAAAATAATTTCAATCGAATAAAAAAAAATTGTAGATTAAAAAAAAGAACTCCTTAACAAATACAGTCTAACAGTTGTCAGTGAATGTGTATGTTTTCAATGCGCCTGTTTCGTGGACTCAATATACCTATTAGGCGAAGTGACGTTTAACGCACACTACTCTGCCATTCAAATCAAAGGAGTGCAAGTAAGAAGGAAAATCATTTGGAGGAAAACAAACCACCATTCCTCTGCATCTGCCAGAAAGGGAAAGGTGATTAAACGTCAAAAATTTATTCGAAAATCAAAACGGACACCCTGATGAAAATATTATTTTAGGAGGTCGAAGAAGTTAACGACACGCTAATCGATTTATTGCATAGTTTTGAACTTTATGAGTAATCCATGAATTGCTTTCTTGGTAAGGAAATGTAAATTTGTATTGAAATGCGTATTTTAATGACTATTTTCTATTAACAGAAAATCTTTACACCGTTGAAATATTGAAGGAAATAGAAAAATTGATTATTACACCATTACTTGCTGAGCGACGAAATGCATATACGGAATAAATACTTGGGGCGAACGATAAGTTAATGCTGTTTCACATCAATTTCACATTTCCCCCTTATCGTCAACACAATCATTGGACAAACCCTCAACTTATCCGCAGCTGGAATGTTTGTTGATTCATTTTTATTCAATAAATTTTAAGCATAAATAAAATCATTGAAACCTGGTTATATTGACAGTTAAAATATTTTCAACAACAACAAAAATCTGCAATTATAATACATAATAATTATAGCCGCAAAATTTTATTTTTAGTTTCAAAGAAATTAATTGTTGGCAGCAACTGCTTTTTGTTTGGTTTTAAAAATATTCTATATTTTTAAATAAAAAAAATATTGTTAATTCAACAAAATATATTTTTCTTTGCTTTTTTGACAGATTTTGAAAACAATAATATTCTTTGTTCAATCAATAAAGATTGATAGTTGTATTCAACAATAAAAATTATAAGCCGGGGAATGATGATTTTTATTGTTGTTTTTAATACAGAATATCATTGACATTAAAAAACTTTTTGCTGATTGTACTGCTTTGAAGTAAAATAATCGATATTTTGATGACATCGTTTCATCCTTACCTGTAGAGCTACTGGGTATTATTGGCGCAGCGCATGATCTTCCAAACGATTGTTGATTGTTGATTGTTTCGTACCAGTCTGACATGTCCTCAATGTAGCATGCTGTGGTTAGCAGCTCAGGTCGTTTTTTCTCGGAAGCCACTATGCGTAGCGCAGCAGCAACCACTCGATTGCAATATTTTGTTGCGTTAGATACATTCAATTTGTCGACAGACGAAACAGGAACATCGAACGCCACGTCGGCAGGAGATAACCTATGAGCCATTCTCAATTGATTCCCTGCCTCGAATTCGACCAACTCCTTCAGATGATCTCGATGCACAATATCCGATGAAAGGCCATTCTTATCGACTTACAATTTTGGAACGACCAGAAATCTGTTGTTGATCCATCCATGAATTGCATTTTTAAAAACATGGACTGGATCGGGCACGATGTCCAGTTTTCGGCTGTTGTCGATGGGATGTTGCAGTTCCAGTTCAGACAGGATATTCTGGTTTTTGACGTTCAGCCCCATATCCTTCCATAACCTTTTGATTCTCGGAACCAGAGTCATAGGAAATAAATGTTTCTCGTAAACCAATCTCTTCCGATTTTTTTAATAACGGACGTCACTAGCTTCTTTAGTTGCTCTGAGGGAATTGATGCTTTCGTAAACTCGTACGCGACCACTTGCTGCCATCGTTCAGCAACCCCAAAAAGTATCAAAATCAAGGCTTTAGACGCTATGCCATCAGATGGAGGCTGAGTCGTCTTTCCAACGAATTGTTTAGTGTTTGCACACCATTCTTCTGCTTTGTCGATGCTTATTTCGTTGCGAACCAGTCCACAATCCCGCTCAATTTCTGTCATGCCAGCCACTTTGAATTTCAGCAGTTCGAAAATATCCTCAAGAATACCTAAATTAACCAAATTCATCAACTAAAACTTTTATAGAACATTAGAATGATTTAACTATACCAGGAGGAAAGTGGACGTCTGCAATTCGACGCAGCAGTGTTCGTAGTCGATGGTAGCGGAAAGCCTCTTTTTATTAGCTTGTCGTAGCCACCCTGACATGCAGATCGGATTTGCAGCGAATTCATTATCGTTATTTCCGACCACTGCTTCATTTGACGAACTTTTCCGGAGAGAAGCTTCAAATGATGGTCGTTGAAAACGTTTTTACAAGCAATCTCCAACGAGTTCGAATCTACGACGTCCGAATCATATTTGTTCTTTCGCGCAACCGCAACCGCAACCGTAGCGACTTCTCCAACGACGAATCGATATAAAGTAGAAGATGCGATTCAATGAAGCTGAAAACATTGCATTCAATCGAATATTTAGAAAATTCACCTCGTAAGCTTTGCAACTTGCTCTCTCAAACGAAAAATTTTACCTCGAGGACTAGACAGTGACGTAGTATCTCCTCCCAGCATAGGTACATGTTCAATGTTTCCAACAATTTCAAAATTCCGGAAATCCTCCATCAACCTTTTCCACTATTCTCACTCCTCATCATCGTTCTCAACCAATTTCCATTTCTTGCCACTCTTCGGGACAATTGAAATATTCCAAGTTCCATTGGCATTTCTTTTGCCGTTCGGGAAATGAAGTTGCATCAAACTAAACGTTAATTTATGAGGTTTCATTGTATTTCATTGATGCTTACGCTGCAAATTCTGCTGTTGGGAGAAAGCTTGAGCAAGAGAATGTTTTCCTCGCTTGCGTTCTCAATGCAGGCCTTAACCTACTCTCGACGAACGATTGGATCTCTCGGGAACCGATAAAATGGATACCCGGATGTGACACGTCACTGCGACCAATTTATCACTTTGCACTTCATTTCAAACTGATTTAAAATAAACCACTGCAAAAGTGAACTTTTATTTCCGTACTTGTTCTAGTTGTCACAAACGGAAAAAGTGAAAAAGCAGTGACTACTACACCCAAAAAGTTGAAAAGGTGGCAAAAACGCAATTGCAGTTTTTGCAATCATATCTTGAGAAATCTGCATGATTCAGAAAAGGCACTTTTGCCCATCATGATCCACAAAGCATTTTATGGTATAAACGAAGCCATGGTTCAATATGGGTGAGACAATACCACAAAATAAAGAATAGCAAAGTCTGTTTTAGTTGCAGTCATCAAAATCACTCTGTGTGTTTACCACAGATTACCATCAGAACATTTCTTAACTCTACTACATCTTCGATGATTTTCACGACTTAATCGTGAGATTCCATTTTATTCTCAACGAGTCATGAGTAATATTTTAAATTACGCGATGAAATTGTTGAGTGTCAGTCCGGCTCAAGAATTTAAAATTTTAAATTTTGCCAATCGAATCTTACAATCGAGACCATTTCTATCAAATTTTGTCAATTTGCTCTAATTCCAAAGATTATGTGGTCGATTCAACGTTTTCATTAAAAAGAGAAAATGTTTTCGCTTGTAATGTTGATAAAAGTTTTTTTTTTTAACGTTAAATCAACAAACACCGAATTAGACATTATATTCCAAATATGACTTGCAACTTACATGTTAATGACAAAAAAAGCATCTATGGCATTGATTTGACACCTAGGATAGGACATAAGAACTGTTTTGCCATAAAAGAAAATTATTTTGTGTTTTATTCTACCAGTTCATATCTTCATCAATAATCGAATTTTAAATTTTGTGAAGAATTCGTTTCACATATGATGATAGACTTTTTCTAAATTGCTATTTTTTCGCAGGAAAATTATTGCATTATAAATATTCTTCAGCACTATGATATGACTCTTTGCCAAACAAACATACAAAACTCTCAAAATTAAATGAAATATGCAAAAAAAAACTTCAATCCATGATTTATGCTCTCAAAAACATTTTTCCTCAAAACTTGAATTTCACAGCAAACAGCAATCACAAAATTGTTTCCCATCACCTCCATTCCAATACCATCACCCCCTACCGTCAACACCGAAACACTTACTTATGCTTCGCTCCGATGGCTCCCGACTCGAGCTTCCACCGCCGGTACTTCCGTTTGCTCGCGCACTGGCCGACACGGCTGCTGCCGCGGCGGCCGCTCCCCGTGCCATGATGGCTGCTATCGAAAAATCCGTCGCACCGCCGGAACCACCGGAACCGGAACCACTGGCCGCACCACCGGCCTTGGAGGCTGCTATGGCAGCAGCCGCTGCTGCCGCCGCTGCCATTGCCGCCGGATTCTGCGTTCCCAGCAGCATTGCGGCCGTTGCCAGCCTGTTACGAAATTCACCTATTTGCTCACCGAAAATTCTATTAAGACTACCACTTGCACGTCCTCTTTCTTCTTCCCTGACTACAACTGCTGCCGATCCTGTGACGCCACCACTCAGGCGAAGGGGATTTGAGGTATCAATTTTGAGACCGTTTCGAGGATCTTCTTCTCAATTGGTGTTGTTCTCGAGAATGCTCTTATTTGTTTGTTTGCTTCAAATCTTCCAAAATCATCACACCGACTTTGTGTCATAACAGCATGTCTTCACCATTCGACCGACCGCGGGTTCCACCCAAATCGAGCGACAAACGACACTGTATTAGATCCAAACCCTAAGCACAGGGAAACAGTTTGCCGAAAAAAAAAATCAATTTTCTCACGATTTCCACACTTGACTCACACACGTCAGAACTTGGGATGACAGAAAAAAAAAAAAAAGCAAGAACGGATGACGACAACAACAACGGCCGAACACTACAATTCCGCTAAGCGCTCAACGTGCACCAGTAGCACCGGGATCGAACTGCTGCACCGGAATGCATATGGCCGCGCGCGATTGATACAAAAAACAACAGACCGAGAATCTCGCTGGAACCCATTTCACGGCCCGCGGAGAAAAGAGAACATGAAAAACCCGCACCGGAGCTGTGAGGGCGCGCGTGAAGACAACAACGACAACTCGAACGAACTGCGACCACGACGACAACAGAGAAGACCGTCAAGAAGTGGACAGAAAATGTAGTCGCGAAATCTTGCTCGCGATTCCACGCGGCGAAGCCCTTTTTTCTCAGATTCGCTTTACGTTACTCAACACACCCGCGTGTGTCAACGTGTGTGCAAGCCTCAAGGCGTACTAGTGCAAACTAAACTCCAGTCCAGTACGGCCAAAACCTGACTTTCCTGCTCCAAACGGTGCCGTTCATTCAAACCTAGGTGCCATGCAACCGGTGCGCGAAGAGGCTCACTCTCTTTCTCGTGAAAACACCGAGGAGCCATCGCCGCCACTCCGTGGAAAACGCGACTCTGGGAAAACTCGTGCCATCGCTTCAACTGCACCCAACGCGAGCGAGAGAGAAAAGGTGGATAACTCTAAGCTCCACCCCTAACTCACACAATCAAAGCAGCTGAAGAGAATATAGTCTACCGTCGCATGCTGTGATTGCGAATTAGTGATGTAAGGGAAAAGCAAACACTCAAAAGTAAACACGAACGACCTGCGGTAGCTCACTGAGTGCGAGGGGCGTTCTCAAACCGATGATGGTCGCTCACTTCCAGTGTAACTGTTAAGTAGTATTAGTACGAACTCAATCCTATCATAATTCCATCTGAGCGCTGAAACCCACAAAAAAACAACAACTCACTAATTCTTTCTCTGTTTTGCTCCTCATTTGAAGCTTTCATCGAATGCTAAACACATACGGACCGTAGGTAGGTAGTTACGAACACTCACCTCCTCCCCGCCCCCACCGTGGCGATGATACGGGACCGACCGGGCGACGATGACGATGATGATGGGGTCTGGTGGTCTTTTCTCTGGAGTGATTACCCACAAGTATCATTTCTGTTTCTTCTTTTAATTCTACCCCGGCCCTTGTGCTCTTGCTTGTTGTATCTTGCCCATTTACACAGTGTGCAGCAATGAGCTTGTTGATCGAATAGTGCTGTCTCTTTCCGGCGAGAGTAATTCTGGCACCAAACGGATTTGGAGTGTTGGTTCCCTGTTTCGCAATCGATAGGTGAAGTAGTGAAGTGGGAAAAGTGCGATTCCGAAAGTGATTCCAAATTGATGGATGGGTATCTTGGATTGTAGAAAATTTTGCTTTATTTGAAATCAATTGCAAGGAAAAATGATTCTAAACTAAAAGTTATTCAGGCATTCTGAAAAGACGCATTTTTGGGCAGGACTATTTGTGCTAGGTCAGCTAGTTATTCACGAAGTTAGAACCATTTATTGAGTCAGCATTGCTATAAGTCCCTGCCGATTTAAGCTACAGTGACGGACAATACAATAAGACCAAAGCTCGATTTTCATAAAAAATGGTCATGTTTGGAGGCTTGTCTTTCACTTTCCCGTGAAGTAATTGAACTGAAATTTTGGCAACAGCCTAGAAATAACCCGAATTGTCATCATTATTAAATTCATAAATTTGCATTCACCACTTCAGAAACTACAGACACCACCTACGACCAAACAATAAGACCTCATTTTGATATCCATAGTTTAGGCCATGTTGATGAGTGTGAATTACAATCTATGGTATACTGATACTACAATGACCAGTGCATCAATAATCAAAATTCAGATCCATAAATTCCAGCATCCTTTATGGAAATCAAAAAGTGGTCTTATTGTTTTGTCGTATGCGCTGTCTGTAACTTTTAAAATGGTGCATGCAAAATGATGGATTTAATGCAGATGAGAATTTAGGCTACTTCTGGACCACAGCCGAAATTTCAGCTCAATTGGTTCTCGAGAAAATGAAAGGCAAGCCCCCTAACACGACCATTTTGTATCATAATCAGGCTTTAGTCTTATTGTATTGTCCGTCACTGTATATGATGTGCAGTGCTATAAGTTGTCATTTAGACAACAATAAGATTAATTTTCCGATTACTCGTTTTAGAAGCTGATCCTCAAAATTTACAGAAGAGTGAAATTGTTGTTTCCAGTCTCACTGTGTATGGTTCTAACTTGAACCGTGTGTCCAACAAAGAAAAAAAAATGCCCTTTTCGATGTCAAATATCATGTATTTCAATATGTTTTCATAGTAGGATGATTAAACTTTGCGACACCTTATATTTCGGTACACACTTAGAAAAAATCGTGTAAATTTATCACTAAAAGAATGCACATAAATGGAGCGGCCTTTATGATTTATTAATCTGTTGGGGGGGAAATTACATCAACCAAATTAAATTTGGACTGTAAGCTTATTGTGCCACATATCAAGTTGATGTTATATTTCAAGACGATGTAAATATTCAATAGATGTATAATCTTACTTGAAACGAATGCTTCATTGAGAAATGAATTTCCATATTTTAATTTTTACCCCAGCTTTATAACCAGGGGGCACTAACGCATGTATGAGGTAGACTCGTTTGTAAAAATGATTATAATTATTTACCTCTTTTTCTCTGCGGAAACAATATTTTTAATATCGATCATAATTTATGCATCAGCGAGAGATAAAAAAATAATTTATTAGCTTAATTACTTTATTACAGCTGAGTAATTGGGTTAGATTTGGCAACCACCAGTGGCTTGCTAGTGTGCAGATAAAAGCCGATTTAAAAAATGTATTGTACAGTTTACTGCCGCAGGAAGAAAATTCATACGCCTATGACTGCCTAGAGTCAAGATATAACTGAAGCGCATATTATGCGAAGAAGGGAGGTCTTTCAGTTCACATGAAAATTCTTGTAATTTTAAAGGACATTGGCGAGCAACCAATATAACTCCTGAGGGTCATGTGATATTATGTTATTTAGATTGACTCCTATTATTATTTAAAACGGATATTTGAAATACCCTAAAAAGCACATAAAGACACAGCAGCAAACCATTACGTTGAGCTAAATTGTTATTTTTTTAAATTGCATTTCTTGTAGTTTTCATATTTTTTTTAGTGTGTAGAACTTATCATCTAGGAGGGAAATAATGTTTGGCATAGTTAGGAGGTGTACAAGGAGGGGCTTCTGATTCATTTTATTACGTAAAAGGCCGACAGGGAACATTTATACCCACAACACTAAAATGACCATTCTTTCCACACTTTCTCAAAATTGTGTAATATGACCGATGGACTGCATCCGTCTCCGGGAATATCTGATTTCCGGTACCATGTTCCGAAAATGGCATACACAGCTAAAAATTTTGAATATTCAATGTAATGTAAAATACTGCAATGTCAAAAATACATGAATGCAATCCATTCATTAACTTAATTTTGAGTTAATGATAATGTAAAAAACTAAAGCATTAAAAAAGACTTAAAAACATTATATTCCTTGAAATGTACATTAATACACGTTGTAATAATAATAAATCACAGGGCACTTGTTTTTCAAAGCCTGATCATAATAATTTACATGATCGTGCAAATATAAATCTTCTTTAATTTAAGTTTATCAAATTATAAGGCCGCCAAGTTGATTTTCTCGTACAGCTGTCATTCGCCATCCGTAAGCGTAGAGAACTGTTGTTTACGATTGTGAATTTGAGAGAAAACTTTAATACCAGTGTCAAAAATTGGTTCTTTGCTAAAGAAGAGGTAGAGGTAATTGTCGTCCCGTGTGCCTTGACAAAATAAATTAGAATAGAGTTAGTGTTGAGTCCAGTTTGCTCATGGCGGAGGGCACTAAAAAAAACCTGTAAAATTACGAGTACTTGATTGTAACACATTTACCTCTATTATGTTCAATTAAAATTTACGCGTGATATAACATTTACAGCATTGAAAAACGTTAACTGTAAATTTACTCGTGCTGTCTTTATATCAGCTGTAAATTTAAAATATGTTGTAATCTTCGGTACAGATTTTTTTAGGTTAAAAATAAAATAGATTTTTGATTTCTTTCATTGATGAAAATAAATGGAATAAGTTGTTGATTTCAAAAATCGTCTATCTATTGGCCTTTTAAAAAAGTGTTCATGCTAATTCAACTTGGGTGCAGCAGTTAGATGGCTTATTTTCAGGTTAGAGGTTTGGAGACGAGATCACATTTGTCAACGGACAGTTGAAATCAAGTCGGTTTCGGTGTATTCGTGTGTGATCCAAAAAATCCTACATACACTCACTACGATTCCCACAGCCACAAACAATTTTTTCGTATGTTTTGAAAATGTTTTTCACAATTCTTCATGCTTCACTCCCGAACGAGCACAAACATAACATGGCGGTGACCACTTGTTTATTCTGACTTGAAAAAATGAGCGGTGGTAATGAATTGTGTTGATATCACGTAAATTTCAAGCGTTCAAGACGAAAAAAAAGAGCGTGTCGAATAATTATATGTTATCGGCTGCAAATATGATTTCAAGCTGAGTGATTGTAATGAATATAATATTACTTTCCATGAAGGTAGTGTTTATTGCTATTAACGATATTTCGAATTGAATATTGCATTCAACCATTAATTATGTCGATTTATGTTCATAGAAGTTTTACATTACACTCAATTTAATTTTCATATTTTTTTCTGTGTAACGATTATTTGGGTTCCACAACAAGCTAAAATCTAGTGGAGTTGAATTAACTCATTGAGTTCATTTGACGCATATCCGTGACGGAAAATTAACTGCCTTGTTATGAGAAACTTACGAGTTCTAGAACGCAGTTTAAAGGGTGTCCACGATGAAATTGCCACACTATGAAATTGCTCTAACTTTTTAACCGTTGGGTAGAATTTAATGAAAATTTGGGTGGATTTAGTTCATAGTGCATTATTTACATCCTGCAAGTTTTAAAGTCCTGTGATCAAAACTCGTGGAAATGGAGTCGAAAGAACAGCTCGTGCGTGATAAAATCTTGCGCATTCATCACGAGAACAAGGATCTCTCGCATCGTTCCATCGCTAAAACGTTGGGAATCGCGAATTCCACGGTGTCGCGAGTGATTAAGCGGTTCGAGGAACGGTTGACCACCGATCGGAAGCCCAGAAGTGAAGGAAAAAGTATTCCGTACAACACCAAAAATCACAACCGCGTAGTTGGGGCCTTCAACCGAAATCCGAACGCCTCCGTTCGGGATGTGGCTAAGAAGCTGCACCTAAGCCGAAGTTTTGTCCAGAAGGCCAAAACTAAGGCTGGGCTTCGAACGTTCAAGGTACAAAAGGCCCCTAATCGCGACGAGAAGCAGAACAAGTCCGCCAAAACCCGTGCCAGGAAGTTATACCTCAACATGCTGACGAAAGTTGAATGCTGCATCATGGACGACGAAACATATGTGAAGGCCGACTTCAAACAGATCCCCGGCAACCTGTTTTTCACGGCCAAGGATAAGTTCAGCGTTCCGGAGCATGTCCGCACTCAGAAGATGTCCAAATTTGCGAAGAAATTCCTGGTTTGGCAAGCCATCTGCACATGCGGGAAGCGGAATGCACCTTTCGTGACCGAGGACACGATGAACGGACAGGTGTACATAAAAGAGTGCCTCCAGAAGCGGCTGCTTCCTCTCCTGAAGGCCCACAACGTCCCAACAATCTTCTGGCCGGATTTGGCCTCATGCCACTACTCCAAGGACGTGCTGAAGTGGTATGCGGACAATAAGGTCAATTTCGTGCCGAAAATGTTCAACCCTCCCAACACTCCGGAGCTCCGCCCCATCGAGAAGTACGGGGCGATTATGAAGCAGCACCTTCTTAAACGACCTAAGGTAGTGAAGACAGTCGAGGAACTGAAGAAAGTATGGGTTTACATGCAAAAAACGGTTGATTCACAGGTTGTGCAGAATCTTATGGCCGGGGTTAAGGCCAAGGTGCGGGCATTTGCGTATGGACTGTAAATAAAATACGAGTAAAATGGTAAAATGAAGTTTAATTGTTATTTCTCAATCCCTGAAAATTTGATGGCAATCGGATGAAAACTCGAATTTTGCGAATCAATTTTGTGTGTGGCAATTTCATCGTGGACACCCTTTATTAGCCCTCTTTCATGGTGAAAACACGTTTCATCGATGAGACCAAGGATTCAATATCAACCTCCTTAATGAAGCTGCTGTAATGAAAATAAATGTACTGTCAACTTGTTAAATGCTATTATACACGATTTCTCATGTCACTTGAAGCCCCTATTTTGCATGTTGCGATTCTTTTGTAATTCATTGAATTAAACAATGAACAAACTTATTCTCTTTGCCATTTTTTTTTCTCTCTCTCTCTCACTCTGTAACGTGAAAAATAAACTTTGATGTATTAATAAGCGAGGTGGTCATTTGTGCATGTCATGTAAAATTCAATGGAGCAAATTCTACAGGCACAGCTTATTTATGAAGTCGTGTAAATTTGAAAACACATCAAACTTTGAAGTAATTTGCATGCTCTTTTTATGTGCATGAAAATGAACTGAAAATTACAAAATAATTTTTACTGTGTGGAAAAGCTGAAAATCAGAGTAGGTCAGTCCAACCAACTAAAATATAATTTAAATGAAGAGATATATAATTTGTTTTTTTTTTTAGAATCAACAGACTATTATATAAGTCGGAGAAAGCAGTTAGAATGATCGAAGAGCCCGGTTTGATGATTCTTGAAATAAATTAAGTATCATATCATAATACCACTGAATACAAATATTTAAATACACCGTGTCCAATATATTCTCATACAAAATAAAACTCTGTTTATTTCAAATCGATAATCCAGATTTTATTGATAACTTTACACATTATATTGCAATATAATACTGATCAACTACAGCATATGTTTTGGAATAACACCGCCTTTAACCTTCTTGACCAGCTACAGACGGCGGCATGCACGACTTCCATCGGCATTTCGTCCCAAATTCGTTTGATTACGGTTTTGAATTGGTTCATATTAGACGGTGGTCATTTACCTTCGCCAGCATGTATGACCATACGAAATAATCCAAGGGATTCAGATCTGGTGAACTGGGAGGCCATTCATTCTTGTCCAAAAAGTCGGTCAAATTTTCTCGGCACCAGCCCTGAACGAGATTTGCAGTATGCAATGGCGCTCCGTCCTGCTGAAACACATAGTGATCATCTCCAAACACCTCTTGTACATATGGCTTGACAACTTTCTCCAAAACTTCCGTTTTATAATATACGGCATTCACTTTAATGCCTTTTTCGACGAAAACCAGTGGTAATTTGCCTCGCTTGCAAAGTCCTCCCCAAACCATCACTGACGCAGCACTTTGGAGCCGTGGAATATTCCTATCACTCTCTGGAACAGTTCTCGAAGAGAGAGCCCACAATTTGTCGGTCTGGGCATTGTGGGATTATTGCAAGACGAATAACTTTTTGTCAGAAAAGATAAATTCTTCCCCATCGTGCCGCGACAAAAGCAGACTTGCTCTTTCGAGTCGTTTCTGCTTGGCAGGTTCCGAAACTCCGTGAACCTTACGTTTCTTGAAAGCTTGGAATCCGAGGTCATTTTGCACTATATTGTGCATTGACGATCTCGAAACATTCAGATCTGCGGCCATTTTACGAACAGAGCGCTGTGATGTTCGTCTAATCCGTTCCCTGACCACTTTAACAACTCGTGCAGTCCCCACCGTACGAGTACGACCGGATCTCTTCCGGGCATCCAACGAGCAGGAGTCACGGTACCTTCGGATGGTTCGGTACACAAAATCCCGCTTTACTCCGAGGTTTTTCAAATTTCTGAAAATAGCGCCCGGGCTATTTTCAGAATCTTTTTTATCACCACAGCATGAAACTCCTTCATCGGTGGTAAAAGATTAACACCGAATGAAAACAATCGGACATAACCTAGAAGCGTTTCTATAAACATAGTGTAAAACTACACCAACACATACGTGAAGCATGTTGAGTAGTTGCACGACACCAATGCAAGGAAAATGTGTTTGAGAATTTATTGGACATGGTGTAGCCGCCTTTGGTAAAGTTGTTTTAATATAAAATGTAGTCATTTGATCTTAGCAGATTAGTTTCAAATTGCGCCGTAAAAATGAATTCCTGTCTGTCTGTCTGTCTGTCTGTCTGTCTGTCTGTCTGTTTGCAGGGGTTTTTGGGGCTGAGGAAGGTTCTTATGTTCTATACTTCAAGAGCTCTCCCCCCTCAGTAGGGGGAGGGGGCTCCCATACAAATTGAACATAATTCGAGAACTAATCAGGCAAATTGGATCAAATTAAGCATGGGGAAGATAGGGGATTTTGGAGATATTTTTTTTGGTGATTTAAGACCCCTCTCCTTCTAGAAGGGGCGGCTCTCATACAAATGAAACATGAATTTCTGCCTAACACGAGAACTTATCAAGCAAATTGAACCAAATTTGGTATGAGAGGTTCTTGATGGCAAGAAATGTTCCTATGGTGGTTTGAGAACCCTCCTCTATCTTGAAAAGGAGGCTCTCATACAAATGAAACACAATTTTTTGCATAACTCGAGAACTATTCAAGCAAATGGAACAAAATTTAGCATGTGGAGGATTTTGCAGGCAATAAATGTTTCTCTGGTTGCTCGAGACCCTTCCCCTCTCTGAAGGGGGGGGGGCTCCCATAGAAATGAAACACAAATTTCAACCAAACATAAGAATTATCAAAGCAACTAAAACACAAAATCTTTATTTATCGGTTGAGAGCATGTTCTGATAGAAGGTAGAACCCCTTTTTAGTCAAGAGAGGGGTATGATTGTCTCAGTGCTACATTATGCACAAAAAGTTTATCTGAGGTTATGCAAGACAAAATTACGTTTAAACTGACTGGATACGGCGTAGTTTGAAGATAAAAAAATGGTCTATGAAATGCTTCTACACAGAAATAAAAACCATGGTAGAGACTACCGATCCGAGGGATAAATTAAAAACACACATCTATTTATTTGTAGAAAATAATTTATGTATGGAAATTAAAAGAATAATTTTTGTATATTATTTTTTTCATAAGAATATATTTGGGTCCTCCCTTAGCTAAGTCGGTGAAGGCGCAGCTACAAAGCAACACCATGCTGGAGGTGGCTGGGTTCGATTCCCGATCTGGTCTGTGATTTTTTGTTAAGGAAAATTTCTCGAAACCCTGGGCATAGGGTATGTTTGTACTTGCCACACAATCATACTAATGCAAAAATGGTACTTGACATCGAAAGCTCTTAATTAATAACTGTGAAAGTGCGTTTGTAACACTAAGTTGAGAGCAAGCAACAAGCTTTTTGTGAAAGCAATAAGCTTGAAATGCCAAATAAGAAGAGATTTGAGTATGGAATAACTCATACAACACAGTTACGCAAATAAAAAAAAATAAAAAACAAAATCAAACTCCATAATCTAAGTCATAGAATAGCAAACGAAAATATTTTAAGAAAACTCATTCCAATAAACAACCATTAACGTGTCAGTTCTATTAAATTCCCATTCATTTACAGTATGCAAAAAAAGTTTATCCACCCTCAGTGAAAAATTAGATTTCTTCCAAAAAATCCACCAGAAAATTTAAACACGTTTAATTGTTGTTCAATTGATTATTATTTATGCAAAAACAAAGCAAATTCATGCGAGTTCAAAACAAAAAAACAAACTCTCTTGCATTTGAAACATGATGATAGAAAAAAAAAGTTAAAACATAACGCAAAAAAAGTATATCCACCGCTCTGGCTCACATAGTTTGAGTACTTCGTATGACCACCTTTGGCTTCAATAACTGCTCGACATCGTCGTAGCATAGACTCAACAAGCTTAGCAGTTGTTTCCGGGGTGATTTTGTCCCATTCAGTTGAGATTACCTGCCGCAATTGCTGGATGCTTGTTGGTTTTGGCTCCTGGACCTTAATTTTCAAAATTGACCAGAGATGCTCGATCGGATAAAGGTTGGGAGACTGTGCTGACAACTCCATAACCTTGATACGCTTTTCCTTGTACCACTGCATTGAGGTGTGCTTCGAATCTCCGGCTTGTTGGAACGTGTATCTGTGCCCCAACTTTAGCTTTTGTGCAGAGGCTGGTAGTTTTCGCTTCAAAATGTCCAAATAAACCACCTTGGTCATGATTCCATTAATGGACTCAAGTTCTCCAACACTGGATGTAGCCAAGATCCCCACACCATGACTCTACCTGAAGAAATATAAATCAAATTCATGCTCAGTTGGTTGAAAAATCAATGTTGGTAAAGTAACTCACCACCGCCATGCTTGACTGTAGGCCGCAAACACTCCTTTTTCAAACTTTCAAACTGCTATTTTCTTGTGATACCATCAGATTAAAATAGCATAACATTCGTCTCGTCTGACAAATCTCCTTATTCCAGCCATCACTGTTCCATGAAATGTGGTCCTGCGCCCACTTCAACATTTTTTTGATATTTTTTGCGGACCACCATGGCTTCTTAAGTGCTACTCTGCCCTTAAGACCTTTCTTATGAAGTTGATTTTGTACGGATTGTGATGTCAGTTGAATGGAAAACTCACTTTCCATCTGTTTCGCAATGTTCGTAGCTGATAGTCCCCGGTCCAGCTCCACCTTCTTCACGATAGTTCTGTCAATTCAGCCAGTTGTCTTTGAAGGACGCCCCGGTCGCTTAGCTGGTGAGATAGAACCACGCTTTTTGTACATCTGCACAATCCTAGCGACCGTATCTTTGTGAAGCTGAACAATGTCGGCAATATCGCGGTAGTTTTTGCCAGTTTTGTGATGTTCAAAATTCAAATTTCGGATGCTGATCGAAATATTCTGCTTTTTAGGGCGTTTTGCAACAAATAACTTCCAATTTTGAACACGAAACTAAAATTTTGAGCACGAAAACTTCAAGAGCACTAAATGACCGCTAGACACAATGTTTACATTCGAAAAAGTTGCAGAATACACACTAAAACTCTGTAAAACACATTTAAATCGTAGTATCCGTTCGGGGGTGGATAAACTTTTTTTGCGTAATTGTTTACCCTTTTTCATAATTCATCACATAACATCTCAAGAAGAGATATAAATGCCATATTTTCAATGGCAATGTGATAAAAAAAACATGAATAGGGTAGGGAACGGCTTAATCGGGGGTCGCTATTTTAATCAGTTGTTATGAAATAGGTCTATAACTCCTACATTTTCCAAATTATTTCCTTTTTAATGATACGATCATAAGCTTTATCTATTGGGCCAATGATTCAATGTATGAATCATGATTGATTACCAATTTATTACTGTCATTTTGAAGATTAAAAATACATCATCTAGAAACCATCAGTTTCTGACCTGCTGAAGAAGTTCGCTCAAATGTTGTCTTTGTGTATTTTGCATTTGCATCGCGTGAACCGGAGAGCATGTCTTCATCAGCTCTCTCCCACAACTAGGCTTGTTGCCAGAATGTGATGTTGAACATTGAGTTAAATTTATTACATATTTTGATAATCTGAAATCGCTCTTTATTTCATGTTTCTTCCAGTCATTGGAGGTTGATCTATGCTTATGATTATATTGTCCATCATCTGGCACTATCATATGCAATAAGAAAATATGTTTCGGAGCTGTCCAATAGTACTCAACGATAAATAATGCTTCGCTGTTGAGCGGCAGCTATGGCATCACTGTTGCTTTTGAGAGAGCCCATGTTTCCTCTCTTCTTTGTTAACCATGGATATAGCGCACCGGTAATGTAACGTGAAACTTGCTGTCTCTTGCATTTGTTTGTTTTTAAACGAAGCATCCCGTTTGTCGTCATAGTCGCTTTGGCTAACATTTGCGTGAAAGTAAATGTAATAAGAAATACACATTGCCAATCTAAAGATAAATGACAAACTAAAAGTTTGGTCGTGTACGTCTGTCTCATAACCTTCTAGGAGACGAGTTTGTGTCGTAGCAATCGACATGTTTTGGTTGATTGTTTTCGAGAGCGGTTGGGTAAAACGAATGAGCGGGTTGAGGAAATTGACGTTTGCAGCAACTCGTCAACTGGCCTATTTCATTTCGCCTTCGCACACATGCACAGAATCGCACTCACACAATATTTTTAGTTTATGTACAGATAGAGGAGCTGAAGAGAACATTTTTTTAATCGGAAAGCAATCTGCATGCGTTTAAGAAGTCCCTGCAATTGGGAACTTTATTCCATGGCTATGAAATTTTCTGAGCCTAATGCTCGTTGCTGAAGGTATATTCCGATAGACCAGACGTAAGCAGAGGGATTAATGTCTAAATATTGGCAGTTCTAATTATAGATGACATACAGCTTCATCAAATGTCTCAGGTGCTGACTAAACTGCTTAAAACCCGTCCCGTACCCTAGATAATCAAATTCAACTGATTTTCACCAGAAAAAAAAATGTAAATTGTTAGGGGGGGTGGAAAAACTATTTTTGCCTACTGTAGTTGCAAGCGTAGCAACGCTCGCACTGGGTTCAGCTAGTATCTAATGAAATTCATAGAGCCAATCGTATACTTCAAGCTCCTTGTAGCGTTTATGTCACTGAACAAGTCGCAATACGGGCTTCAAATGGTGAGTTGACAACTTCGAAGGAGGGTGCAACCGACCTCTGGTCCTCACAAGTTCCTAGCTCACGCCTCCACGAATCATGTGATCACAAAAGACTGCCAGATGAAACATGGAGACGCTGGTTGGCGTAGCCTGGGCAATGTTGTCATTTTGACAATAGCGAAGTGAGGGGATGCGACCTGTAAATCATATCATATCATTTTCCATTCTCATATCAATTAATGATTTCAGCAGGCTTTGGAATCATCTTTGCATTCCAAAACCATTTATCTCAGGAGCCTGGAGCAACATGACATGGATAAAAGGCTGAATTTGTTTTTCAGCATTTTAGCATAACATTTGCTTTGAATTTGCTCTTCTGAATATTAACTACTATATTCTTAAAAGACTGGCATGCGCTAATGGGCAGCATAGGATAGTATTTTAATATTGTGTTTAGTGGTATTATAGATAGATAAGGCATTTATTTCAGAAACCATCACACTGGACTCTTCGATCATCAAATCAAGTGAACATTGTACCAAAAACCTCAAACCCGCCAAATTGCCCAGAGCTACGACCAATCGAGAGATATTGGGCTCTGATGAAGCGGAAGCTTTCTGGAAAGAAGCAAAAAATCAAAGACATCAAACACAAATTTGGACAAAGGCGGCTTCTACGATTTCTGAAGAGTCTGTACAAACCCTAATGGACGGAGTTAAGCGCAAAGTTCGAAAATGTTATGCAAATACCGAATAACTATGTTTTGTCTTCACGAATTTTTAAAACACATCCCATGAATCTGAAATAAACAACTACGACGGAAATATAATACGAAATTTATGTTTTATTCATGTTTTGAAGTGTCCGGATTATTGCGGATACAGACCTTAGTACAGATCTAATTTTATTTTTCCAGTAACAATCCAGTGGATATCAGATATGTTTTGTACATTCGCATATTATGTTCTCGTATTGACTTACAGTAGCCGCTTTTTACATGGGCAAGTAATTTAATTTGTGTTGTAAAATGCCATGTACATCATTTAACTCATAATTTTGATTTAGTGCTAACGTAAGAACTGCAGTTCACTAATGAAATACAGGAGCTTCTAAGTGCATTATTTTCCGGTTTTTTTTATTCACCTTTTTTTGGTTTCCCCTCCCTTTTCGATTCTTGGGCAAAAAAGAGGGGGCGTGCTTTCCAAGGGGGGAACAACGGAAAACGAAAATTACGAAACACAAACCGCTTTAAATTCGCAGCTGGCAGTATAAATGGAGTACAGGAGATTTGGGGCGATGAGGGGACGAATGTGGGCCGAGACTTCATTCGTGTGATGTCTTGGCTCATGTTTCATTAGTGTACATCATTTAAGTAGGAAATTTGTATTAATAGCTGTAACAAGGTTAAAAAAATAACATAAATTTTGTATAAAAAAAAAAAATGAGAAAAACAAAATTAATTTCATAAATATTTCTTCCGTGCAAGCACCCAGCGTACCAAGTCTCTGATCCCTTTAATATGCGATTTCACAGTAGAGGCTTAACCGATAATCTGTAAGTCATGCGTTGGAAAACGGATATACACGAGAAACAACGAATAAGAACGATCTCGGGAATTGTCGAGATATACGGGGGAAAGGCCCATGAGTTTTGCCACTAGCGCTCTCTCAAACCCAGACCGTAGAATCGTCAAGATCAGAAAGTCAAGTCTTAGCGTAGGCAGAAGAAAAAAAAAACATTGTAATTGTGTGAAAGATACGTATATAGTGGTTCTAAAGCTATAAAAACTAGTACAGTGAGATTTATCGTGAATCTATTGTAGAAAAAGGCTAGAAAACTGAAAAAGGTGGTGTAAAATAATCGTACAGAATTGTACCTCGTGTGTACGGTTGGCAGGTTTTCCTTCGAATGAAGGTGCACCCCTAGGACACGGCGGAGTCCGTTCAAAAAGGCAGCGACATATATCGTGCAACACTTTCGGCCGGTAAGGCATAAAACATAGCAGCACCGTTAGTGTGTATGCTCCTGCACTTGACTTGACGGGTATCATCGATCACGTCATCATCGAAACCGTCAGCATCGATACGTCATCATCACCGCCATTACAATCCTTTGATTACACCCGCGTGGTTGTACCTAGTGTCCACCAGGTGGCCACCAAAGCGTCAACGTGTCGTTCACCGCTCGAGTTGAGCACAACTGTTCGCGTTAAATTTCAGATCGTCCCACGTGTGAATTCGTCGATAAGTGGAAAGAGATCACGTTGTCACTGTAGGATGTCACAGGATGGAGATCCGCATGAGAAAAGAGAAGAAGAGCAAGTAAGACCCAACCAAAATGTATACACATACTAACCCTAGACTAAAAATGCGAAAACTGTGAAGACTATTAGAATCGATAGATTTCTTTATTACCAGAATGGTATTAATAAAAACCAGAATCCGGATTACGTTAGTAAGCATTTTTGGGGTAGTTCTTTAGTTTGGTGGAGAGAGTTCGTTGGTTGCAAATTTTCGGTTTTTTTTTTCGGGACGCGTAGAATAGGCTCTGGGTGGACAAACCTTCAAAGGAAAACTACCCACCCTGTAAGTTGTTCATTTTTTATAGGTCCATTCTTCGTTGGAGTTAGTGCGTTGAGAGTTTCGGCCGTGAGTAAAAGGTTACGATTAAGGACTCACCCTGAGGTCTCGCAGCCGGGTACGGGATTCTTTGCTTAGTCAACGTGCGCCTTCGCGGCAAGGTCCAACTTGCCTGGCGCTTAAGCGGAGGTTGTATTTATCCGAGATTTGATCCTTCTCCTACCCGGTACATTATGGCGCCCAACGTGGGGCCGATTTTGTGAAAATCTGTAAATAGTAATTATATATTGGTTTAATGGTTTATTTTTAGTTGAATTCATTAGTGAGTCAGGTTCTTGATTTATTTTGATCGTTTTGATTTTGAATTTCGGTTGGTTGCGATTAAATTATCGGACACGGTTAAGAAATTGTCTGAATATTGTTTTATTTGCTGCATAATACTCAGTTACATAAGATCCATAGGTTTATAGTTTTAATTACGGTCAGTAGGAAATATTTACGGTCATAGGAAATAGTTTTAATTACGGTCAGTTATTAAGCCTCCAGGTTCCATTGATTACCTAAAAGTATAAAAGAGAATTAGAAAATGAATTCGCAATTTTCTAGTCGGCTGGATTATTACATTAATCCAGGTGATTTACAAACTGATGAAGTTGACTATGAATTGAAACTGAGATGCTTGCCTATTGATGGCACACTTCAGGTCAGATGCCAGAGGTTGAGACAAGCGCAATTGGAGGAAGTTAGAAGACCCAAAACGTTGAGGGTAAAGAAATCAATTCAAGAAGAATATGGGACGGTCAAAGCTAAAGTTCAGGACTTCAAGCATGCCCTTCAGTTTTACCCCGAACCAAAATTAATTTCCCGCCTTAGACATTGTAGGCTGAGAATTCAACGGTCGAATGCGGTAACCAGAGATCAGGTACGAATAAGGAATGAATTTCTTTCGGAAATTGAGAGTCTGTTAGACCACTATGGGGACCCAATGGATCGCGTAGGCACTCAGCTGCCTCCGAACATCCACAGAAATCACTCTCGTGTTTCAGAGCAAGAGCCCGTAGAAGAAGCAGGTTTGTTGGATGAGGCCATCGGAGGGGAAAGTTCACATGCGAGTGAGGGATTTCATGAAGGGTTAGACCGCTTGTTGGAGGACGTCCGTAACCATTCCCACAGGCAGGGACCGGACTCGCTGTTACCCAACAGAGGAAATCCGTACATACCACCAAGCTCAAACAATTTCCCTACAATTCCGATGGAGAACTTCAAGGAAGAGATCAATCAGTATAGGTATTCAGCAAGCAATAACACAACAGATGGCAACATTGATAGAGAAATTGACCCCGATGTTAACCAACCGGATGACATCAACACCCACAACTACCGGATCACCAGCCACTCCTCAAGCAAGACCAGCGGCGCCACCTTCACAACCTAAACCATGGTCCCCGCTGCTACCCATGCCACCACCACCATCGCCACCACTACCACCACCACCATCACCACCAACTCCACCTCCACCGCCACCCCCAACTCCATTACCATCAGCACCAGTGCCACAGCAACCCCCTCGTGTACGACAACAAAATCCGAGGTATGATCGATATCCCAACTCTCTAGCGTCACATGTGTCTTTGGCAGGAGACTTCGATCCAGTTCCATTCATTCGACAACCATTTGATCCACGAAACCGTTGGCAGGTTCCTGCAAGTAAGTGGCGTATAAACTTTAGTGGTGATTCAAGAGGCCCAACAGTTACACAATTCCTAAACCGAGTTGAAGTATTAGCCCGTAACAATCGTGTTTCTGATGATGAACTTTTGAGCCAGGCCAATTTCTTTTTTAAAGAAGGGTCGTAAGCCGAAGAGTGGTATTTTACATTTTGCAACAAATTTATCAGTTGGGCAGGGTTCAAACATCAACTAAGATTACGTTTCGAGCAACCCAACAAAGATAGGGTGATTGAACGCCAAATCATTGATAGAAGGCAACAGCCCCATGAGACTTTTAATGCATTTGCTTCGGCCATTGAGAAGCTTGCCCACCAGCTAACAAGGCCAATGTCAGAAGAGAGGAAGCTAGATATCCTTACCGACAATATGAGGGATGGGTATAAACCCTTTTTGACGATTTATAGGATTGATCGGGTTGAGGAGCTCATAACTATTTGTCATGGTTTGGACAAATCCATGTACCGAAGTTACAGTAATTTCCCTAAGAATAGGCCACCCCAAATACACCACTTAGAGGAGTCAGAGCAGGAATTCGAGTCCGAACATGACCAACATGAAGAGGAATTGAACGCTATTGGACAAACCATGAAGCGTAAGAAACCAATGGAAAGTGGGTCTACGGGAGCAACTCCTAAAACCCCTCAAGACGGACAAAATAATATTTTGTGTTGGAACTGTCGGCAGTACGGTCACTATTGGCGCGATTGCGACAAACAAAAGAAATTTTTTTGCCATTTTTGTGGACAAATTAATTACATTACCTCTAATTGCCCCAACAACCATCGTTTTCAGTCGCAGCAGGAAAACGAGAAGTCAGAAAGGTCGTAGGGAGTACCCTTTCTGCCACTCCACAAATCTCCCCGGCAGAAAATTCGACCGCTCCAGTTCGCGCATATTCAAAATATGCTACTGCATTTTCCATCAATACGAAACCAAATCGGTGTCCGTACATTGATGTGGATGTATTTGGAACTTCAATTAAAGCTCTGTTGGATTCAGGAGCAAGCGTAAGCATCTTAAGCTCCAGGGACGTAATCGAAAAACACCGATTGAGAGTCCATCCAATCAATTTGATAATTAAAACAGCAGATGAGACAGCTCATAACTGTGAAGGGGTCGTTCATATCCCATATACCTTTAACGGTACCACCAATGTAATTCCAACATTGCTTGTACCGCAAATTTCAAAAAAACTCATATTGGGAATCGATTTTTGGAATGCGTTCAAAATTACCCCAGCCGTGATGCATGATAAAAAAAATGCAGGGTATAGCATTGTTGAGGGAAAACAGCATTAACATGGTAGAAACATTTTTTGCGGAACCGGAAGAGGCGATTGTGTTTGCCGTCGAACCAAATGGACCACAGGTTGTCGAAGAAGACGTAGTCGAAGACACTAGTTTGGAACTGCCGTTCATTGAGGAACCAGAAAACGCAAAAACGACGAATATCTGTACGGAACATGAGTTAACGACCGAAGAGAGAAATGAATTGGAGAAAATAATTAAGGAATTTCGAGAAACGAATGAAGGCGAACTAGGAAGAACGAATCTTCTTACACACAAAATACTTCTCGTCAAAGGGGCTCAACCAAAAAAACCACCCCAATATCGCTGCTCTCCTCATATCCAGAAGGAAGTGGATAAGGAAGTAGCTAGAATGATAGAACTTGACGTCATAGAGGAGTCGACCGCAGAGTGGTGTAATCCGTTATTGCCCGTGAAGAAATCGTCAGGGGAATGGCGAATTTGTTTGGATTGCCGGCGCATAAATGAAGTAACGAGAAATGAAGCATACCCGTTTCCAGATATGCTCGGAATTCTAGGCCGGATTGAGCGGTCGAAGTACTTCACTGTCATCGATCTTTCAAAAGCTTATTGGCAGATTCCGCTTGAAGAATCGAGCCGTGACTATACCTCCTTTAGGGCGGGTAAGCAATTATTCCGCTTCAAAGTCATGCCTTTTGGGCTCAAAGGAGCTCCCATTACTCAGACTAAATTGATGAATCGAGTGCTAGGCTTTGATTTAGAGCCACATGTCTATGTTTATTTAGACGACATCATAATCACCTCTACTGATTTAAAAGAGCATTTTCGCCTCTTAAAAATTGTCGCTGAAAGGTTACGAAAAGCTAATCTAACGATAAGTTTGGAGAAATCCAAATTCTGTCAAAAAAAGATAAGTTACTTGGGTTACACCTTGTCCGACCAAGGGTTAGCAGTTGATAGCACTAAAATTCAACCGATTTTAGATTACCCAGTACCCAAATCTCCAAAAGAAGTAAGACGATTTGTCGGTATGGTGAGCTTTTATAAACAGTTCATCGATCACTTCAGCGATCTAACTGCACCCATTACAGATTTACTAAAACAATCAAAGGGAAAGATCAGCTGGACAAAAGAGGCAGACGAGGCCTTCCTTAAGATAAAATCAGTGCTAACCTCACCTAACGTGCTTGCCAATCCGGATTTCAGTAAGCCGTTCATCATCGAATCGGATGCGTCTGACGTGGCAGTTGGTGCGGTTCTCATCCAGGACCAGAATGGCATCAAAAGACCGTTAGCGTTCTTCTCGAAAAAGTTATCAGCCACCCAGCGGAAGTACGCTGCAACAGAGAAGGAATGCCTGGGTGTAATATTGGCCATCGAAAAGTTCAGGCATTACGTCGAGGGATCCAGGTTCACCGTGGTGACCGACGCTCAGAGTCTTATATGGCTTCGGAAGATCAGTGCCGAAGGTGGATCCGCCAAACTGATACGGTGGGCTTTAAAGCTCCAGCAGTACGACTTCGAACTTTTGTACAGGAAAGGGTCATTGAACATCACAGCGGATGCGTTATCGCGCGTTGTCTTCAATGTAGCCATCTCGGATCCAGGATACGAAGAGCTGAAACAAAAAATTCTATCAAATAACGTCAAATACAAAGATTTCAGGGTAAGCCAGGACAAAATCTACAAACTAGTACCTTCAAACTTGGTTGACCCAAGATTTCATTGGAAATATGTTCCTCCCATTCAGGAACGATTCAAAGTTATTCAGGAAAGTCATGACACGATGCACTTCGGTCGTCACAAAACATTGAAAAAAATACAAGAGCGATTTTACTGGCCCTTAATGGAAAATGACGTCAGAAAATATTGTCAGGGGTGTGACACGTGTAAAGAAACAAAGTATCCTAACACTAAACGAACGCCGTTAATGGGAAGGCAAAAATTGGCTTCCATGCCTTGGCAAACAATTTCCGTTGATTTTGTAGGACCGTTTCCAAGGTCTAAATCAGGAAACTCAGTTCTGTTGGTTGTGACAGATCTATTTTCTAAGTTTGTCATTATTCAACCCCTAAGAGAGGCTAAAACAAAGCCCCTGATTTCATTTTTAGAAAACATGGTATTTCTACTTTTTGGGGTGCCTGAAATAGTTATCTCAGACAACGGCGCTCAATTTACGTCGAAGGACTTCGAGAAATTTTTGAAAAAGTACCATGTCACACAGTGGAGAAACGCGAACTACCACCCTGCAAATAACCCCACCGAACGGGTCAACCGTGTCATAGGAGCAGCGATTCGAACATACGTGAAAGATGACCATAAGGAATGGGACCGTGATATTCACAAAGTGGCCATGGCCATCCGAACAGCAGTCCACCAATCAACACTCTTCACACCTTATTTTGTGAACTACGGGCGTAACTACATAAGCTCAGGAGCGGAATATAAACGAATTAGGGAAGCAGGAACCGATATAGACTACGAACCGGTAGAACTTACAAACGAACTAAAGACAGTTTTTAACACAGTCAAAACAAACTTAAAGAAAGCCTACGATCGATACGCGAAACAATATAATCTTCGTTCGAACAAAACACGACCAAACTACGAATTAGGGGAAGTAGTCTTAAAAAAGAACTTCTTTCAATCTAGCAAAATCAAGCACTTCTCGGCGAAACTGGCCAATCCATTTTCTATGGCGAAAATAGTAGGAAAAATAGGATCAACTTGTTACGATCTTGAAGACTTGCAAGGAAACAGATTAGGTGTTTTCCATGCAAGCGATCTACAAAAAAAGTGACCAAACCTGTGTTCGAGCTATGTCTGTTGTCATGATGCACAGTAACTACGGATTTTGTCCATAAAAATACAAACTTACGTTTTGGTAACTTGAGGCGGCTGAGGTTGTAATTTCTTCATAACTTGCAGCTGTGTTTCCGATTCCTTGAGTGTTGATCTTGATCGACATTCCTAACACCTAAAATGGAAAAAAAATTGCGTTTACGTTGGATACGAGGCAAGAATAAAATCTCGGCCATATAAATCATCCAATTAAACTAAATAGATCGTTCACAATACTACAGTTAGTAAACAAACGGAAATCATCATAGCTTTGACATTTTTATCGCAGCCGTTTCACATAGCACTGTATATACACTGTAAATAGGCATGAAAGGATTTAAATTTAAGAATTTATCTGCTAGTCATCACTACTATTGGAAACTATCTTCAAAGCGATTTCGTTAGAATTATGCTGGGAGAAGTCAGTTTGTTTTGTTTTGGTTTCGAATTCACGCGAAACTGACAACATAACGTTAATCACTCACTTTTCTGTAAAATTTCACCGTCAATAAGGTTTTTATCTTATCTGGTTCGGTTTGCTTCACCATTTTTCAAAAAAAAAAAAAAAAACACAGTTACTTTAATTTTTAGGCCTTATATCACTGAAAAACGCACCTGTGAAGCTCAGTTTGAGAATTATTTTTGTTCTTTTTTAGTTCTGTCATGTCCCAAGTTCAATTTGTCACAAAGCATCACAAAACATCACAGCAAGAAACATCATCGTTTTCGGGTACGTTCACAGGTTATTCTCAGTGAAGTCCATTCATTGCATTCTACGTTCACAGTGAAGGCTGACGATAAGGGATACCATTTGAGTATTTTGGAACTAGATCGTATCAGATGATGTAGTCATCGAATGTAATTTATTAAGTAGAAATTTATTCGGAAATATTCCGGATGGCACTAAAAGAATAAGTAGGAAAATTTTAATTGGATTTATCGAGAGAGTTCTTGATTTGCCTCCAAGTTGAGGTTATAACGATGCGAAAGCTCGTAGTATTTTGTTCTAGTTGAGTTTTCGAATAGGTCTTAGACAGACGAATAGCATACAGCATAGTATGTTTGGAATATGTTTGGAATTTTTTGAATCTCAATGGTATCCTAAAATGTCCAAAATGAACGAAATTTGTTTTCCACGATAACAGTAGAATCATTCAAAAGAATAGAAGTATCAATGCAGCAAATAGAAATAATAGTTAAAGTTCAGGTTAAAAAAAAAGAACAATTCAACTAAAAATAAAAGGAAAAAAATAATATAATAGTAAACTGGTTTAACTTTTGGAAAAAAAAATAAATTCAGCAAACTTCATTTATTTTTTTCCGTCGGTAGGGGGTAATGTAACAAGGTTACAAAAATAACATAAATTTTGTATAAAAAAAAAATGAGAAAAACAAAATTAATTTCATAAATATTTCTTCCGTGCAAGCACCCAGCGTACCAAGTCTCTGATCCCTTTAATATGCGATTTCACAGTAGAGGCTTAATCGATAATCTGTAAGACATGCGTTGGAAAACGGATATACACGAGAAACAACGAATAAGAACGATCTCGGGAATTGTCGAGATATACAGGGGAAAGGCCCATGAGTTTTGCCACTAGCGATCTCTCAAACCCAGACCGTAGAATCGTCAAGATCAGAAAGTCAAGTCTTAGCGTAGGCAGAAGAAAAAAAAACATTGTAATTGTGTGAAAGATACTTATATAGTGGTTCTAAAGCTATAAAAACTAGTACAGTGAGATTTATCGTGAAGCTGTTGTAGAAAAAGTAAGCTAATCTTGATTATATGTGTAACACCAATGGAGAAAAGATTTTAAAAAATATTATAGGGCTAGAAAACTGAAAAAGGTGGTGTAAAATAATCGTACAGAATTGTACCTCGTGTGTACGGTTGGCAGGTAACTTTAACCTTAAAATGTGACCTAAAAAACCAGAATTCTAAAGTTAAAACACATTCGAAGGTTTTCCTTCGAATGAAGGTGCACCCCTAGGACACGGCGGAGTCCGTTCAAAAGGGCAGCGACATATATCGTGCAACACTTTCGGCCGGTAAGGCATAAAACATTAGTAAGCATTCTTGGGTAGTTCTTTAGTTTGGTGGAGAGAGTTCGTTGGTTGCAAATTTTCGGTTCGGGACGCGTAGAATAGGCTCTGGGTGGACAAACCTTCAAAGGAAAACTACCCACCCTGTACGTTGTTCATTTTTCTATAGGTCCATTATTCGTTGGAGTTAGTGCGTTGAGAGTTTCGGCCGTGAGTAAAAGGTTACGATTAAGGACTCGCCCTGAGGTCTCGCAGCCGGGTACGGGATTCTTTGCTTAGTCAACGTGCGCCTTCGCGGCAAGGTCAAACTTGCCTGGCGCTTAAGCGGAGGTTGTATTTATCCGAGATTTGATCCTTCTCCGACCCTGTTACATATTTTTTTTTTTTTATAAACCCCACAACCAACAAGCAAATATTTATTTTTGTTCCTTTCCTTTCATTTAAACAATATCCTTCCTACACACAAGATCTTGGATTTTTTTTTCTAATTAACAAATAACAGTTGTTTTTTTTATATTATTAAATTTTTACCAACATTCTTTCGAACAGTAGCAATTTGCAATATTTCCGTACATTCACTAGTACAAATGAAAATTAATTGTAGCCATGAATTTTCGTAGAATTTGTATCTTAAATTTTTTATTAATCATCATTTGTGCTAGAAATTGTCACTGTTCCTATAACGACTATATAACTGGGACTGGGGGGGAGGGGGGTGTACCCTAAGGCATCGAAGGATATGTTGACTGAACAAGGGTTCGTGGAGTCACCAGTCGCTTATCATGTGAAGACACGTGGCGTTCCTGCCGTGGTCTTCCGAAGGTCCTCATTGAGATCGACTGGCCCTGTTACAACAAGCCATCGCGTAGGCTATTCTCTCGGGTCAACCTGCTGAGGATAGTCCTGCAGACATAGGTAATCCTCGCACTGATGGTGGGTTCTTATCACATCACATCACATCACAAGTCGCCATACACTTTACGTAAGAAATTATTGCCTCACTTACACTGGATCAAAAGTTGGGATAGTCTTAGTTCTATAGAGGCTATTCGCTCCTGGAGGCCGGTAAAGCACTTCTCGTATTCTCTCATGAAAATACAGGAGCTTCTAAGTGCATTATCTTCGCGTTATTTTATCATCACCTTTGTATGGATTCCTTCTCATTGTTCGATTCTGGGCAATGAGAGAGCGGACTTGCTTGCAAGGTGGGAACTATGGAAGGCGATATTTACGAACGACAAATCGCTTTAAATTCGCAGCTGGCAGTATAAATGGAGTACAGGAGATTTGGGGCGATGGGGGGACGAATGTGGGCCGAGACTTCATTCGTGTGATGTCTTGGCTCATGTTTAATCATGTTTCCTTGAACGTTCATTTATACCGAGTTGGGCTGAGCGACAGCAATCTCTGTAAATGTGGACAAGGTTACCAGAATGCAGATTACGTAATTTGATCTTGTGCCGAGCATCGCGGAGTCAGATCTGAGCTCTATGGATTCCATCGGGCTGGAAGTAGAGAACCCAATGTACCGGTTCGAGATATTTTGGCTCTACGTGATCTGGAGCTTATAAAACTCATTTATTGGTGTTTGGCTAACATTGCCTTAGATTGAAGTTTGAATGAACAGTAAGTGTGGTTTAGTTTTTTATTTGTAGTTGTGTTTGAGTTATTTTGTATTTGAAAATATTCATATAAAAAACAATCAGCTAGAAGTAGACAATAAGAATTAAAAATACATGTGTTTGGTACATGATAATTTAAATTCCCACTCCCTTTTCCCATCAATAATATTGTTATGCCTTCTTACATCGAGAAGACTGCGAGTTATTTTTAAGATCATTAATGTTAGAAATGTTGGCTCAGTAAATTAGTCATGATGCCTTAATTGCATTGTCTTCAACAAGAAATGAAAAAAATGGCGGGCAGTGATCACCATTGTCCTAATTAATTACGACTCCTTCAACCTTAATTTTAATTCGAGGTAAACAAATGATTTTTGCCACCACAGTACACAACACCACTACACCAACATGTACGGGTAGGATAGAATAAGCACTGCGATTGGCTGGTCCGCACGAAATTCATTTCGTGCTTTGTACGAATAAGCTGCAATGGAAGCATTTTGCTGATGACAAGAAGTTGTTGCTTACAATGTATGAGACTTGTGTTCAATGTAAGAAAACTGAGTTTACAAAACGAGCGTAAGCAAATTTACATTTAATTTATATTTCCTGTGTTAGCTTGAAATAATAAAAATGAATGTTATGTAAAAATAATTGCACCACATTTACCGTGACACTACTGAAGGGAATAGTTTACAGTTTTACTGTAGTAATACAGCATTTTGAAACTAAACACTCAACTTACTCCGCCGCTATTCTCAATTCACTCCTTTGATGCTTACATTCAATAAGGTTCATAAAACCTCCTCATTCCATGAAATCCATCAGCAATCAAACGCTAATTTCCACGTAGCGGAAGTCATTCAACGCAATTTGCCTCTCCAAGAACTTCACCCAACCGACTCATTCTGCGAATTCGTTCCAACTGTGTGGTCCAACATACCTCGCAAGTCTCGGGGCTACAAAATCAGTAACCGTGTAATTCTTTAATTTGGACCATCCATCTCGAGAGCAGCTCTCTATTTGTTTAAGTTAATTAAAAACTATGCCTCCTTCCGCTCACCGACTGTAAGTCACCCGACTCAACGATCAACGATACGAAAAAATTATCGCCCTCGTATCGAAGTGACGCGCCAACAGTTTTGATAACTAAACGCTCGAGTTGCGAGCGCTAGGCAAAAAGAAAACTCGGTCTCATAAATTCAATTAACCGAATGGGCCTTTCATTAATTGAGCTGTTTGTAATTTTTATTCATTTTCATTTATGTGGCTATTAAACAAATTTAATTGAGTTGCATCAGGCTGGAAAGTTTTGCAAACCCCCCCTCCTTGGCCATGAGAAAAGATTCAATCCGGTCTTTCTCAACGTAAGTCATCTGGTTGGCGAATGCTGACGCGGAACAAATTTACTGCCCTCCGGTGTGGTCCTAGTCAATTGACAATTAGAATGCACACTTTCCGAACTCCCCTGAACACCAATGTGCATCCGAGCACTGACTGTGGGTAAACCTAATTGTGTGTACAAACAGAGTTAAAACAAGCAAAGAGTCGTCCCGAACCGTGTGTTTGTGTGCGCTAGTTGAAGTATCAATAATTTATTCGTTGCACTGTTTGCTGTCATTTCATAATTTATTGGTTCGTTAAGCACCCAGAGCCAAGTGAGACGAGGCAGACACGATGCCGTTGTTGCGCCGATATGCCCTAGCTTTATGGCCGGGACGCGAGCAGTTTGTTTGGCGAGCTGAAGTTGTGCGTGATTTCGGTGCATCGTCGTCCTGCTGGTCGGAGGCGGGTTCACCTGGAAATCTCCTTACAAGGTAACTAAAATAGGAATTTCTGGGAAAGTGTCAACCCATTTCGATTTGTGTGTTTTTCCAAATGCACGATATACTTGTTTGCAGATAGTTTGCTGTTTGTTCGGTTTGCGGTCATTGAAAATGGAAGATTCCTTTGAAAAATGTCAACTTATTGCATAAGTCATTTGAATGCGATGATCAAGTTGTACGTTCATTTTAAGTTTTCTTTTATGAAAGCGCGAGAGACGAATTAATTCCATAGTTCAAAGAATTTGTCCCTATTTGCGGTTTTAATTCAGGATAGCCGACGTGTCAATAACTGCAGCATGAAAGTAACTGTCGGTTTGCCTTTTCTCCCAAAAGTGCCAAAACCCAAATTACAGAGTAGGAAAAACCGACTCTCCTTCTCTATCTTGGAATAATTAAATCCACTTCCGGGACGCGTCATCGACTTGCTTCCAACCTATCCCGGTTGTTCTGCGGTTTTTGTTACATCTCTTTCTTGTCCCGAGAGTAGGCCAGAAAAAGGTCCGTTGTAATTTGAGTTCCGCTCGTTGTGTCGCGTAATTTATGTCCTTGGCAAGGATGACAAAAAAAAAATAAGATGCGTAATTTGAGCCAAAGTGGGCGCGGAGCAACATGCGTAAACACACCATTCTCATGACAGCTGCTGCATTGGTGGTCCTGAGAATTCGATGGACCACACATTATCTGCAAACGAATGCCTTTGTATGGATTCAAATTCCACAAGAAACTGATTCAATTATCATACGTAATCAAACGGAGATAAATGGGTTTGTAACGAGCCAGGCTATCTGGTAAATAAGTCCTTAATTGCACGGATCATAAAAATTTAACAAAGAAAACACACCGTCATCCGTCATCTGGTCCCGTCAAAACATCCTTCGAAGTTGTTCATTCTTTCTTTGCTGAAAGAATGTAGGTCACACTTGGTTCTAGTGAATTGAAATCCTTTTTGTTCCTTTTCTTTCGATCCATGCATCGAGGGGAAGGGACTCTCTTGTCGATTGTCCTTTTCTTCCCCATGTCCCTATACAATGTGTCAATGGTCTCGAATCAACAATCTCACAACTGGTTCTGCTTGATGTCCAATTAAAATCAAATTGTTCCGCGGAAAATTTAATGCCCAGCAAAATTTCATCTTCTCCTCGCTGATCTTTCTAACCATACGTCTTGTTCAACTCCCTGAGGCAAGCAAACTCCCCCTTCCGTGCCAATTTCAATTTACTATGCACTATCACGGTTGCTAATTTTTTCCACTCATTTAAACTACAAAGCTCGTGCCTCTAAGGGTTCAAACCGCCCCGTCAAAGATGGATCCGCAGCGAAACTACCCGCAAAAGATCGAATGGCAGCGATTAGGTCTCCGCGGCAGAAAGAGTTTGCTCTGTTTACCCACGATGGTTCAAACATGGACTTCAGCTTGTTTTGGCTTTGCATTATCGTTTTTCCTCCCCCTCGCCGGCATCCATCCATCAACCGTACATTTTAGCTGATGGGGTGTGCTTATTTTGCGTTATCGATACATAAATAAATTTATTAATAATATCGCTTTAATTTGATTGGCTGAAAAATTGCGCGCCCGGTTGAGTGGAATTGAGTTGAGTCGAGTCGAGTAGAGTCTCGGGCGGCGATTTTTCTTTGAGGCTTTGGCAAATGAAGCCCGGCGCGCGCAAAGTGCCCCGCGGAAGGTGAGAACGAAAGAAATGGCTGAAATCGGCAACATGGAAGCGTGGAGAAACGACCATTAGGGCGGGAAAATTAAAAATTTTACAGTCGAATTAGTCTCGAAAAATATGATCCAAATGCAATGCAACTTATTGGGGGTTGTCTTGTTTGATTCAAATTAATAAATTACTACTCAATGTGCGCTCGATAGTCCACCTTAAGATGCTGTAACCTGATATCAACCTTAGGCACAAAACTAGGTACAGCTGTTTTTCTGACCTCCGGTAGAGCATGAGTTCATTCTACTAAACTGGAGATATCAATGTTTAGTAATTGACGAATTTCACGCCAACTCGTCTTCGTGATTGGCAGCACCCTCTCAGAATCCAATGAAAGTTTGTAGGTGTGTAGACTATGTCTTTTCAAGCAACTTTGCATACTTTGTTTTCTCAAAAATTTTCTAGACTGCCACTTGAAAAGGGCTTAAGTTTTTTGATCGATTTTTTTTAAAATCAACATAACTCAAAAAGGAAAAGACTTGCAAAAAAGTTATGTATGAGTGACTTCTGAAAAATTGTTTTAACTTTTATGAAAAAAATTGTAACCTTGTAAAATCCATTCTTACACGCTGAAAAAAAAAATTTTAAAATTTAAAGACAATTTACAAAATATGGCTAACTTAGAATAGGACACTGTTAAGGAAAAAAAGGTTTTCCTTATAACAACTTTTTCATGTCCTATTTTTACCGTGTATCACGCAAACTCGTCTAGTTATGGTATTCAACACCCCTATAGAATCCAACAAAATTTAGCAGTCATAAAGAATTGAATGTATTGAACATCTTTTCAAAAAACAATAATCATCTAGACTGACATTTGAAAAGGGTCCAAAACATTCTATTTCCTTTCCATCAGTAAAACAGAACCAAACATATACGTTTAAGTAAAAGTCATTCATCTGCTTGTTCGGATATTTCTATTTTCAGGGGCGATTCAAATATGACTTCGTGCATCTTTGGGGACGGGGGAGAGTACGTGTAAAGGTATGGGAAAAATTGTGATAGAGGAAGCTGATAAATCTAAAAAATAATTTATAATAATTTAAATTACAAAATTCTTATTTGATAAGACTTGATGCATATCCATTTAAAGTCGATTCCAATATGACGTTATATTAGGTGCGCAACTAAGTTCCCGCTGTTTAGCAATAGATGGCGCCAGTAGTAAGTGCTGGTCGAATGTTGTACATCTCAAGCGTTATAAACCAAGCTCAGACATATGGTAAACAAACCGCTTTGCCAAATCAGTGATTTTGGTTTAGTGTTATATATTTTGGTTGTTTAAAGATGTCTGATTTCGTGCCAAATAATCGTCATTTGCGGGAAGTGTTGATTTTCTTCTTTCATTCGAAGAAAACGGCGGCTGAAGCACATCGAGAGCTCCAAAAAGTTTACGGTGATGCTGCTCTGAGTGAAACAACGTGTCGTGATTGGTTTCGTCGCTTCAAAAACGGTGATTTCAGTGTTGATGATCGTCCGCGTGAAGGAAGGCCAAAAAACTTCGAAGACTCTGAATTGGAGGCATTGCTCGATGAGGATCCGTGTCAAACGCAAGAAGAGCTTGGTTCAGGATTAAGAGTTTCTCGCCAAGCCGTTTCTAAGCGATTGCATGCGTTGGGAATGATTCAAAAGCAAGGAACTTGGGTTCCTTACGATTTGAAGCCAAGAGATGTTGAGCGTCGTTTTTTCGTCTGTGAACAACTGCTCCAGCGGCAAAAAAGAGTTTTCTACATCGCATTGTGACGGGTGACGAAAAATGGATTCATAAAAAGTAACCCAAAACGGAAACATTCATGGGAACTGCCCGGGCATGCTTCAACATCGTCTCCTAGGCCGAATATTCACGCTGCGAAGGTTATGCTGTGTATTTGGTGGGACCAAGTTGGTGTTATTTATTATGAGCTGTTGAAACCAAACGAAACCATTACCGGGGAACGGTATCGAACTCAATTGATGCGATTGAGCCGAGCACTGCACGAAAAACGGCCACAATACGAGCACAGACATGAAAAAGTGATTCTTCAGCATGACAACGCTCGACCTCACGTTGCGAAACCCGTGAAAACCTACTTGGAAACGCTCAAATGGGAAGTCCTACCCCACCCGCCATATTCTCCTGATATTGCACCGTCCGATTATTACTTGTTCCGTTCGATGGCACATGGTCTCACTGGTCAGCAATTCCACTCATATGATGACATCTCAAAATGGCTTGATTCTTGGATAGCATCAAAAGACGAACAGTTCTATCGAATTGGTGTTCACGTTCTACCAGAAAGATGGGAAAAAGTCGTAGCAAGTGAAGGGCAATACTTTGAATAATTCGTATGTAATCTTTGTTTTCAAAATAAAGTTCCTTTTTCAGCAAAAAACAGCGAGAACTTAGTTGCGCACCTAATATGAATTTTCGAAATACTGTTTATGTCAATGAAAACTCATAGGCTTTTGCTTGGTAAGGGTTTTATTTTATTTATTTTTGATATGTACATTTTCAAGTTGTAGTAATTAACATAGCTTCATAGATTTAATTTATAAATCTTTCACAAACAAAGTAAATTTCTTTGGATTATCCTTTGCATCAGAAAACCTATTAGCTGAAATAGGTACAAAGCAATGGACCAATAATAATAAGCTAATACTTACTCGATGGCGAGCAACGTATGTCACCGAAACGTGACTACTGAGGAACTGATCTTGCCCTGAAGCTTTTAATTCTAGCAGATTTTTCAACAATGTTTCTCGAAGCTCATTACTGAATTTTTCAGCACATTTGCGCTTTAAACAGGCGCAAGAATCCCGCACCATCCAAGCTGGTACCCTGGTGCCATTTTTTCGAATGTACGCCAATCCCTGGAGTCTCTTGTTGGTCAATTTCTTCGTTACGTCAACGGCAGATTCAGCCTCATCCTGATCTAGGCCAGCGAAGCCCAATTCATCAAATTGAACCTGGTCTTTATCGGCATCTGAAATAATAATGATTGAAAATAAGCATAAACGGACCGCAAAAATGCAATTGCCACAAAGGTAGGTTACACTTCTAACATTTTAAGGCAGAAATCATATTAAAATACAATCGTTATCAGACTGAAACAGCAATGTGGCATCATTAAACAAACGCGATATGAGCGTCGCGGGTGTCAAGTGAAATATTTGGACTTACCGTTGGGAAGTTGAACTACGGAACATGTTTGAGTGTTATATCTGCATAGCGTGCAGCACCTTATTCTGCTAAACCATACAAGATTGTTGGGCAGGATTAGTCACCAGTTGTGCAGAATAAAAAAATATAAAAATAAAATTGAACTAAATATTAAATAGCATACAACGGGGAAAGGGAGGGACCATCAGGGCACCCAAGTAAAACGATTTGGATTGGGAGCATGGGACTGCCTCCTCCCTATTGTAATATTTTGCGGAACGAGGGCGGGTAGTAGTATAGTTATAAGTTTTTAGCCATTTTTTTTTTTAAGTTATCACAGTGGTAGTAGGCCCTTACTTTTAATCTGCACTGGACCCTTTTATTAGTAAAATTCGCTTCTATGAGCCTCTATTTAAATCAACACACAGACGTTCCTAGGCTATGGTGCCCATTTGGTAACTGTTTTTATCGTGATGATTCAAATAATTTTAATAAAATTGGTTCGCTTTCATGTATTGTGTATTTTCTTGTGCATGTTGAGTTTTCGTCAGTGTACTGTGTATTTCTGTGTCTTGTCTTATTCATAATAATGAGTACGTGATTATAGTCTGTTATTGTGTTTGATAGATACTGTATTTCAATTTGATTCCTGGATTAAATTGTATTTATTTATAACCAAGTCTCATGTATTCGACATCCCCTTGCAACCCTATAAGTTTTTCTGGAGAGCTTACCTGTATGATGTGCAACTATAGACTTACAGCAACAGATGTGCAACCATAGACAGCTGCTTGAATTCCACAACCGCTCGCGTTCCTTGCAACCATCATTGCAAAAACGCATGCAGACCAAGGTTAGTATGAAAGGTGAAGAAAAAGAATTATTTTGTATTTGGTGTATGGAGACTATAGGTGATATTCTCACAACGACTATTTGTTTCTTTGACTGAAAATGTTGAGTCACTCCAAACTAACCGTGAAGAAGAAAAAAATATATAATAATTGCTTGGCTAAACCCTAAATTACAGCCTACCCTACAGCTTGTGATCTAGTTGCTATCCCAAATTGAAATATATTTCATATAAGAGCTAATTTGAAACTTTGAAAAGAACTTGTCTACCTGCTATCTAGCGGGTTTATTTTTTTTTTCTCTTAATTTAAAGTGTGATATGAAGGGTAAAATCTCATTGCCTCGCATAACGACCGATTACAACCGATTTGCCGTTTTTGAATTTTACAAACAAGGAGGTAATACGAAAACAACGACCGTATGCTATTGTATATGACGCATCTAACAATGCTACAGATATAAGCCACATGGATAGGTATATTCTATAGTTTCAAATGGTGTTTCCTAAGCGGGCCCTCCGCGTCCTATCTCGAATATACATGCTTGCCATCATCGGTCTGATACCCTGATCATAACATTCACCTCCCTCGAAAATAGTGCAATTACATTCAGTTATTAGAAAATTAGTAAACCAGATATTTTGATTATTCATTCCATAAAACAAATGGATGAACTACAACACAAATTGCCACGAAAATGAAAAGTGTACTTTAAGTCTTTTCCCTTCGATTGAAGGTAAGAAGTCTAAGAGTGAAATGCATAACCCGTCAGTATCACACCTTATGGCAGTGCCTTTATATAAACGTTCTGCAACGTGGCAGTAAACAAATGACTATAATTTCTGATACTTTCACTATTGGTCAAATTCTTAATCTAGCATGCATGCTTATAGCACGAGAGGGATCCCTTTAATTCAAGAGACTATTAAAGCAAAGCTAACCGATATAGAGAAGAATTGTTCTATGACCTCAAGGCTATTCCTTAAGCGGACCCTCCGCGTCCTACTCCTTTCATAAAACCTTTTTTGTCAGCATCTCTCCTAAGTCACACTTTTCGATGACCTTTGTTCGGTTCGAGACGTCTGATCCCTAGCTTAATAATATGTTGTTAGAGTTAGTGCTTTGATCACGGCTGACATATAGACCCTACATTTAAATTATAATACTACTGTGTTCAAAAAATAAGGTGACTTTTTAATTTAAAAAATTGGGCGTTTGAGATATTGTCCAAAATTATTTTTTTTACGTTGGTAGGCTTGTTAGTGACATATATTTGACATTTCATGACATTCCCTCCATAATTAGTTTATTTACGCTTGTGTTTTCTAAACGACCAAGAGTGCTTTCGGCGATTTTTACAATGTCTGAATTTGTTGAGCAAAGAAGTGCCATTACATTTTGTTTGCCGAACGATATTTCTGCTGCAAAAACGTTGAGGATGGTGCAGAAAGCCTTCGGTGAGTCAGCCATGTCGAAAAAAAAATGTTTATAAGTGATACAATGACTTCAAAGACGGTCGAGAACGCGTTGAAGACTTGCAACGGCCAAGTCGCTCAAAAATCAAGGTAATGCTGACTGTTTTCTTCGATCATCGTGGTGTAGTGCATCATGAATGCCTTCCGACCGGCCAAACTGTCAACAAGGGATATTATTTAAGTGTTATGCGTCGTTTGTGTGAAGCAATTCGCAGAAAGAGGCTGGAATCAGGGATGCCAATGTTCCAGTTTAAACTGGATTCTTCCAGTTTTTTTTACGGTATCCAGTCAAACAGTTAAATCTTCAAATCGTCCAGTTTTTCTGACTTTTGTCCAGTTTTTTCCAGTTTTTTTTTTCACAACCCTGTTTGCTTTACCCATTAATTGTAGGACATTTTTTTAAATGTGGAAAGATGCATATCCCCTTAAAAAGGTTGCTGTTATTTTTTTAGCGTTTATAAATCAACATTCTCTATCTGTCAACTGCAGCCTTTTGAAGTTTTATCGACGCACACTAGTGAATCACTTGAATTAACGAAGGGTGAACAAGAGGGAAACAGATAAGTTGGGAAAACAAAGATGATAAGTAACAAGATACTGATAATGAATTCCGAGAACTTAGAAACATCGACTTTGATGATTTGAAGCATGAAAATGATGCCATGTTGTTTTGGGGGAAGGTTTTGCATTGAAAAGATTTGAAATTTCATTTGCTTTTCGGAATCTACAGAATTTTATTTTTCTCCGGAATCCAAATTAATTAATTCTTCCTCATTCATCTGCGACGGTGAAAAAAGTTTTTTTTTTCGTTTACAATATAAACAAAACTTAAATTCGAAACAGTTTTGATGCAAACATGATGAAGGGAATTTTGGCAACCAAAAATTTGGTTACTTTCAAACAGGAAAAATCAGGAAAACTTAAAATAAATCAACACATAAAAGCCAAAGAACAGTGAATATTTGTTTTTGTTATTTGGGTTAAGTGATATTTGTAATGTTTATATATTGACCAGGCGAACAAATAAATATATATTGTATTTTAAATTCAATTATAGTCTTGGTTGAGGTTTTATTTGTTTACACAGAAATGATTAAGTCTGATTTTAAAATAACACTAAGAATGCTTTAAACAGTTTCTAGAATCAATCGGAAACAAATTACTTGAAATATTATCTTTTTTTCCGCTTGGAAAACTTTGTGTCATTCCTCAACAAAAATGGCCGTGGGTTGAATGTGGTACATGTTTAATACCACAGCAGATTCAAAGATCGAAACGTCATTTAGGTCAAGCGTTATATAATAAATAAAATGTCCTTTGTGGTTCCACGCATAATTAAAAACCATTCATTGACAATTCCCCATATTATTGATAACTATTTCCCATATTGTAGTGACAATAACCCTAAAGTTGATAAGTATAAGTTAACAGTATCCTATACAGTTTTAACCATATGTCAGAGGCCAAATAGCATTATGCTGAATAGGCGGTTGTATTCGCTTTATGTTCGTTCTATTTTATGTCAAAATGTTGGGATGTAATCCAGAATTAAAGAAAACTTACAATGACAATATGGCATACAGTAACCATTGTGTAAGTGTAAAGAATTTTTAGTTAAAACCATTAAAGAACAATTCCACATATTGTAACAATATATCTTACATACAACATATACACTGATAGGCAAAATAAAGTGCCCACCTCATCGTTTTTTTCAATTTCTCTCATTTACTTGGTTCAAATTGAAGTAAACACACTGTATTTTTTTTATTATCTTATTTTTTATATTCTTTTTAAGTTTCACTTATGGAATACGGAAAAAAAAAGGAGTTTTACTTAAAGAAAAAAAAATCAATTTGTGTTGAAAAAAAAACAGTGACAAAATAAAGTGCCCACTTCAAAAATCGATATGTTTTCGATAAGTTTCCATTGGAAGACCCCTCGATTGTTTATGTTTTGATATTTTGACATGTTTTGAAGCAAACGGCTCAACCTGGTGCATTTGTATACGTGATCGCATTTGATTCAATTGAAAAAAATGGAGAACGCAGTGCTTTCGAAAGCAATTCCCTTGTGTATCCGAAAATTGGTCGTTCGTGATGTGCAAAACGGTGAATCGCACCGGGCTGTCGCTAAGAAGTACAGTATCAGTAAGGCAGCGGTTGGCAAAATTCTTCTGAAGCTTAAAACGTTTGGATCAGTGGTGGATCGCCCTGGCAGAGGCAGGAAGCGGAAAACGGATGCGAGAACGGACACCAAGATCATACGCGAAGTCAAGAAGAACCCGAAGGTAACTGTCCGCGAGATCCAGGAAACCCTTCAGTTATCAGTTTCCGGTCGAACTGTTCGTCGCCGTCTCGTAGCACAGGGGTTGAATAGCAAACTTGCCCGGAAGCGCCCATTTATCAGCAAGGCAAACAAAGCCAAACGGCTTAAGTTTGCTAAGGAGCATGCTGATAAGCCCCTAGAGTTCTGGAAAACGGTTCTCTGGACGGACGAATCGAAATTCGAGCTGTTTAACCGAAAGCGGCGGGTTCGTGTTTGGTGCAGATCGGGAGAGGAGCTTCAGGAGCGCCACATCCAAGGCACGATGAAGCATGGAGGAGGAAATGTGATGGTCTGGGGGTGTTTTTCGTGGGGTGGAGTGGGAAGCATTGTGATAATCGACGGGGTAATGACAGCAGATTCTTACATCAACATCCTGCGAGAAAATCTGGAGGTTTCGCTGATCCAGACGGGCCTTGAAGAGAAGTTCGTATTCCAGCAGGACAACGACCCGAAGCATACTGCCAAGAAGACCAAGTCTTTCTTCCGGTCTTGTCGGATCAAACCGCTGGAATGGCCTCCACAAAGCCCGGACCTCAATCCCATCGAGAATTTGTGGGCGATTCTCGATGCCAGGGTTGACAAAACTGGTGTTACCAATAAAAATAACTATTTTGAAGCCCTGGAGCGCGCCTGGGAAGAGCTAGATCCACAGCACCTAAAGAACCTGGTCGAGAGCATGTCGAAGCGCCTGCAGGAGGTCCTGAAGGCCAAAGGAGGACACATCAATTATTGAAATGCTTTTATTTTACTTTAATTTATGTTTTCTGTAGCCTAAATGAAGTGGGCACTTTATTTTGTCACTGTTTTTTTTTTTCAACACAAATTGATTTTTTTTTCTTTAAGTAAAACTCTTTTTTTTTCAGTATTCCATAAGTGAAACTTAAAAAGAATATAAAAAATAAGATAATAAAAAAAAATACAGTGTGTTTACTTTAATTTGAACCAAGTAAATGAGAGAAATTGAAAAAACGATGAGGTGGGCACTTTATTTTGCCTATCAGTGTAAATTGTAATATGTGACAAATGGTTTTTCATTACGTAGGCTATTTCTTGATTTTTTTAGGATCCAGTTTTTTTCCAGTTTATTTTTTGCATTCTTCCAGTTTTTTACAAAAAAAAATATTGGCAACGCTGGCTGGAATTATGGGCAGACAACTCTTGGATTTTGCACCACGATAATGCGCCATCTCACACAGCACTCGTTCTTCGTGAGTTTTTTTGCCAAAAATTCGACTCATATCGCTCCACAACCATCGTATTCACCTGATTTGGCTCCGTGTGACTTCTGGCTATTCCCAAAACTCAAAATACCACTTCGAGGACACCGTTTTGTATCGATTGAAGAGATTCAACGAGAATCGCTGCGCGCATTGAGGGGCATCCCGGAAGCCGACTATATGGCCTGTATATATTTGAATTGTCTGCACCTGAAACATCAGAACTTATTATTAGTTGCTCACAATCATGATCAAAACACTCACCCTGTTCAATAAAGAAGTGAACAATAAGATTATTAATGATACCAACTGTATTTTGATGTTTAATGAATGACAATTAGAGAATAAGCAACAATGAAAAATAACTGTCAAGCAAATGAAAAGGGCACTGTATGTCGTTTCCCTAAATTATTTGATATCAGGGATTTGTAGATTGTTCTTAGGTTCGTCTAAGAGTGAATTGCGGTTAAACCCGCCAGTATCACAACTGTTTCAGTGCCTTCAAATTCACGTACTACGACGTGGCAATTTAAAGAAAGCATAGTGTGATATGTTCTTGGTCTCCCATGCTGGCCTTTTGCATGAGATTAGCCCTCTCACCTACGACAAGGTGACAACCATGATCTTCGAGAGGGATAAGTTTTTAGCCAATTCCGAAATTAAAATTAAAATCTCAACATTGAACTTCTGAAAATGCCTAAGATTAAGAAAAAATTCCAAGAACAGATGAACCTAGTGCAGATTAAGACTGATACGGAAACAAATATGATTGAAAACTGTTACACTGAGCTAGTTAAAAGAATTAAAAGAGCAGCAAATAAGACTATTAGAATAGCTACAAAACCTTCTTCACTTAAAAGAAAAAAAGGCTTTTGATCGCTTAAAAATACCAATGAAAATAGTTAAAAAACATCCTGACATGCAAAAATACAAATATGAATTAGGAAACAGGAGACAGGAATTCAACCAAGCTATCAAGGAGCACAAAGAAAAAGAGATCAAACGTTTTTTCCACAACTTGAACGATTTTGAAATAGGTCAACGCATAAGAAAGACGCATGTCTACTTAAAAGGATTCATTAAGAGCAAAAATAGGATAAAAACTAACATTAGTTCACGAGTTTGGGAACAAATACTCCAAGACAGTGAGGGACAACCGCTAGAATTTTGTGAAAAAATAGATTTTTTTCCTCTACCAAACCCCCCCAGAAGCAGATGAAATATTAAATATTATAAGAAACTCATGTAACGGCAAGTCATCAGGACCAGACGGCATATTCATGGAGTACCTGAAAAATGCAGATGGCGAGACATTAGATGCTCTTATTAAAATTATTCAGAAAGGTTACATTGACAATATACAATATACTTGACTGGCTAAAAACAACTCAGATTCCAATGCCAAAAAAAACAAATGCTTCAGAAGCAGATCATTTTAGGCGTATTTCTATGTGCAGTGTGGTGTACAAAATTTATGCAAAATGGATATCCAGACAAATTACGAAATACACAGGAGAACCAGATTTGTACCAAGCAGCATTAACAAAAAAATAGATCTACGGATAATCATATTTTTGTAACCAAAAGAATATTAGAAGAATATTGGAATGCTGGAAAAGATGTTTATGTATTAGCGTTAGATATGAAAAAAGCCTTTGATACGGTTAAGGTCCAGAACATCAAGGACATCTTATTAGATCTTAATGTTCCATAGAGACTAGTGGATAGGGATATAGCTTGCATGATGGATGAAATAACTAGAATTCTATGGAATAATCAACTGTCACGTGAAGTTAAAAGAGGTAAAGGTATCAAACAGGGATGCCCTTTGTCGCCGATGTTATTCAATTTAATTATGCAAGATGTAATACGTAAAGTCGCAGGTAAAATTACAAAACTTTTGCTGATGGACCTAGGTTGCCTTAAATTACCACTGTTACTAGCTTTTGCAGATGATTTATTAATTATTGCGACATCTAAGGAGGAGATGGAATGTATTCTTAAGGAAGTGATAGAACAATTAGCAGATGTTGGCTTAGAATTAAATTATGACAAATCTCAAGTGCTATTAAGATATCCAAATAATAAAGCACAGCATCCCACAGAACTTGTCTTAAACGGAAAATGTTTCAAGGTTCATGATAGTATAAAATATCTAGGAGTTTGTATTACCTCAACATTAGATAGAAAATCTACAAACAGGTTAAGATGCAGAAATACATTTAAGACGAGTAGAACAGTGGTTAGTTTTTGTAAACAATTTAAACCTTCGTGGCCACTAGGAAAACTTATCTACAAAACAGTGCTAGCACCTGCCATTTTATATGGAACAAAAGTAGGTGTACTTACCAAAAAAAGCAGAGTGTCAATGGCAAATTATGAGAAACTAATTTTAAAAACCATTTTTATTCACTGTTAGAAACCTGAAAATTTAAAATTTAATACTAGAAAACTACTAGAAGGAAAAACTATAAATAGAAGAGCTAGAGTAGGAAGAATTAGCTATTACGGCCATATTCTAAGAAGAGAAAATAGGCATCCTATAAAGTTGGCATACAAACTTAATTTTAAGAAAAAGAAGGAGGGTAGACCTAGTATGACATGGAAGGACTCATTGCGTCAGGATCTCAATAGATATAATGAAATGAATGAGGAAAATTGGAAACAGTTAACTAGAAATAAAAATAAACTTAAATTAAAAGCCGAAGAATTATATAGAGAAGAATGAAGCGAAATTTCTGATGGGGAGTTTTCTGAAGATAACAGTAAAGCTACGAAAAAATTCAAATTTGGGAAATATAAACACTAAAACGCTCTCAAGTAAGGATTAAAAAGAAACCACGGGGGACTTGCTTAAAAGAAAACGCAATTCGACAAAGACCACTTAAATTTTATTTGAAAAAAAAAAAAAAATAAATATAAGAATGAATTAATGAAGCATGAACATTACGATAGTTTATTGAAGCATGTTCATAGAAATAGATTGACAGCACTGAAATTGTATGTTCCTCTTATGTCACGGGCGAGCGTGGTAGTGTGGAATTATTAAGGATATTCCATATGCTTTATAAAAAATGTAAGCAGTACCATAATCTTTAGCGTCAGGGTAGGATGATTTCTAAATCAAGGTAAGCAAATCATATTTATTTCTTTGCTATTTGACATATATTATACAACACTATATGTTGGGATAAAGGGAGGGACCATCAGAGCACCCGATTGAAGCGAATTGGATAGGAAGAGTGGGACTGCCAACTTCCTGTTGTTAACATTTCGTGAAAAGAGGGCGGGCTCTTCTCCCCATCTAGTGGGACATTTTATTCTAGACTAACATTTGAAAAGGGCGGAAGAACCAAAATGTAAACAAATCATATTGTATTATATTTAGATTGAACAATTTCAGAACAACTAATTTACCTTGACAATGACATTAAAATCAATTATGCACTTCCTTGAACAAGAAAAATAATTTATGGCGTTCTTCCGGATCACACATTGCTCTAGTTATTTAGCTGTTCCGCCACTTGTTTTCAGTTGGCTTCAAATCCTGGCAAATAGTTTAATATTTCAGGCAAACACTATTCTAATCATCATATACTTATTTCGACTTGAGCTTGGAGTATATATTTACGGATTTTATGCGTAAATATAACTTTATTTTTATTAAAACTTGAAAATAACCATTACGCCCTAATCACTAAGCAGAAGTCATTTCGCCGCATATTTTCGTCCGTTATAATGTTAAATTGGAATTATGCCGTGGACATAATGTTGTTGATTTCCATTGATTGTTGTTACGCCGTCGATAGGTTGCTATGGATAACGTTTCATGGAGCTTGATTTTGCTTCGCGCTGAAGAAAACAAATTCTAATCGGAAAATGCCAATAAGTGCCGAGAATTTATCAAGTAAGTAGCTGTTTACAGTTCAAATGTGTTCTTATCGCGGATATAATTTTTAGAAGCGACAACGGATACAGCGGGTTTTATCGACGGCACAGAGTTCAGCTTGAGTGCATATGAGGTTAAATATGAGAACCCTCATATTCCCTCAACTCCTTCACATGCAGGTCCCACAGATTCCGAATTTAATTCGTCCGGCAGATGCACCCATTCAAATCACATAAGGCAGGATGGTTCGCACGGTCGATTCGTTTTTGACGTTCCGTTCGTCGAATCGTATCGCATGGATACCGCACTGCTAGCATCTACTACGGACCCGAAAGGTAAGAACTTTCAATACAAACCGATCCATTTCTTAAGATTTGTTTTTCAAAACAGAATTCTTCTATACCAGTGGCAATAGTGCTAGCTTATCATCAAGATCCTTCCGTGCTGTTCCGAGAAGAATTCATTTGTCTACAGATTCAGCATTTGTTTCTACCGAACAACGATTTCATGATCTCAGGCCTTTAGACTTGTCACGAATGGATGAATCGTTTGTATCATTTGCTGATGTTCTGTCATCGACGCCTATTTCTCAATATGGAGACCCAAAAAATTTACAACCATTGGATTTATCGATGTCTCGTATTGAAGAATCTCCTCTTGATTGCTCCATCCGTAACGAAGAAGTCGAACCTTTAAATTTGGTAGTGGGAACATCACAACCAAAAAGTTTTGCACCAAAGATCGAACGTGCCCTCGACTTCACCTGCCGCCTTAAAATATGTAAGTTTTGCACTAATTAACTCACTTATTAGGTAAGTTGTATTAATTTATCTAATTCTTACTGCTGGACTTACAACACAATCACCATCTGCTGCGAGGGAACAAATGCATTAAACATGATTAAGAATCCGCAAGTAGTACCTAGACTCATCTAATTAGTAAAATTAACTGTTTTGGTATGGTAACACTGGGTCGTGATTCCTCGCCACTTGATTAATGTGACTGAAGAGCGTAGGCGTAATAACAAATAAGATGCCGGAATGTCATAACTTAACGGCGTATTTCCAGTGCTGGCAGTTTAACAGGCGTAAAACCTAAGGCGTAATAACACTCTAAAATTAAACAGGGCTTATTTTGGTTTTTATCGATTTTTAACTCAATAAAATATATTTTTGCATAAATTGTGTGAAAAGGCTAAGCACTATTATACAAAATGTGAGCATAATAAATGGTTCATTGGAGCTTTCTATGGAAAATAGGATTTGATTTTCGTTTTCCAATCTTCGCCTCCAGTTTTCTCGGTTTCGTGATTTTGGATTACCGCCCTTTTCAAATGTTAGTCTAGAATAAAAAAAATTTGCCTTTTATTTTTTTTTTCTCTTTTTTTTTTAAAAAAAAAAATTAAATACATAACATACATAACATACATACGATTACCTCGATGTTTTTTTTTGTAACAACAACAAAAAGTTATCACTACTGCATCTAGATTTTGAAGTTAAGTTGGATAAGAGTGGGTGCAAAGTCTTGAAAGGCGAAAATGTGATGTTGGGAAGGCAACGAGTAAGAGGCCTATATCATCTGACGCATTTTTCGGAGCAAACGATGTTAGCGGATTTGAAGCACGAAGTTTCGTGTCTACATTTGTGGCTTAGTCGGCTTGGGCACCGCGACACAGAAGCAGTACCGAAGATTGTGCGAAAAGATTTGGGACACGGTTGTGGATCGCTGTGATGGAGAATTGAGCCGTGAATCACTCCCGAAGGTTTCACCGTCGAGAACTGCTGCCGTTTGTGATTTGGTGCATACAGACTTGGGTGGACCTATGGCAGTGCAAACAGTGCGCAATAGTCGAGTCTTCATCACAATGGTGGATGACTGCAGTCGCTATGCGGTTATCTATATGTTGCATGAGAAGTTGGATACCGAGAAAAAGATTCAGGAGTACTGCTCCTTGGTACATACTCAGTTCGGACACTATCCGAAAGGCATCAGATCGGATGGTGGTGGTGAGCTATGCTGGTATAAATCTGCAAAAGTATTTTGCTTATCACGTGATGTGGCACGATCGGACGGCTCCGTACTCTCTGCAACAAAATGGGGTGGCCGAACGTAAGAATCGGTACCTAGTTGAAACGATAGGGTGCATGTTTGCAGATTCAAAAATGGAGAAACTGTTTTGGGGTGAGGCGATTGCGACTGCAAACTTCTTACCCTCGTCGTCAGAGGATTCTACACCTTACAAGGTGTAGCAAGGGAAAATGCCTGCCTTATGGATATCTTCAAATTTTTAGATCAGAAGCCTTTGTCCCCAATCTAAATGAGAAACGAGGGCCTATCGGTTCGTAAATCTGGAAGCAAAGATAATCACCATTAGCAAGGACGCAAAGTTTATGGAACAGTTCGATACTCAAGTTGTTCAGCAGGAGCGTTCGTCTTCAGGAGAAGGAGTAGAAGTGTTTCTTCGTTGTTTCGTTTCTTCTACGCCTGAAAATCCGCCCGTGGAACTGGAATCCGATGAAAGTGATGCAGATCTTGAAACATCGCAGTACGACAGTGCAACTGTGCGAACATTCTTTTGATGAGATACCACGCAGATCAGCACGTTCAAACAATAATATTGCGCCGGTGCGGTTGCTATAAGCCTGAAAAAAGCTTTAACCTGCTCGAAAAGAGCTGAATGAAGTGCAGCTATGTTGAACGAACTAAAATACAATGCGGACTAGGGCACTTAGGATTTGGTCGAATTACCTGCAAGATGGAAGATGGGTGGTTGTCACTGGATCTTCATATTGATGCGGAACGCAACTGGAGAGGTGATCAAGCACACGGCGCTTCTGGTGACTCAAGGCTATTCTCGGCAAGGATTTCGATGAATGTTTTGCCCCCAGCACGAGCCACACAACTCTTCGCGTGCTGCTTGCTTTGGCTTCGTAGAAGAAAATGACACTCAATCATTTCGATAATGATGATGAAAATGATCTTTTATTTCAGCTTTTTGTTTGGGTTTACATGGGATTTTAGTATACAAGTGCTGCAGGTTTACCGGATTTTGATATTAACAAAATTCATGTTGCTAGTTTTTGGTACATTACATCGCATATATTTCCAAGGTTCACTTCGTTGTATGGTCTGTGTCTTAGAAATAATCTGTTGACAGAAACACATTCAAGAAATGTGTTTTTCTGCAACGATCAAATCTTGCCTGCAATCAATATTTTGGGTGTACAATCGATTCCCTTTCGAAATGTTTGAGTGTCGGTAGTATTTCCCCGTTTTTTGTTTTTTTGTTTTTGTGCTTCGCCCCCGCACCCGGAAGAAGAGTTACATCAGCTTAGTTTTGGTTATTAGTGGTAATATTGTGACACTCGGGTATAATTTATTAGTTTAGAGTGTTTTTCCGCTTTGTCGCGAGTGAATCGATGATTATTAGCAGTTTTGAAGCTCGAAATAGAGTCACCTCATTGCGGGGATTTGCATTATTGGCAGTGTGTGGAGTGAAAAAAAAAGAAGACGAGTGCAATGTAGAGAGCAGCCATTTGCTGGTCAGAAGCAGCAAACGAAAACAACGCGCATGGACGGGTGAAAAGCTTGCACATAATTTAAGGTGCATTTATCACGGGGTGTACAGAATTTTGTTATGCAGGTTGCATATCTAGCGGGCGGTTTCGCAACGTTAACTTTTGCGCATATTTAATGGCGAGTGCAAAATATTAATTACGAATCAACGTAGACATTTTTTTTTATGAATGAACAAGATAGTGTGGTTCAGGAGGCGGAAATGGGTGAGATGTATCTGACTATAACTATATAACAATAATCTTATTTTCAAATAATACTAAATACGTGCCTGGTTTGGAAATTCAAAATTTCCAAATCTGAAAGTGTGTTACAGTGCCCTTATCCAAATGATATCGGTAATGTTTACATGCGGGGCTTATTGTATGTGAAAGTAACCTCGGAATGGGCGTGACTCTACAGACATTCTGAAATGGGTTGCTGGATCTGCAGTAGAGCTATCACTTTCTAGCTCCCGGATTAAAGCTGCTTCCAATGCACAGTGGTCCAGTAAGCTACTTTAGGCGGACATGAGTTTTTCAATGAAAATTTGTGGTTTTAGAGCTTTGGTTACTTCTAAGAACTTGTTGCAAACTTGATGTACTACAATTTGTATGAAAGTATTTTTTTCTTGCATTAATCGCAAGAGTGGCGTATACGCTAACTTTTTTATGAGCAAATATCGTGAGATGGTATGTTCGGCAAAGTTGTAAAAATTGTTATTATAAAAAACTTTGTAGAACATATTTTTTTTCTAGCTTCAAAGCCTACTGCGATAATTCCGAATTTTAGTAAAAAATCGTTTTTCGACTAAAAGTCCTTCATTTTTAAATCTTACCAGCTTGCTATGTTCTACAAAGTTGTTTGTTTTGACATTTGCTACAATGTTGCTAAATACACCATAGTTGAATTTCTTCTTGTTTTCATATTATAGTAAATTTTCAGTTAAATTTACGCCATACTATAGGCCTCACAACTTGAAATGGAGCACCTGAAAAAAATATGGCATACCATGACTTGATTCAACACACCTTAGAGAACGTTTGAGGAGAATATGGGAGAGATGATATTTTTCTATCTTTTTCAAAAATACTTTCTGTAACATACAGTTTTCAATAAAAACATACGTAAAAAGTTCAAATAGAATCAAAACACACATAAATCATGGTTATCTCTGTTCAGTATATGACAACTACCACGTGTTTTCATAGAAAAAGGCTTGATAGGATATTAGTTAATTTTTATTAAGTTTCGAGCTTCTTCAGGTAAATCAAACTGTGTCTCACCACGAGTTGTACGTCTGTTGATAAGTGAGATTACGGGATCGGAGGTGAGAAGAAGTCGCTTGAAAACGTCTTCCAAGTTGACAATGCGGTTGAACTTCCTTGCAAGCCGTTCCCGAAATTTCCTTATGCACTTATTCCTTGTTTCCTGGGCTTCCTCACTCAGCATCCCTAAAGGCAGTGCAGCAGTCCTGATAATATCACTACCGTGTAATAGTAGCTTATGCACTGTAGGAGAAAGCACATACCAATCGTACAATTCTCGATACATCTTAAATGTATCTTGAGCAAATTGACCAAAAGCTTCTGCTTCAATTTCTCGGTTCAGGTTGACGACTTTTAGAAGGGTTGCGAATTTCGATAAAAGGTTTTTATCGAGCCCTGTGATTTCGGCACTGCATTTACTCGCTGAAAAATCGGCGAGCTGTGTTTCCATCGTTCGAATTGCCTCCTCCTGGAAGTGGCTCATTGAGTCTCAATCCCAACCTTTCTTTGAGAGCCTGCCGGATTGACATCTGGCGGCTCTTCAAGATCGCATTGTCTTTACTGCCACGCCACGAAGGCTTAGGCAACGTCAACCGATAGCTGATATTCAACAATAGCTCCATGGTTCTTATTTGAGCGTGAAGAGGAGAAAACACATGCTTCAATATAGCTGGGGCACTACATTTTTGATCTTCAAAAGAGTCATTCAATCGCTTTCCCGACCGCAAACAGATGTAACATTGTTGTGAATGAGTTCCTGCCACGTCATTCACCACCTTCGTATCAACCATTGACAAAACAAGCTTCGCTGAAATCTCCACGTTTACACCTCTGATATTCGCTTTCGTTGGCTTCAATTTTTTAATATTTTCCTCCATTTCGCTAACCTCCTTTCTTGTCAGATACGTATTTTCTTTACAGAATATCAGTTTGATTGGACGACAAAGTGATACTGAAGATGGCAGCTCATTATTCCAAATCACTTCTTCGTTTTCGTCTCCACTCCGCCGTCGAATGGCTCGGATCGGAACCAAGCAAAAATATGGGAATCGCTATTATTCTAACGTAAAACTTAATAAATTACCGTCAGGATAAGCATCTTGTTTAGCCAACAAAAATTTGTTACAACATGGATTTAAACAGATGCCTTTATTCAGGGTTGTCATCCGAATATCCTGATATTGCATTTTTGAAAAATTGTTCCTGCAAATATAGCCTAGTGCTTCTTCCGCAGAATATTCTCCTGAGTGTAGTATGCCACGGACAGACTCTGACGCCGATTCTGGACTTCGTGCGAGATTTTCCATTTGTTTTCCGGTTGAGCGATATCCACTTCGATTGATATTCAGAGCAGTTGCCATACCGAGTTCCTCAGTCGTATGATTTTCCGTTAACTCCTTCAAGCGACGCTGTTTGCTTCTTCGGCACAATTCGGAAAATGGTTTCAGCTTTCGTTTCTTTTCGGTCTTCTTGGTTTTGAGCACAATCTTCCCATTTGACCAGACTGAATTCGTGGTTAAAAAACGGTCCTCCGAGCGACAACTTTTCAACCATAATTTTCTGAACGTCAGAGCGAAACACTTTAACCGTTTTTGTGATGTAACACAATCAGTATCAATAATGGGAAACCGTTGACGAAGAAAATTGTTCAAATATTCAATTTTTTTCTTTTCTATGAGAAGGTTTGCCAAATCTCGGCGTGACACTTCCATGTTGAAAACTCACTATAAAATGATTTTTTCCCTATGACTTCTTTGATTTCAAAAATTAGCTAATTGAAAAAATTAGCATATTGAGGCTTTTTCTATGAAAATACGTGGTAGTTGTCATACACTGAACAGAGATAGCCATGATTTATGTGTGTTTTGATTCTATTTGAACTCCTTACGTATGTTTTTATTGAAAACTGTATGTTACAGAAAGTAGCTTTGAAAAAGATAGAAAAATATCATCTCTCCTAAATTCTCCTTAAACGTACTCTAAGGTGTGTTGAATCAAGTCATGGTATGCCATATTTTTTTCAGGTGCTCCATTTCAAGTTGTGAGGCCTATAGTATGGCGTAAATTTAACTGAAAATTTACTATAATATGAAAACAAGAAGAAATTCAACTATGGTGTATTTAGCAACATTGTAGCAAATGTCAAAACAAACAACTTTGTAGAACATAGCAAGCTGGTAAGATTTAAAAATGAAGGACTTTTAGTCGAAAAACGATTTTTTACTAAAATTCGGAATTATCGCAGTAGGCTTTGAAGCTAGAAAAAAAATATGTTCTACAAAGTTTTTTATAATAACAATTTCTACAACTTTGCCGAACATACCATCTCACGATATTTGCTCATAAAAAAGTTAGCGTATACGCCACTCTTGCGATTAATGCAAGAAAAAATTACTTTCATACAAATTGTAGTACATCAAGTTTGCAACAAGTTCTTAGAAGTATCCAAAGCTCTAAAACCACAAATTTTCATTGAAAACCTCATGTCCGCCTAAAGTAGCTTACTGGACCACTGTGCACGGCCAGTTTGTTTGTCCTAGAGAGGTGGGATCTGCGACAAATCAGCGGACCTAGGGCGGAAAACTTAACTACGACCCTATCTATATGCGAGCGGAAGAGGAGCTTTTCATCAAACATCAACCCTAGGTAGATGACTTTGGAGGACCACTCAACCCTTGTGCCGTCCATGATAATGGTGCAATCAGGAGGGGGGCTTGCGTTTGTCGGAATATCGGTGCAGGAACATTATTGTTTGGGTTTTGGAGGCATTGATTTTGATTTTCCAGGTAAAGGCTGTGTCATCTGCAAACAGAGAGAACACGCATCCGTCGCCGAGAGGTGTAAATGCTGTAAAGCAGAGGGCCTAGGAGGCTGCCTTGAGGAACTCCTGCAGGGATGGAGAAGGTGTCTGAGAGACAGTTATTTACCGATACCCTAAACGACCTTTGCTGAAGGTAGTTACGGGTGATTTTGATGAGATGAAGAGGAAAGTTGAAGTTACAAAGTTGTACACAAGTCCGTCGTGCCAGATATTGTCAAACGCCTTTTCGACGTCTAACAATGCCATAGCTGTGGACTTGAATACAACTTTGATGCTTCGGATGTGGTTCATCACCCGTACTAGCTGATGTGTGGTAGAATGGCCTTTCCGAAACCCAAACTGCTCCGGAAGAAGGATGTTGGGTTCTTCGACAAACGCAAGCAGACGGTTGAGAATTAGTTTCTCGAACAATTTGCTCAGCGCTGAGAGAAGGCTAATTGGTCTATAACTTGTGGGTGAAGTTGGATCTTTGCCGGGTTTGTGGATTGGGATGATTTTTGCCATTTTCCAGATGCTTGAAAAATAGTGCAACTCCAAGCATCTGTTGAAGATGGCGCTCAGTAAAGAGTAGACTTTGATGTCATGTCTTTTAAGTATTAAATTGAATACTCCATCAAACCCGGGAGCATTCATGTTTTTGGAGAACTTCAGCGCTGAGCAAATTTGTTCTATGGTGATTCTATCCTCCGGAGGAACGACACAAGGGGAGTCATCCAGATTTTGGACGCATTGTTCAACCTGACCTTCGAGCAGACTTTGAATAGTCGAGCCAAGCAAATGCGACGAAGCGATGTGATTGCCAATCGCATTTGCTTTCTCCTGAGGGGTAGTTAAGATGTTGTTGGCGACCTTGAGAGTAGGAACAGGTTTGGGATGAGTTTTCAGGACCTTAACAACCTTCCAGAATGGTCTGGAGCGGTCGTCCAGATCTTGGACCATGCGCCCGAAATTTTCATTTCGGAGTGAGACCATTCTGGAAGCAATCTACCCATTCAGATTGGCCACTTCTTGTTTTTTGTCCAGATCCCCAGTCCTCTGAAACTGGCGTTTACGAATGTTTCTTAAGCGGATCAAAATTTGGGTGTGGGAATCAATTGCGACAAACTTACCCCTCACAGGAACTTGTCACAAGCACGCCTCATCAGCCACATCTATGGCTCGTTTCTGTCCCTCCAGGGCTTGGTCGATGTCCTCAACGGTGTCGAGGGGCGGATTCTCGTCGATGTTGTTGTCTACCGTTCGTCCGAACGTCGCCCAGTTGACGTGGTGCTAGTCCTTTCGTAGGCAGTGGGGAGCTGGGTCCACATTGACACCAACTTCCGCCACCACCGGTTGGTGGTCGGAGCTGAGGTCGTTGTGAGCCACCGGCTTGGATATGTTGGTGTTAGTCAGGAAGATGTCCAAGGTGGATGGGTTCCCCGCCCGCGAGATGAATGTTGGTTTGTCTGGGAACTGCACCGTGTACAGTCCGAGCTGGGTATGGTCAAATAGCAGACTTCCATTCCTGTTCCGCCGATAGTTCCGCCAAGCTTCGTGCCGGACATTGAGGTCCCCGCCTATGACGAACCGGGAAGTGGTCCGAGCGATGGCGGCCAGGTCGTTCTTGAATTTCGTTGCCGTTCCGTTGCTGTCAGCACACTGCCGAGGGCAACAGACGGCGATGAATCGGATGCTTGCGGAAGTTGTTTCCACCCCCACACTCAACGCTTCGATGACTGAAGTATGAATGTGAGGTAGAATGTGGTACCTGAGTCCTTTCTTCACGACGACCACAATGCCACCCCCCTCCCCCCCCCTCGGAGCTGGTGCGATCGAGCCGAACGATGTTGTGGTCAGGCAACCAGAGGCTGTCACCTGCCTTGAGATGGGTCTCTGTTAGGAGGCCCACGTCGATGTTGTGCCTGCCAAGGAAGTCGGCAAGCTCAATTGTTTTTGCTCGTATAGAACAAGCGTTCCATGTGACGATGGTTAGCGGTTTAGTAGCCATTTCTGGTGATGAACGAGGCTACTGCGCGAATCTGCTCGGCTCGGGTCTTGCAGGTTCGTCTGATGATGATGGCTTCCACCAGAACGGTGGCGAGTTCCTCGTCGGTGAGCGAGTCATCTTCTTCGGCGTTACCGGCCGTAACCTGGGAGTACGACGTACCAAGACGGGAGTAGAGCGTTGATTCGACTGGTTGGCAGCAGCAGGGGAGGGTTGCTGGGCTGACCGGCTTGTGTGAGAACCCATGGCAGGGGCACCGGGGGTTCGTTGGTTGTTGGCGGGTTTTTCTTCTTCCCCGGTTGGTTGCTGGTCGATGCTTGCTTGCGGATAAGCTTAAAGTCCTCGCGCTTTGGACACTGGCGGTTAGAACCTTGCTGAACGCCACCACAGTTGGCGCATTTGTATTTTACTGTTTCGGATCCACTCGATAGGCAGTCGGATGTGGCATGTTCTTCGGCGCAGGTACTGCACCAGGGCTTTATGTTGTAGTTGCGGGTACCATGTCCGAAGTTGAGGCACCGTTGGCACTGAGTGACGTCTTGACGGTCGCCTCGGTATGGTTCCCACCTGCCGATAACAGATCCAATGATGCAAATGGCTTGCAGCCCGCTGAGGGTCACTGTTCCCTTTTTGAAGTGAACCAGGAAAAGGCAGTCCGGGTGCCTCTTTTCGTTCCTCCTCTTGATCCGGTAGACTGCGAGTGGAGCTAGCTTGTACCGATCCTTCAGCTCGTTCTCGATCGACTTGGGATCGAAGTTCAGTAGGCCCCTGATGACTGCCTTGAAGGGTTTCTCACCAGGGATGTCTTGGGTGAAGAATTCCGCCTTGGAATCCTTGAGCAACGACTTCGCTAGGTCAAATTCCGCTTGGGTGTGCAGAATGACCTTGGTTCCGATGCCGGTGAGTTTGTACTCCGCCTTGACACCCAACGACGTGAAGTCGCTGAATAATTTGCCCAGAGGCACCGATTTCACCACCAGTGGTGGCAGTTTTAATTTTCTCGCACCTGTCTCGGCGTCCTTGGGGTCCTCTGCTGCGGAACCGAAATCTTCGATTTCGCTTGTGTTTGTTGCTGTACGTTGGCTTGCTTCGCTGGCCACGTCCGATTGGCGCTTCTTCTTCTTGCGGTTGCCCTCTGATGAGGCTTGGTCCTGCTTAGCAGGGCTAAGGAGTGTATCGAAAAGTAGTTATAAACATTCGATGCGTTATTACGCATAAACTACTGTATATATTTTTAGCGTGTAAGCGCCATTTGCTTTGTTTACATGTCAAAAATGATTATTCGGTTCATTCATTTCCGTTGATAAAGTTGTATTCAAAATGTCGCGAATTGAATTTGAGACTAAAAAGAAAATTCTGCACACTTGGTGCACCGAAAAGGGTGTTACTTACAACCAGATTGCGAAAAGAGTAAATGTTCACCCGGCAAGTGTAAAACGCATCATCGAAAAGTTTGGTAAGGAGTGCTCCCTCAAGGATTTACCAAGAAGTGGCCGGAAACCCGGCTCCAGCAACCCCGATTTGGACCAAAAAGTTGTGGATTATATTCAACGGAACAAATCTGCCTCTACTCGCGATCTAGCCAAGAAGTTCAGGGCCAGCATCGGAATGATTCAACGAATCAAGCGCAGGAATGACTTGAAGACGTACAAAAAGCAGAAAGTGCCCAAACAAACTCCGGAACAAAAGTCTCGTGCCAAAACCAGGGCTCGAAAGCTGTACAGCTGCATTTTGGACAATGTCGACCAGTGCATTTTGATGGATGACGAAACATACGTTAAAGAAGATTCAAGAACGCTACCGGGGCCGCAGTTTTATACTAAATCTGTTGGGGAACGTGTGCCAACCGCAGATACGACTGTTGCGATGGAGAAATTCGGTCAGAAGGTGCTCATTTGGCAAGCTATTTGCACATGTGGCTTGCGTTCTTCAATTTTCTATACAAAAGGAACTATAAATGCTGAGATTTATCAAAAGGAATGTTTGAAGAACAGGTTGCTACCATTGTATAGAAAGCACCAGTCCCCTCCTCTCTTCTGGCCAGATTTGGCATCGGCACATTACGCCAAATCCACTCTACAGTGGCTGACGGAGAATAACATCAAGTTCGTAGAAAATGACATCAACCCACCAAACTGTCCCCAGTTGCGACCGATCGAACGCTATTGGGCAATAGTCAAGCGTATATTTAAGAAGGATGGTACAGTGTCCCAAAACATGACCGATTTTAAGAAAAATTGGGCAGCGGCATCCAGGAAGTGCACAAAGGTCACTGTGCAGAATTTGATGGCAGGTGTCAAATCAAAGGTACGGGCATTCTACAGAAATGAACATGATGACTAGTTTTTCCGTTTGGATCTTTTGTAAACATGTTAAGCTATAATAAACTGAAATAGTATGTTAATTTTAATTATGTTTTCATGCCTATTTTATTATTTGGAAGTTTATAACTACTTTTCGATACACTCCTTATGATGGCCCTTTCCTCGCTTTCTCGACATCGTCCGAAGACGTCTTCTTTACTTTCACTGTTTTTCGACACGTCCGAACGTGTCGCTTGTACGGTACTGAATGGAATTATTTGTCAATAATTTCGACATCAAAACGGCCTACTTATGCCAATTCTTGACTATGATTTGTTTATGTGGCAATCGCCTGGATATAAAAAAAGGGATGGAGCACTTGGTTTGCCGTTTGAAAATAAGCAAATATGGACTCGAACAGTCCGCACGTTGCAGGAACATGAAACTCCACAGTGTACTTTGGGAGATTGGTTTCAAGCAGTGCTATGGTAACAAGTGTTTGTATATGAAGATTGAAAACGGAAAGAGAGTGTTTTTGTTAATGTATGTGGAAGTGAAGTGAGAAAAGTCACCTACAGTGACGTAACTCTTCTGGGTAAATCAAATGGAGAATCACGTCACTGCAGGTAATAACAATTTCTACAACTTTGCCGAACATACCATCTCACGATATTTGCTCATAAAAAAGTTAGCGTGTACGTCAGTCTTGCGTTTAATGCAAGCAAATATAACTTTCAAACAAATTGTAGTAAAACAAGTTTGCAACAAGTTTTCAGAAGTAATCAAAGCTCCAAAACCACAAATTTCCATTAAAAACCTCATGTCCGCTTAAAGTAGCTTACTGGACCACTGTGCACTGTGTCCTTTAAGACAAACTTCTGGTGGCCTGAACGTTCCTGATATGCACAAAGTTAGAAAGTCGGATCATTATTTACAACTTTTCCAAAATTTGGCACTAAATATAACTCGCCCAAAACGGACATGTTGCCATTCGATACGTTTTGCCCTTCGGTTGGTTCTGAATTACCTGCACAAATAAAAACACAAACTCAAGAGTTGCCAATAAGTCCAAGAAGCTGCATTACCCAAAAACCTGATAAGCTCATCCGGACGATAAAAGAACTTCTTTTCCCAACCTAATCAACCGACTACGGGGCTCGAAACGCTGGGAGGGCTGTTTTCTGCTAGCAGATTGCGCGATTATGATTCCTTGGAAGAGAGCACTCGCACGCTCGCTCGAGATGGCAAAAGTATCCTCAGCGGCGTAAATTGGCTTGTCAGTGAGAGTGTGCGATCCACAAAAAGGGCTCTCCGCGAGTTGTTTCAGTTGGTTGGGTAGAGAAAGGGACAAGTATCCTGCAGTGGTACAAATGGGGGGCAGGCGCGGATTCCTTTGAACTTGCCGCGCACCGCTAGAGCCGCGATCTGCAAAAACTGATCAATCGAACAGTAGATGAAAGGCGTTGATAAGGGCGTCCTCGTCCCTACCGCCAACCGTTGGCATCGAACCAGACAGGAAGCGAATGATGGGCTGCAAAGGGGGCTCTATAACAGTCGACAGTTCATTAAAAGATTGAAATTGAAGCAGTGCGGAGTCAGCTGAAATCGATTAATGAGAGCGAATTGATCGTGTGGAGATGTGTCTCGAATGGGTTTTCGGGGTCAAGAACGGTGCCGCTCTGGGGCAAAGGACACTAATTATCGGGCTGGAAGAGTGAAGGGAGATGTTGATGGCGACGATAATAACGATAGCAGATGATGATTAAGATGATGGAAGCCGACAGCAGCAGCAAGAATTACCACATCAAGTGCAAACGGGCGATGGAAGGCGAGTCGAATTTCCTTTGAGTTCATCGTTCAGCCCTCAACTTGCGGTTGGTCCGACACTTCAGCTCGATTCAGTGCGTAACTTAATTGTAATTTATCATGTTTACGAGTTTATTCGTCATTACCACTGTGAAATGTTTCAACCATGGAAGAATGCCGTTCCAGCCAAAAGGAACGTTTTGATTAAATGTCAACCGCAAACATTAAGGTTTGGCTTGTTCCGGTGAGACATGTGACCTTCGGTTGCGTTCAGAATTGTTGGGAAAAGATGCAACAAGTGTGAATTGTGGTTTTCTTTTTTCGATCGAATATAGACGTCATGTTGGAGCTCTTTTTACAACAATGGTTGTACGATTAAAAATGATGGCATGAAAGAGATTAACAATTCGAAACCGCTGCTCCCAAATTTCAAATTCACAGGAAATCACCACGATCTACCATCCATTCAAACTGAGAATATAAAATGAATCGATCAAACAAAACAAAAATCCACCACACACATGGCTACTCCGTTCGCTGACTGATCCTACGATGATCGATGTTCGGCTACATTTTTATAATACCTTATTCAATTTTCCTGCTATAAAAATCGTAAAGCTCGAATATATATTCCGCCGGGAACATCGAGACAACGAACAGGGCGAGCAAACTGCTAAACTGAATTCCCGAGTTTCGTTTGCCACCTTTTGGCATCCCATCCCGGACCGATTCCCATTCAACTTGGAAAGATTGAAGACCTGCACCTTCCTCTATCTCTCTCTCCCTCCCATCACCGCCAGCCGTCAATCGGACGTCGCTCCATTCAGGGCGCGCAGACTTCGACTGTGAGGTTTATTGTTTAATAAATTTGTCTATTTTCTGGGTAACGAGGAGTCATCTCGCGCGTTCAGACTCACGCAGGCTGGTGGAAATCAATCGTAAGATTAATGTCTTAATGGGTGGGCGCCTGGTGGTCAAATGCCACCAGATTGAAGTCACCGAGTCTCTCCCCTAGCGGACAAAGAGAAGTTGCTGCTGGCCATAATAAAGGTGGGAAGTGGTAGTGATAGCTGATGTGGCTTCCAGTCAGTCGATAGGTAGGGACCCGGTTTTGCCATATTTGGTTGATGACGGGATCGGCTTGGACGTCGACCGGGGAGGCCAATCAGAAGAGGCCAGAGCATGCGTGCGAGGTGAGCCAACTGTTGATTAATGATACTCATTTGCATATCCAAGCTGCGGATTTTTGTTTTCGGTGGTCAAACCAATTGACTGGCTGTGGGATTCCGATGATTGTTTGCTGTTCGGTTGCAGAGAGGCGAGACAAAACTACGAATAAAAAAAAAAAATAAACAGTCCCGTCTAATCTCGTTAAACCGCGGCGAGATATCTTCCAGCAGGGATCATTGAGCGAGGTTAATCACGTCCTGCATCTGCAGAAGTGCATCCATATCGCATTGCTCACTCCCCTGTCCTCTTCTGCTTTTCATAGCTATTGTGGTGAATATTTCATTTGTTTACAGTGCGACTGAATTTATTCAAATTTAATGTAAATTAGCCAATCGTTAGCAAATACTCGCTCTTCGAGAATGGAGAAAAGTGCGAGGAAGATCACAACTCGACACCCAGTTAGCAGCAGACTGGATGTTGTTGTTGTTGTTGTTGTTGTTGTTGATGGCGCAGGAAGATGCGGAAACTTACCGGTTGGTAATTTACTGTTTATAAATTTATAAATCAAAAACTGCATACGATTAACGAGGCGGGACAAAATTTGCATAATTTGTGCATTGAATTTAGAAGTATTTAGTTGCTACCAGAACTGAAAAATGTTCCTAGGTAGTTCCCGAGTAGACGGGAACCGTTATTTTATTTATGCTACTAATAGAGTTGTTGTCATAAATTTATTTAAACCAGGAGATTTTCATATATTTGGGACACAGGTATTGAAGGCTCACGGACGGTTCATTTTGGTTAAGTTGTCACGTTTTTTTTTGTTTGTGAAATTTTGGAAAAAAAATAGTTTTTTTCCTCTTTGATATGATAAGAGGACGATCCAATTTGGCTAACCAGGTGGAAAGTTTCTGTGCTCTTAGCTGGTGAAACTATGAATTATGGAGAGTGTGAGCTGTTTAGTGGTGAAACTAGTTTTTTCAATTGTGAAAATGGTATTCCACCTGAGCAGACCGGTGTCGGTTAGTATAATTTTGTGACGGTTTTGAACGCGATTCTCGAGTGTTTTTTGCGTCGAAAGTTTGAAGGTAATTTTTCTTCACTCTGCCCCCCAACCCGGTAGCGAAGATCGTGATTTTCTTCTTGTTCAGTTTGTCTTAATCATACGCACACAACGCTTTAAGAGAGGTTCTCTGTATGCTTGCAAAGAAATCGACGACGGTACGTGAGTATCAGTGAGGGGTTTCAGCCATTTTGTTGGAAAGAATCGCAGTCCAAAAGTGAAGTGAAAACGCTTTCATCGGCTGTTCTGAATAGAATCATTCCACTCAGTTTCCGGAATACCTGGCTTGAATACGGGAATCGGTTCCGAACGATCCGTTTCTGTTCTCAAATAAATTCTTCAATTCGAGAGCAAAAACAAATTAAAGAAATCAAGCTCGTCGGAAGGTTGTGTGCGTGTGCGTGTACGTGACATATATGTATGGATCAGAGCTAGTGGGTCGTGTTTCCGGTGATGCGGTGGAGCACTCGCGTTTTTTTTCCGTCGAAGGGGCAAGTGGAAAAGCGAAGAAGAGCTAAAGAAAAACCTTACAAACGACTAAAGATTTCCCGTTACGAAGCCACCCACCCTTGTGATTGGCCCCAACAGCATCCGTACTGTTGGTTTAAAACGGTCATCAAATTGGATATTTCAACATATTCTTGTATTCCATTTAAATAAACCACCCACATTTGTGAGTGGCCAGAACAGCATCCTTATTGTTGGTTTAAAACGGTCCTAAAATTGGATATTTCAACATATTCTTGTATTCCATTGCAATAAACCACCCACCCTTGTGAGTGGCCCCAACAGCATCCTTACTGTTGGTTTAACAAGGTCCTCAAATTGGATATTTCAACATATTCTTGTATTCCATTGAAATAAACCACCCACACTTGTGAGTGGCCCTAACAGCATCCCTACTGTTGGTTTCAAATCAGTCCACAAATTGGATATTTCAACATATTATTGTATGCCAATGAAATAAACCACCCACACTTGTGAGTGGCCCCAACAGCATCCTTACTGTTGGTTTAAAAATGGTCCTCAAATTGGATATTTCAACATATTATTGTATTCCATTGAAATAAACCACCCACACTTGTGAGTGGCCCCAACAGCATCTTTACTGTTGGTTTCAAATTGGTCCTCAAATTGGATATTTCAACATATTCTTGTATTCCATTGAAATAAACCACCCACACTTGTGAGTGGCCCCAACAGCATCCTTACTGTTGGTTTCAAATCAGTCCTCACATTGGATATTACAACATATTCTTGTATTCCATTGAAATAAACCACCCACACTTGTGAGTGGCCCCAACGGCATCCTTACTGTTGGTTTCAAATCGATCCTCACATTGGATATTTCAACACATTCTTGTATTCCATTGCAATAAACCACCCACCCTTGTGAGTGGCCCCAACGGCATCCTTACTGTTGGTTTAAAAAGGTCCTCAAATTGGATATTTCAACATATTATTGTATTCCATTGAAATAAACCACCCACACTTGTGAGTGGCCCCAACAGCATCCTTACTGTTGGTTTCAAATTGGTCCTCAAATTGGATATTTCAACATATTCTTGTATTCCATTGAAATAAACCACCCACCCTTGTGAGTGGCCCCAACAGCATCTCTTACTGTTGGTTTCAAATCAGTCCGCACATAGGATATTACAACATATTCGTGTATTCCAATGAAATAAACCACCCACACTTGTGAGTGGCCCCAACGGCATCCTTACTGTTGGTTTCAAATCGATCCTCACATTGTATATTTCAACACATTCTTGTATTCCATTGCAATAAACCACCCACCCTTGTGAGTGGCCCCAACGGCATCCTTACTGTTGGTTTAAAACGGTCCTCAAATTGGATATTTCAACATATTCTTGTATTTCATTGAAATAAACCACCCACACTTGTGAGTGGCCCCAACAGCATCCTTACTGTTGGTTTCAAATCAGTCCTCAAATTGGATATTTCAACATATTCTTGTATTCCATTGAAATAAACCACCCACACTTGTGAGTGGCCCCAACAGCATCCTTACTGTTGGTTTCAAATCGGTCCGCACATAGGATATTTCAACATATTCTTGCATTCCATTGAAATAAACCACTTACATTTGTTAGTGGCCTCAACAGGATCCCTACTGTTGGTTTAAATCGGTTGTCAAATTGGATAATTCAACATATTCCTGTATTCCATTGAAATAAACCACCCACCCTTGTGAGTGACCGCAACAGCATTCCTACTGTTGGTTTAAATCGGTTCTCAAACTCGATGTTATAAAAAAATGTATTCTGCTGAAATAAACCACCCACCCAGCATCCTTACTGTTGGTTTAAATCGGTGTCAAAATTTGAATAACTTTAATGTGCATCTCTGTACAGAGAATAAATCGGGAACATAGTTAAACATCTTATTCGCTGCCAACGTCAGTTGAATTCAACACACCGTTTTACAAAACAAATCTCGCTGCAAACCCAACCATTTTATCCAACATCCCAGTGATTTCTCGTGGAAGTGCAGAGGTGATCTCGGCTTCCAATAAAGCGAGTATCACGTCGACATAGTCCTACCCATTCCCTACTTGACCTGCATTCGGGCGAGGCCAGCGCCGGTATTGCCTTAGTTTTGGATCACCAGTTTTAACACATTGAGGATGTATGCTGGTCCCTAGCATCATCTTTTGGTTCTCTGTGTAATAACCGCTGATCTAACAATAACGGAGTAGCAACCTCGGGCGGTCAATCATGCTCATGCTCATACTCATGCTCATTTGGGACATAGGTATTGAAAAACGTCTGCATATCCTTGCGAGTTCTCCAGCAGTAGACTTATTGCTAATCGGCTGTTGCATCATCAATGGCACTCAATTAAGTCTCAGTCAAGTTGCTGCAATTAATTATGACGTTATTGAGCTGCTTTGGTAGGCAAATGGAAAAGGACGCTGGAGATCTAAGACGAATGTAATATTCCATCATCATCTTAACCGTGGTTTATCCTTCCTCGGGTATTAAAAAAACTGACACATAAGACATAAGCGGCAATATTGACCCAGATTTCAACCCTTTTGTAGAATTATGAAATTTCAACCTAGACACAATGTTTGTACCCCATTTGATGGGTCATTGTCTCAAAAATGCAATGGTGGTAAAAAAATACCTGATTTCAGTAACATTGGCCACCGGGTTTCTGCTACAAAGGGAAGGAGGTTTTGATTTCGATGTGTGAACAGAATTGCGTATAAAACATTCTTGACTAGTATAAAAGATTTGCCAACTTCGACAAACATTCTCAGTATGTCATTTGTCATCTTTTGACATTATGAAATTAGTTCCAAATCATACCACAGAGATAGCGGTACAGTCTATCTTTGTCAAATGAAGCGCTAGAGAGTTGCCGTCTTCGGCACAGCTTTTTTGTTATGTCATTCGTCGTCTTTTGACATTATCAGATTGTTTCCAGATCTTGCCGCAGAGATGGCACTGCAGTCTATCTTTTCCAAATGAAACGCTAAAGTAGTGATGCTCAACATGCGCCCCGCGCGACCCGTAAGCGGCCCGCCAGATGTTTTTTGCGGCCCGTGGGCTACTTCTGAATTAGATCTGTGCGCCGCCGCCGCCACTGTTTTCGACCGGCTCGCCGCTGCATTTTTTTGCCCGCGCTAATTTGGGCAATTTGAGGCATGCCGATGAAATTTTTCACCGCGTTTGCATCCCTTCAGTTATGTTCATTAGCCCTTTAAAAATCTGCTTTTATTTCAAATGATGATATCTCGATGCGATGTGCCATCCAAAGGGGTGCGCATGAGACGGTGATCAGCTTTGTCGTTTCGTTCTAGCAACTGCAGTGTACATTTTCGTGTTTCGACTTTCAGCAATTTCGCGAGTGAGTTTCAATTCAAATATAATAAAATGTCCGCCTTAAAGGTCCAGAAAAGTTCCATCGAGAGTGTACATATTGATACCACAAATAATGGTAATCGAACTGGTGATGTGTGGAAAAATTTAGTGCACAAAAATATATGTCAAAAATGGTTTTACACATCATCTGCATCCTGACAAAGTGTTTTGTAATGCATGTATTTGCACTTAGACAGGGATCGATATATTGAGGACGATCCTGCTATCGATAGGTCGTTAACATTCGGCAAGTAAGTTTTATTGATAATGAAATTGATGATTTTTTCTTAGAATCTCTCTGGTACAGAAGGTAACGTCAGGCTGCATTCCTATGTGTACTTTTTTCTGATTCAAAACTCCGATTGTCCTGAAATTAAAAACGGTTAAGGTAGCCTACCCCCTCGGGAATCTTGTCCAAGGATTTTGTTCTAATGAAATTTAAAAGGGGTGAGATTGACGGAATTTCGACACGGAAAATAAACAAGCCGGCCACATTAACATGCACTGGGATTAAAATCCAACGAAAAAACATCCCGTGGTATGAGACTACCATTAATTGAGAAATAAAATAAAATTGTAGTCAATACTGGCGAATAAAACACAACTATTTATACATCCTTAAGAAATGTATTAAAATGTAGGGCAAAGTTTAGAAATCTGAAAATATAAACTTTCATATTTTCTTCATGTTTAACGAATCGGTAAATTTGTTAAATGGAATTTAAGCATTTCATTTAAAAAATAATAGGATATGTAATGTGCCGTCCTGACTACGAGCTATATCACTTGATATAAATGTTCGTACATCTAGTTTTCACTGGAAATAATGCATCTGACGTTTCATATCGAGATTCGTTATATCAAGTAATATATCTCGTAGTCTGAACGGGAGCTTATTTCCACAACTTGATAGCATTTTGTCAGGCGTGAAAAAGTTCAAAAACCATCTATAACGATCAGTGTAAGTTAATAGTAATTGGACATACCAGATTTTTGCATTGAATAGTCAAGACTGTATAAATAAGGGGTGTTAAGTAGATTTAATATATATCGACATTAATATCACCGAAAGACCTTATTAGCAAAACATTTGCCGAATAAAACCATCGTCAGGAAGACATTGTTTTTATTTTAACGTGACAAATCTCGAATCAAATAACTTGGCTAACCACTGAACTAACCGGTAAATCAGTGCACAGTGGATTTTTTTTATACGTAATTATAGTAATGTTGTGAAAATATTGATAGTTCGGTCTATTTCGCTGCTCTTAATTTGAACTTTTTAATAATTGATTAACTTTTCTTTAAGCTCCTATATATATATATATATATGAAATTTAAAGCAATTTTTTAAATATTTAGTTTTTAAGGTTTTGATAGTTTACGATTCTTAAATTTTTTAATCTCAACATGTTTAAATATTTGTTTTAATTTTTTTATTGTCTGATTTTAAGATAGAAGAAATCATGGCTTTGGCGGGTTTTCTTCTATTATTATCAGGGGGTTTTCTAAAACTCTTTGCGCTTATATTTTGCCAGAAGATTCTTTCTTCTTTCCTAGCGTTTCAAGCTTATTTCTGTCGCCATTATCTTATTGCTTGTTCTCAACTTAGTGTTCTAAATACACTTCCACAGTTATTAATTACGAGCTTTCTATGCCAGGTACCATTTTTGCATAAGTATGATTGTGTGGCAAGGACCATCATACCCTATGCCCTAGACCAGACCAGGAATCGAACCCAGCCGCCTCCAGCATGGTGTTGCTTTGTAGCCGCGCCTGTACCGACTGAGCTAAGGAAGTTCCCGCCAACATATTCACTGAGTGTAAATAGAAGAATATTGTGGCCATGTTTCAAAAAAATTCGTTCAGTCTCAGGATTTTGTATTTTAAGATAACTAAATTTCTGTATATTTTTTATTTTTTTTTTTACTCTTGTCGAAATTTTACATGGGACTAGCAAAATTTTTTTGTTATTCAATCATAGGCGTAGCCAGGATTTCAAATAGGGGGGGGGGGGCGAGTTTTTTTTGGAGAGAGAGAGAGAGAGAGAGAGAGAGAGAGAGAGAGAGAGAGAGAGAGAGAGAGAGAGAATAACATCGTCTCCAACCAGTGGTTGCACATACTGAACAATTAATATTAACGGACACTTAACGGACAATACAACGCCCGGTGGACCAGTAGAGTAGGGTCATTTTCATGTTCCGACATATGGAGCGGGAATGGAGCCCCTTTTATGTGACATTACGCCTGAATGCGGGTGGATTATCTTCTCTACTCTCACCCAAAGTATTTGACAATACCCGTCCGTTTCTTGCAACAAGATTAAACAATTCTAGGCTTGTTCTGGAATTAAAAAAAAAACGATTTTAAAAACTTTCGATTTTTCCCATGTTTTTAAATCAAACCACATTGAATGCCAAACATTTAACGGGTCATGTTGGATTTTTGTATAGAATAACCACCGAATTTGTTTGCAGTTTGTACTGAAAATGTACTTTTCATCCACGACCCTCTCACCCAAAGCAACACAGAAGAAACACCGTTTTTTACTCACCATGCTCACACCGTTTGAATAGATTATATTTTTTTAATGGTTGTTCAAATAATAAGTGATTAGCTTTTAACAAACATACATTTTGAGTTTTGGTGGTTTATAGCTTATGGTTTGTGTCCCCTTTGCTCACCTTTAGTATAATTATTTTATCTGATATTTTCTAAACAGGAACATCAAACATAACCTTTTAAAACGACGTAAGTAACAAATGTAAGCAAGCTGTGTTTTTTGTGCTGAATTGTTGCTACTTGCATTCTCAACACACGAGTAGTTAGTAAATAATTTAAGAAATTTTATTCATCAATGGCGAAAAGAAATTCATATGATCCAACTGAAACACATTCTGTTGAAACATGGTATATGTAGCAATCATGTGTATCTGAGTAGTATGAAACCAAAACGGTGTATCATTGAATTACATTAAAATTGTTGTTCAAATTCGAGAAATACAACCATTTTGCATATTTTTCTATTCGTGGTTATTTCAGCTGCATGAAAAAAACATTCGTTTTGTTTTGTTTGCTTGTTTTTTTTTAATTACATGCTGGAAAATATTATACTTACTTTTGAAAAACTTTCGAATGTCCATTTATGGTACTTCTGGATAAAATGAATCAAATAACTGCTTTAGACTGCTTATAATTAAAAAAAAAAAACTGTATGTATTTTACCCGATGATTCGTTTTGTTATGAAGGTTCTTCTGTTTATAAACACGCGCAGAACCATCGTTATTCTTCCGGTCTTCCTCTAAACTCTCCACCGATTGCTTGTCGATCTGCCAAACTTGGAAGACATCTGCATGGAGTTATCTCAAATTATAATAATCCGTCCAATCTATCACAAAACGTTGCGATTGGTTGAGCGGACTGGAGATAATGAAATCCATTTGTATAAGGCCAAGTCTGTCCCGGTTGGTATTAAACCGATGAGCATGGATATCAATAGAAACATAAAGTTACCAGAAGGCACAAAATGCACAAATGGCACAATCTACGGACTCTTATTTTTACGAAATCCCTCAATTTCAATTTTTAATGGATTAGCATAGATTGTTCATTAGACACTTCAACTTGATTGATACAGTTATTAGTTACAGCAGTGCAATAGATTGTAGAATACAGTAGTAAAAATTGTAAGTTACGAAAAAAGAGTTTGGTTCGAGCATCGGCTGTGAAAGGTTGTGTCGGTGCTTTATTACGCACTATTTTCTAATCGAGCATGGCGCGTTTCGTGTTGTTTCGGTTATCTATAATTCGGTGTAACGAGTGATCGGGTGAGCACAGTAAGAGAACAACAAAGCGTCTCTCAAGCGTTCATAAAATTATCCTTGTTTTCCTAACGGAAAACCACCATTACACTTTGTGTGTGGCCCAATAGCATCCTTACTGTTGTAATCGGTTCGAATCAGAAATCGGTACTAGTATTTAAAAATTTTAATAAACGAAGCGTGAATTCAGCTTATTGCTTACCAAAACGAACCCTGCTGCCACCCAATCTTGTCATCCAAAATCCCAGTGATTTCTCGTGGAAGTGCGGCGGTGGTCTCGGCTTCCAATAAAACGTCCAAATAAACGTTAACGCCTTCCTACCCTTTCCTTATTTGACCTGCATTCGGGCGAGGCCAGCGCCGGTATTGCTTTAGTTTGGGATCACCAGTTTTACACATTGAGCATGTTGGCATCATCTGTTGATCTTCTGTGTAATAACAGCTGAACTGGCAGTAACGGAATAACAACTTCGGGCGGTCAATCATGCTCATTATCCTGCTCATGCTCATAAAAACGGATAAATTATTTGAATAGGATAAGACAACTGCAACTTCTCGCTCTGACTAGCTTGATGTTCTGCTTCTAACACGCTGAATCAAACTGTAAGATATGATCAACATATATTCTCAATAATACGAAACTACAAAACTACGAAACTACGAAACTACCCTAAAACGGGGAAAGCGGGGTAACGGGGCGGTTTGACCCATGCCATGAATAGTTAAAATAAATATTTTTCGTTGATACTCTTTCTAACTATCAACTGTGTTTCTTAATCTAGTATTATTTGGCTTCTGAAAGCTATAGCATAGGTTTGAATATTCAGTTTTTTGATTAACCAAGAACTGAACATTTTATTGAGCATAGCTTCTTCAACTTTCAGCTAGCGGGGAAAAAATCAATCAATGCTTATCTAATAGCTAACATTACAGATTAAGAGATATTTCCCTAGTAGCACATTTGTTTCAACCCAGTAAAGGTGACTGCTCTGTGACTCAATTCAGTCACAATAGAGCTGCTGAAACCAGTTTTGACTGTTGTGTGCTGCTTGGGGTTTTTAGATACTTTAGGCTACATAGGTTGGGTTCTAGGTTAAAGGAAAAATATTGTAATAAAATTGTTACTTGTTACTATTTAAAAACTATTATATAATTACAACTTTTTTCTCATGGATGTCAATTTTTTACGCTTTTTTGCTACAACTTGTTACAAAATCGAGGCAACTTCGCGTGATTTGGCTTTTTTATTTAGGCAAAGGAGCAATCTGACAAACATCCCAAGCAACACAAAATCGTCATATTTGGTTACAGTGACTTGATTGTGACTTAATTGAGTAGTATTGGAGTTACATCAACTGTATTGCAACAAGTTACCTTGCAACCTTCTAGAGATAAAAAATAAATAATAATATATTGAAACAAATAATAAAATTCTAAAAATAAAATCCAAACTTAGGGGGGGGGGGGGGTAACGGCCCCCCGTGCCCCCCCCCCCCCCGGCTACTACTATGTATTCTTATTTTTATTTTATTTTTTTTTTATTTATTTTATTCATGTATGTATTCAATCACATCGAGCAAAGAAATTTCTGAAAAACACAACAATATTAGGGGAATCAGGGTAATATCAGCCATATCTACATTCACAGAGCCATGCGGTGAACAAAATCTGCCTCAATTGATTTTCCTGTAAATTTTACATAGGACTAGCATCATTTTGTTGATCTTGAGTCACACCGAGCAAAGAAATTTCAGAACAACAAGTAAATATTAGGGGAACCAGGGTAAAATGAGCTCATTTGCTTCCCAAGGAGTCCCGTGCGGCCAATGAGGCCGCGTTCATTCGCTTTCCTGGAAATTTTCCTTCAAGTAAAAATAACATTTACAGAAATCGTTCCACTCCGAGCTGAGATGTAGAATTCTTTCGCGTTTCGGGCACTATTTTTCTCACTGTGCACTGGTTGTGGCCTTAAAACCAAGGTTTTCATCACATCTCTCATAATGACGTTGGAGGTTTACATTAAAGAGTGTCTGAAAAAGCGGATTTTACCCTTCATTCGGCAACACAAGACCAACGTTATGTATTGGCCGGATCTAGCCAGCTGCCACTAAGGAGGTACTAGAATGGTATGCTGCAAACAATGTTAATTTCTTCACCAAAGAGATTAATCCTCCGAATTGCCCTGAGTTCAGACCGCTCAAAAGATATTGGGCGATTGTCAAGCGAAAACTTCGAGGATCCGGTAAAGAAGTTACAAATGCACAACAAATTCGTTAAAAGTGGAATAAGTTTGGCGGTACAGTGTCATCAGCGACGGTGCAGATCACGATGGCATCGAACACAAGTAAAGTGCGACAGTTCGTTCGAAACGTTGAAGTGTAATAACTTGTTACATATCGTATGAAAGTTGAATAAATACCCTTTTATTTGATGTTTTGATCAACCGTGTATGTTGTTTAATTCTTGAGTTACACACTTAGATATTATGTATTTTCAACGAGACATAATTCATGTTTGTAAAAAGTCGGGGAACGTAAACAAAACTTTCGTGTAAAATTATGTCTCCTGGAACTGACACAAACGCATTTCGACAAAAGATCTGTTTGATTCAATTTATTTTGTCATCTCTTTCAACTCATTCTTATGTGCTAAAGGACGCTTGCATGTGTCGGTCTCAGGAGACAGAAATTTACATGACATTTTGGTAGTGTGTATGATCACTTCAATGCGTCCAAATTTACTTTGAATCGAGCTTTAAAAAATGTTCAAAAATGCTACATTTATTGCGTTTTTTCGGTTATATGCGTGCATGAAATCAAGTTATTGACGTTAGAAAAAAAAACTTGAGCTTTGTCTAAAAGGTGTATTTTTAACATTAATATGACAAGTGGTGTTACCTGGGATGTTCATACATATCAGATGAGTCAGCATTGAACGGTTTTGATCTGCACACTACCAAAATGTCATGTAAATTTCTGTCTCCTGAGACCGGCACATGCAAGCGTCCTTTACCGCAGACCGACACATGCAAGCGTCCTTTAGTCACATCTTTTGTCGAATTGCGTATGAGTCAGTTTCAGGAGACATAATTTTACACGAAATTTTTCTTTACGTACCCCGACTTTTTACAAACATGAATTATGTCTCGTTGAAAATTCATAATTTCTAAGTGTGTGATTATCAGATACGCAGTGGAGATCGGTTGGCCACTTAATATACAGTTTTCATTGCGTCAGATGCGTTTGAAAGTTGTTGAAAAATTGGTGAATTCACAACATTGAGAAATTGTTGAAATTTGAAGAATTAATTCTTTTTTTTATGTAAATGAATTTAATTTTCATTGTTTTAATAAACTGCGACTAAGCAACGAATAGATAGTTATTTTTCTCTTACATTCTTTTTTTGTTTCATTGAAGTGGCTTTCAGTCACTTGGGTTAGTAATAAAGATAAAGATAAGTATCCACATCGTGACCTCATACAATATCTTAAAAATACAAGGGTCCATTGGAGCGTAAAAAAAGTAAACACATTAACAAGATTGCATTCGCTTACGACGGGCATCATGAATATATTTATTGTAAGGGAAAAGTCTTCTTTGGGTCTATGATTCCTTTAAATAAGTTGGTGGGATATTCTTCCTGTTAAGCTGTGTTTAATAAACATATTGTATGAGTTGCAGCAACAATAAAAGATTGTTTTTTTATTTTCATGATAAAAAAAAATTAGAATGTAGATGAGCTCACATAACTTCTGTGGCATCCTCAAGTCCCTAAAAACAATTTTTGATGTATATATTAGATTTATATTTTTTGCTTCGATATAACGTAACTTCAATATAACGTAAAGAAAAAAAAGTTGCCTTATATCGAGGTATACCTGTATTTATAATGCCAGAGCCAGAGCTGGTCAACCTCACGGCCATCATTTGATGATGACAAAACAGGCCATCTCACTGTCACGAGAAGAAACTATCATGAGCTTTCTTGTCATTCTCGCATCATCATGCAGTTGTGAGATTTTTGCTCATACGATTTTGTTTCAGAAATATCTTTTAAGTTTACTTAAAATTAGCCAAGCAATAATATGTAATCGACAGAGTGGAAATTGTTTTTGAAGTTTTGTGCTGAAACACAAAATTAAATCAATAAATGTGCTTGTAGGAGCGATGACCAAAACACTATCACGTACTGTCATGACTGAAAAAATCGATGAGAATTTGAAGGAAATCCCCATCATCGATTCTCGCCCGGTGAGATTTTCAGACGTATTTCGGTAAAAATCTTAGGTCATTTTTCATCGAAAATGACATTTGCCAGCCCTGGCCAAAGCTTCTTTCAATTGAGTCATCAACGTCAGCAAGACACGTCGTTATCCTAGCATGGCCTCCTTCTAAAAATTGCATCCCTGCCACCAATGTCTTGGGTACCAATTAGACCAAACTTTCCACCGACATTTCTTCCCATCCCAGTCAGCCAGTCAACCAGTCAATCAGTCAGCAGGGTTTCATTTGAAAGGTTTGGAGTGAAAAATACACTGCCTGGTTCAAGTATTCCTTCATTATTTATTAGGGCTCATATTTCAGTGCACCGCACATCGAAGACAGAACAAAGAACGAGTGTATGTCAGTTCTACCTGATGAAAAAAAAAGTCCTCGAAACTAACGAGCACTTCATTTTCAACCAATCAGCAAGTTGGTGCTTCCGACACGAAAGGCGAAATGAACCTGTCAATTGCTGGCAACACTGACAGGATTTCTAACTACAAGTGAGACGCATAATTAGAGTGCAGCCGAAGGAACTTCACCTGGTGACGTGGTAGAGTTTTCCACGTAGCCTTTAATCTTCTACAGTGGAATTTCAAGCAACTATTTGTCCCCATTGCCCCATCAACCCGATGATGACGATGCGACGATGCTCCATCAGTGCAAGTGCCAGCACGAAAAAAGTATAAATAATGCTCGCTAAGCTATTAATTACGCATAATTATATAAAATTAACCCCGTCTCTTTCTTCAGAGTCTGATGCAGTCCATTACTGCAAGTAGACTGTCATGCACTGACCGTCGCACGACACCGACGGGGGGCACCGGGAAGTTTGCGCTTATTTGTAGGGGGTTCGCTGCGATTCGCTCGTTTGTTTGCGACCATTCAACATGGTCCACCATTTTGAAAAAAAAAAGAAAAAAAAAACAGGAGAGAGGTTTTCCCTGTTTGCGTTTTCACGTGGGTTATGCATCCGTGCGCGCTAATTTAAGTGCCCCGAACTGGGCTGTGCGCAGTTTCGAAACTTTATCGCCATTACCGGAGTCGCTCACTTATTTTTGGCACGAAAGCCATCGTCATGCGATGAACTGGGGTTGTCTGAAAGCATTTTCCTGTCGCATTCTCCGGTTCATCCACCGTGGCACGTGATCTCAGAAGAGTTGCGTGTTACAGTAGCATTTCAAGCGAGTGGTGAGGAATTTATTGAATTAAGGTAAGATCTTTGAGTTAGACATTGAATACGATTACAACATGTTCGTGATTTTAGTTCACCTACGATCATTCCCATTTCAGTATCGTGTTTTCAGAAAATCACCTATTCGCTTAACAAGGCAAAGAAACCGTCCATGTCTTTCTTAAAATGATTGAAATTCCTGTCAAATTAAGCAGAAATCCCATTACCACTCTATGAAGAACAGAAAATATCCTGCGGCTAATCCCAATGTCAATCGATTCTCCTGGCAGACGACAAAAAAGGAACGACCATCGAAAAACTCCAATCAAAACAAACACTGCAAGTCACCGAAAGGACAACCATCCAGCCCAGACAGTCCGGCCTCGACGATTCGTCACACCTTTGGATTATCCGTCCGCTCCGTCCCGGGAGTCATAAATCTAATCCCCTGAGAGAAGCAAGGGAACAAAAAGCCATGCTCGAACCCTCCCAGGGGTAGTCCTGTTTGTTTCGGATCCTTTCCGATCTTTTCTAGGACATCGATTTCACACCTGTATGTGGTCTGCACTTTTGCATTCACCGAAAGTCATTTTTTTCTCTCTCGACGTGTGTAAACGTATCCAAATGTGAGGAAAGCGAAATGGGAAAATATTTACATCTATTTACATTCTTTAGACAGGATTATGTTTGGGAAACACAGCCACACAGCAACCACTTTGGTGAGGGACGACGACAACGAGCGAATGAGTCCTAGAAGAGATAGAAAGAAAGTGGACTTCACGCCAGCCTCCATTAGTGTCGAGGCAAACCAAAAATTAGTCACCGCATGGTGCACGTTTTGGATTTGTGACTTTAAGCAGAACTTGAATTTTGGAACTAGGTTAACAATTGGAATTGGATTTTCTGGGCGAAAAAGAAGTTTGTTTTGAATAATTGCCTACGCATTTTTCTTTTTTTATGAAGTGGTGCTCATTGTCAGGACTTTTTCGAACGAGCTGGAAAATTTTCCACACCTGCAGAGAACTAGCTGCTAACTGATTCTTATCGGAGATCCTCAGGGAGAAAGCGTCTTCTTGGGTTTGCCTGCGTCTCCAAGGAGCGACTGTTGACGGTGGCAGCGACAAGTTGATTAATTGAAACCCATTTCCAGAGGTCTCCGAATGGGATTTGGTCGGTCGTTTGATGATATGGTTGACTGTTTTCGAATTTTACCAATCCAAGATGAGCCGTATTTGATCGACCGTTGGAGATGATCGCGGAGGTCTCCGGAAGATTTGTGTGATCAATTTCGGGAGATTTGTTACATTGTTCCTACGAATGAAAAATTATACGATATTCGTGTGAAGTTGCCAGAACAATGCAACCGTGAGGTTGGAATAGATAGTATCCCTGGAGGGTGCGTGTTAGTCTAGGATGAGGATGTTATTTAGAATGTTCAACCAATTCCATGTCTAGGTATCAAAACGCTCTTTCAAAGCCAACACGCCAAATGGGTCAGCCAATTTTGAGTGGTGGCTTCGATTTTAATCGAACTTTGCATTTGGCAAGGAAGACTGAGTTGTATTGTAGACAAGGGAAACCATTTTTTGTTATGCAAGAGTTTTTTTTAACTATCGTACAAGTTTTGGCCGAAGACTGCCATATTTTTCTGAAACTATCGATGTATGGGAGAATATAAAATTAATGAAAATCTGTGTTTATTTTAGTTTCTTGATTATCGATATTTTCAGCCACGGTTGGTTAATCTTCCGTCGTAGTCACTCAAACACCTCTTGAGCATTTTTGTAACTTGTCCGGGGGTGAGATTCAAACTCGTGACTTTGGCGTGAGAGGTATGGATGTTAATCACTACGCCGAGACTCCCCCAAAAATCTGTACTGACAGTTTCCATGAAAAATCTGTGTTGACAGTTTCCATTTCTCCGGACATTAATCTGAAAAAAAAAGCTGGTGAGTGTGAGCTTTTTAGTGGAATACCTGTTACTAGAAAATGAGAAGAAATATTGATAATGTCCATTTAATTCCAACTACCTTTAATGCTTATCTTGACAGATACGCCTATTTCGTCTACAATGTGCAGACTTCTTCAATGTCGTGTACTAATACTTGACTAAGGTCTGTATTCACATTAATCCGGACACCTTCAAATAATTGTAACTTTTGAAATATTGCACGTAGGAATGAAAATATAGTATAGCTGAGAGTCTATGATGAAAAAGACTATGATTGATGTTTACATTTCATGTTTAGTATTCAAGATGGCGACGAAAGAAAAACAAGTGCGCGAGCGAATTTTGTACAGGCGTACGGCAAATCCTGACTTGTCAATACGGGACCTTGCAAAAACATTAAATTTGCCTAAATCCACTGTTCACGATGTGCTCAAATCATTTTCGGAACGTTTGACGGTGGAGAGGAAACCGAGAAGTGACAAAAACATTGGGCGGTGATCCTGTCATGGACCGATAGGTGAATAGGATATTAACGAAAAACCCAAATTTCTCCATTCGAACGGTGGCTCGTAAAATAGGGATGTCGCCTGGTTTTGTCCAAAAATTAAAACAACGTTTAGGACCTAAGTCGTATAAAGTAAAAACAGTTCCAAATCGCAACGACAAACAGAACTTGGCAGCAAAATCACGGGCTCGACGTTTGTACTGCGAATATTTGACGAAGTTTTCATGCGTTGTTATGGACGATGAAACTTATGTCCTGGAGGATTTCAAGCAGCTTCCAGGGCTGGCTTTTTATTCTGCTATGGCCAGAAATGCTACAGCTGAGCATTTCAGAACGAAGAAGGCATCGAAATTTCCCAAAAAATACCTTGTGTGGCAAGCAATTTGCACGTGTGGCAAAAAGAGTAAATCTTTCGTCACTACAGGCACAATCAACAAGGAGATCTATCAGAAAGAGTGTCTGCAGAAGCGATTGCTACCCTTCATCAAAAGTCACAAAGAAAAACCTTTGTTCTGGCCCGATTTGGCATCATGCCATTATGCTAAAACTGTGATGGAGTGGTACCAAGCAAATCAAGTGAACATTGTACCAAAAACCTCAAACCCACCAAATTGCCCAGAGCTACGACCAATCGAGAGATTTTGGGCTCTGATGAAGCGGAAGCTTTCTGGAAAGCAGCAAGGAATCAAAGACATCAAACACTTCCAGAAAATTTGGACAAAGGCGGCTTCTACGATTTCTGAAGAGTCTGTACAAACCCTAATGGACGGAGTTAAGCGCAAAGTTCGAAAATGTTATGCGAATACCGAATAACTATGTTTTGTCTTCACGAATTGTTAAAACACATCCCATGTGTGCAACTTGGCCATTTGCTACCAGCCATTTTGTGGATGGTTTGCCCGGACTGGTGGAGCACACGACTTACCTTCACCGCTGCCTGAATACGAAAGAGGAAGAGTCCGCTTCGTGCACACCCGCGTGGCCTGCTGCGCTTTTGGCGGTTGGCGAGGCGGGCAAGTTGCAAGGTGATGACAGATGTAGGATCGGGTGATATTGCTAAGATCTATACATAATATGGCACCCACACATCCCCCCCCCCCCCCCTCCACAAACCCCCGCGCACCCATCCTTTCATGTTTAAGTTTTATTTTTTTTTTCACAAACCCCCCCCCGTGCGTTAAAACCCCCCCCCCCGCCCGGAACTGTTTTAAATGCTTTGGCCAAACGCCCGCTTCTAGGGCATCTACCACCTGATAATATATAAAATGAAAAAAAAAATGAACAATACATCAATGAACATTAATGATTTACCTCAGTAAACTGCTCGTCCTTAGTTGTAGCGCTAATAATCTCTTTTTCAGTTAAAAACTCAATCTTGCTCACCTCGAGGGACGAAAGTTCCCAGGGGCTAACCCCTTCTTCAAACGGGCCATCCACCCCATAATACAGCCGTGAAGAAGGATCGGCGATGTTTTCTCGCCCTCGTATATACTGTACGTCAAAACTATATGGGCTAAGTCTAAGTGCCCACCCGTCTGCCCGGTTCAGCGCTCGCTTAGAGTCCTCTCTTGACCTGTTCAATATAAACGTGAACCCTTGTGCATCAGAACGAAGCGTGAAAGGACGTCCTAGAAGAAAATATGTAAAATGCTCTACTGCTCATACAGCGGCAAGAGCTTTGCGCTGGTTTGGCGGATACTTTTTTCGGTCGTCGTTAAGGCTTTGGATGCGAAACTTATGATGCCCGGAGGATTCCTGTCGTCTTCCTGTACGAGGACGGCCCCGAGAGCATGTGAAGATGCGTCCGTATATACGATGGTTCTGTCTTGATCCGAAAAGAAACCAAGGGAGGTTGTGCAACGAATAATGTGGTTCTTCAAATTCTCAAAGGCCTCCGAATGCTCCTGATACCAGTTCCAACCATTTGAGTTGTTCATGAGTGCCCACAGTGGACTTGCTATATTAGCAAACCCTTGGATGTATGGGCTCACAAAGGAAGCTAGCCCCAGGAAGCTCCACAACGGTGCTTGGTTGTCTGAACCTACGTATATCCTTTACTTTCTCCTCGTCGATATTGAACCCATTTTCATTGAGTTCGTGTCCCAGCCACCTAATCCGCTGCTTATTGAATTCGCATTTCTCAAGATTCAAGGTCAAATTGTTTGCTCTTAGAATCCTCAACACATGCGCCACCGTTTCCCGAAGTTGGTTCAAATTATCGGCAAACATGAGAATATCGTCAATATACACTACTAGCTGACCCGGCGAACTTTGTTCCGCTCTAACCGATTATGATTCCGAAAATTTATAATTTTTTTTAAGGTTACTTTCAGCCATCACGTCAATTTTTTTTTATCTTTCATTTGCGATCGAGAACATATTACGGCACTCGAATTTTAGATATTGATTGAATGAAACACTTTTCGAATTTGTTTGAGTTTATATTCTTTATTTGAATGATTGTTGAGGTTGGCAGAATCTTGCGCCAGTTCAATTCAGTGCTTTGTGGTAGACTACGTTCCTTGTTCCATTATCCGGCGCGTAAATAAACAATGATGAAGGCTTTCCAACACGCAAGCATGCAACATATAATTGGCCATGCGAGAAGCTATGACGTTATCCACCTCACCGAGTATTCTTGACATCTCCCGCTGGAAGATCTCCGGGGCGCAGTTCACCCCGAACATCAGGCGAGTGAACCGAAATATGCCTTTTTCGGTCAAGAAAGTGGTGAGGTCCCTAGACTGTTCATGAAGCTCCAAGTGGTAAAACGCATTGGACAAATCAAGCTTTGTAAAATACCTTGCCCCGTGGAGTTTGATTCTCATTTCGTCCAACGACGGCATGCGATAATACTTTCTCTTGATTGCACGGTTTGGCGCCCTCATATTAACGACCAGGCGGAAATCACTTTTGCCTTTCGCCACTGCCAACATGCCACTAATCCAGTCTCTGAAAGCCGGGCCCTTGCGCTGTCTCTGTACGCCGCTGGTAAATTATAGTATGCGTTCCTTGTCGGAGGTATGGAAGGATCAACACTAAATTTCACTCGGACATTTGGCACCTTGGGGAACGTTGGGGTTTGCTTCATTTCCTCGCAGCTGTTGACGGTTACGCCAACTTTCAGTAGTCTCAAGTCGCTTGCTGTAGAGCGACCCAGCAGCGAACGGGATCCTTGGTCAACAACATAAAACAGCGCTATTATCGAAGGTTTGCTGTGCCCCACTACCTCAATTACCGCCTTGAAAGCCCCTCTAACAGAGATAGGCTTGGTGGAAGCATACGAGCGAAGGTCGGCATCATTTCTCATTTGAATTGGTTCCAGTACAGCACTGCCTGATTGAAATTCGCGCTCGAGGTTTATCCAGTCATCTCCACCTATCGTGTTAACATCCGCCCCGGAGTCTATCATAAAACAGATAGGATTTGAGAACCCTACACGGCAATCAATCAGTGTGTCTGCCAGTGAGATTGCGTTTACTTCCTGGAATGCGAAAGCAATAAAGGCAGTTTCAGGGTACGGAAATCAATAGGTTTCGTTCAGCAAATTCAACAATTATTCAGTTAGAAAAATAGAAAGAAAGGAAAAAAAGTCATTGCTCAATATTCATTAGTTCGCGGTTTTACCTTTTCGGCGTCCTCATCCTTCTCCCATCCTGGTGAATGGTTCTGCTCCGCTCGAAGCTGGTTAGCAATCTTCTTTCGACATACTGCAGAAAAATGTCCCCGCAAGCCGCAAGTGTTACAGTTGACATTGATTGCTGGGCATGATCCGAATTTATGGAAGACACGGTTACACTTAGAGCAACGTGATCGGCGTCCCATTCCTTGGTTCTTGCTTTCATTCGCCGCACGTCTTTTTGAGTCCATCTAGTTGTCATTCGTTGCTTCGGTCTTTCGCTTCCATTGCTGTGGTTGTCCCAAAGATCGTTGATGGTGCCGAGTTACCGCGAATGCTTGAGTGGGTTCTGGTTGAGCCGTTTCAGCGGTGTATGCTTCCTCACGGGTAGCAGATTGCACAATAAAAAGAGTCTCGTAGCCAAATGTCCGCGCAGCCTTCACCAAATCTTTGTTCTCCATTCCTTTCAGCAGCTGCGCTCTTACGAATCGGTCCTGGTCAACGCTGCTATAACTGCACAGGCGGACTTTGGTTGGTCGTTGGTCGTTGGTTCATTCGGCTCCTGCTTAAGGTTGGTGAACGCCTCATGTTCGGTCACATCGACCATAGAACGAAGATAACCCTCAATATTTTCCACGAGCATGCCGTAACAGTTGGGTTCCTGAAAGCTTGGCCGTAGTCTAGCTGCTCGGGCTATTCCCTGCAACTTTCCTCCCATTGACAAATACAGAATTTGAGCTCGTTTAACTGGATCGTTGATGTTGGAGAGGGAAACAGCGATCTCGAACCGGTCGATGAATCGACTCCACTGCTCCCACATCCTGTTAGCCGGAACGTCATCTGGAAACGGTTGGATGTTTTCCCATCGGATGCTAGCTGCGCTAGTCGATGCTCCCACGTTGACGTTTCCAGTATTCCAGCAGTCGTCAGTCTGGCGTGGTACCGTATTAGTTCCACTGATTGGTTAATAGGAACCCATAGCTTTCACTAGATGGTCCAACGTATTCTGCATTTGCTTCATCTGCTGATAGTAGCCCTTATTGACATCGACGCTTGAGGCATCTCGTCTTTCGTCGTTGACAACATCGGCGGTTGAATTCTCACCGTTGTTCGATTCTCCATCTGGGACGGATTCTCCACCGAGGACGGAGCTGTCATCGCTATTACATCCATCGTAATCGTGTTGTCCTTCATCCTGTCCTTCGTTATCCGAGTCACCGGTCAGCACAACGTCAAACTGATCATCGAACTCTTCCGGGTCACTTTGGAAGCCAGGGGCACGCACATACTTTCCTCCGGACATTTGGCTGGATAATAATCGATAGTTTAAGGACTTCAAAATCTGTAAAAAATTGTTGAAACGACAGAAGTCCATCTTCAGTTTAAGGTTACCACTGTATATGCATTGAATTTTGATATGTACTCTACTAATAAGTGTAAATCGACCGTATTTTACAACGTAAACCATTCTTTAATATTGTCTCCGTGCACTGTTGGATGAAAAATGCCTTGATTTATTCCAAAACAATTACTTGCAAACTTACTGATACAATCAAAACTTTTCCGCGCGGTCGTCTCGATCCGCTACCATGCCCAACAAACATCGGTGTTGAATTAGAGCTTGTTCAAACAAATTTGGAGAAGCTATTCAGCTATTCTAGAAGAAACAGCTGAATAGCTTCTCCAAATTTGCTTGAACAAGCTCTAATTCAACACCGATGTTTGTTGGGTGCTTATTCACACGGTCGTCTCGAGCCGCTTCCGGGATACCGTTTTACCAAATTTCTCAAGCGCGGTCGTCTCGATCCGCTACCGCATGTAATCAACCAACAAATCAGCGCGGTCGTCTCGATCCGCTGCCAAAACATTTCCGCGCGGTCGTCTCGATCCGCTGCCAGTTCTCCATCAAACACTACCAATCAATAATTATTTCTGGGTTCAAACAAAAAATACACTGTCCCTTTCGAGCTTTTCCTGTTTTAATAACTTCACTATTGCTTTGTTTTTTTTTCACAATATTTTCACGCAAAAAAAGGGCTCCTCGAATGGAGTATCCGCGTGGTTTCACAAACATTCATTAATCGACACCATTTACCGGGAATGTCGTTTTCCCAGTCAGCAAGAGAATTGGTTTTCTGCTTCCGGGTATTCCGTTTTGATTGACCACAATTCACTTCACACAAAATGAGATCTATCAAGGACAAATCACAAACACAAACCCGCTGGTTCGCAAAGGCAAAAATAATTCAATTTAAGAAGGCTTTAAACTGCTGAATATTCAGCAGCCTGGCAGGATCACCAAATGTGCAACTTGGCCATTTGCTACCAGCCATTTTGTGGATGGTTTGCCCGGACTGGTGGAGCACACGACTTACCTTCACCGCTGCCTGAATACGAAAGAGGAAGAGTCCGCTTCGTGCACACCCGCGTGGCCTGCTGCGCTTTTGGCGGTTGGCGAGGCGGGCAAGTTGCAAGGTGATGACAGATGTAGGGTCGGGTGATATTGCCAAGATCTATACATAATATGGCACCCACACACCATGAATCTGAAATAAATAACTACGACGCATAAATAATGCGAAATTTATGTTTTATTCATGTTTTGAGGTGTCCGGATTATTTTCGGATACAGACCTTAGTGTACTAGTGTAGAGTATTTCCAATCGTTAGTCCGTTTTTGTGGACTGGGTTTGTGCCGATTATTCCGATCCGAATTGATATTGTTAGGTTTCGTAGCTATTGATTTCTTTCGGCTGTAGAGACTTTCTCCCTACTCCCTATCTCGTCGAAAAATCCAACGCTGGAATGAGGACGATGGTCAGGCGACCCTAATATGGAGCATACAAACAAATTTCCACCGGGGTTGGCTACCCGATTACCTAACATGGTCATCTTAGCACACACCGCTGCATGATAGCTGGTTCTCGGAAGGGGAACTGTTGATTCCTCCAAAATTCTGACAGTATCAGGACTTGTGATGCAGTGATTCATTTATCAGCGGATTGCAATCAAGAATTAAAAGCAGCATCAGGCCGAGCAGCGCCCTAAGAAAAAGGCGGTGTATGACAGCTTGGATGACCCTGTCGTTGATACTAGACTCAGGACCGGGACTACCATGATTTCGGGATCCTACGAAAACTGTTAAAAGTGGAACCATCAGAGGCACAACTGAGCTAAGGAGATCCGTAATGCTTTGTGACGTGCGTCCCAAGCCGGTTGTTTTGATTGTTGATCACGTAGACTCGTGTTCAAACAGTGGAAAACTCTTTACAGTCTTATACTACGGAGGCCCAAAGCTAAAATTATAGATTTTATTATTGGGTTATTTGGGTTATGTTAGACCAGTGCTGCTGGAGAATTCGTCGCCCCGTGGATCCAGATGTTGCCTCTACGGTACATTTCTGGATTCACCACTTCTCCATCACCGATCTCCATCACTACAAGCTTGACCACCGGACGCCCTCCATTTCCGTTCACTGTTCGCCCGATAGCCTATCGCACTTTTCCATCTCATCCATGGACAACTTCTTCAACCTTTCTTCTTATGCACGTCCTCCCATCAAGATCTGCAACGTAAACCATAACTCCTACTTCTAGGAAAATAACGCAGAAACAAATCTGATCCAGTTTTCATGATTTGCATATTGTGAAACCAGGAACTGTACTCCATCATGAAATCATGACTGCGAATGTTATGAACTGAAATACTTACCTGAAATATTTCCACCTAAAACAAATTTGTAAAATTGTACTCACCTTATAATGAAGTTAAAACCATCTTGAACTCCCCTCACACTAGGTAGGATAGATCTTGTTTATTAGCCTACCTATTTCTTTAGCCCGCTGCGCATCAATCAGAGAAAGGAAAAGCAAATGTCAAAAAATAAAATTGACTCCAAGAAAGTTCTCGGAGCAACCATATCGCCTTTTTTCGATCGCAAGTCCGAAAGCTATTCGCGTGTCACCGTCGGTTTCTTACTCCACACGTTTCCGGCAAGCGTGTAGTTCGAATCTCTGGACAAGTTCCACCTGTTTTTTTCGTCGTCGCAACACATAAATTCATGACCGAAATGACCAATAAAGGGTGTCCACGATGAAATTGCCACACACAAAATTGATTCGCAAAATTCGAGTTTTCATCCGATTGCCATCAAATTTTCAGGGATTGAGAAATAACTATTAAAATTCATTTTACCATTTTACTCGTATTTTATTTACAGTCCATACGCAAATGTCCGCACCTTGGCCTTAACTCCGGCCATAAGATTCTGCACAACCTGTGAATCAACCGTTTTTTGCATGTAAACCCATACTTTCTTCAGTTCCTCGACTGTCTTCACTACCTTAGGTCGTTTAAGAAGGTGCTGCTTCATAATCGCCCAGTACTTCTCGATGGGGCGGAGCTCCGGAGTGTTGGGAGGGTTGAAGATTTTCGGCACGAAATTGACCTTATTGTCCGCATACCACTTCAGCACGTCCTTGGAGTAGTGGCATGAGGCCAAATCCGGCCAGAAGATTGTTAGGACGTTGTGGGCCTTCAGGAGAGGAAGCAGCCGCTTCTGGAGGCACTCTTTTATGTACACCTGTCCGTTCATCGTGTCCTGGGTCACGAAAGGTGCACTCCGCTTCCCGCACGTGCAGATGGCTTGCCAAACCAGGAATTTCTTCGCAAATTTGGACATCTTCTGAGTGCGGACATGCTCCGGAACGCTGAACTTATCCTTGGCCGTGAAAAACAGGTTGCCGGGGATCTGTTTGAAGTCGGCCTTCACATATGTTTCGTCGTCCATGATGCAGCATTCAACTTTCGTCAGCATGTTGAGGTACAACTTCCTGGCACGGGTTTTGGCGGACTTGTTCTGCTTCTCGTCGCGATTAGGGGCCTTTTGTACCTTGAACGTTCGAAGCCCAGCCTTAGTTTTGGCCTTCTTGACAAAACTTCGGCTTAGGTGCAGCTTCTTAGCCACATCCCGAACGGAGGCGTTCGGATTTCGGTTGAAGGCCCCAACTACGCGGTTGTGATTTTTGGTGTTGTACGGAATACTTTTTCCTTCACTTCCGATCGGTGGTCAACCGTTTCTCAACCGCTTAATCACTCGCGACACCGTGGAATTCGCGATTCCCAACGTTTTAGCGATGGAACGATGCGAGAGATCCTTGTTCTCGTGATGAATGCGCAAGATTTTATCACGCAGGAGCTGTTCTTTCGACTCCATTTCCGCGAGTTTTGTTCACAGGACTTTAAAACTTGCAGGATGTGAATAATGCACTATGAACTAAATCCACCCAAATTTTCATTAAATTCTACCCAACGGCTAAAAAGTTAGAGCAATTTCATAGTGTGGCAATTTCATCGTGGACACCCTTTATCATGATTCAGGGCAACCATTTTCATGAACCAGAAATCATGACCACTGCCAGCGTTACGTGTATCTGTCAAAACGTTACCTGTCTCAATCATGTTTCAGCGTCGTTCGCGTTCGGAGGTGAAATTTTGAACGGTTTACAAGAGTGTTAAATTTCGATTTAGAAGTTTATGCGTTCCGTGGCCATCTTGTGTCCGCTAAAGTACCGTAAAGTGAGAAAAATCAACGAGCAGGAATATGAAAGAATAAGCTGTTTGATACTGACTAACTTCAGTGCTCGTTTTTCCGATTTTTCCAACAGAATACCCGCCATCAGTAAGTTGCGTTAATCAGTACCGTCTAGTACCACCGTCTAGTACCTTCTCCACGACAGGTAAGTGAATTGTTAAACAATTAATCATATTTTTATCAACTGCTCGCTTTCGTATCGTCAGATAGGTCTCGGTAGTGAGAAGGAAGTTTTCGTGCGTTTAATTCGCTTTAATGAAAAAAAAAAAACCTAGATATTTCCACCTAAAATTAGTAGTCTACGATTTTATCAAAACATATTCATACTTCTCATGTATATGGGCAAATGGCCGAATACCATTTTTTGCATTTTTGAACATAAAAAATTCGTTTTTTAGTGAATTGATATAGTTGAAACTTAATTAGAATGCTTATTACTGCAAATGCGCACACATATTGATAAACTCTAAGTGTCATAAGTGTAGAATATCGGGATGCTATCTAATGCGTTCGAGAATGTTCTTTTGGTTCCTTATTTCCTTTTTTAGATCTAATCCGTTTGAAAATACTTTCTTAGATTCTTACTACCTTTTCTATGCAATACATTTATGCTAAAGGGTGTATTCGATAAAAATGGCACACAGAAAATCTTCTGTAACTTTTGAATCGTATGAGTAAAAAACCTAGAAATTTGAGTAGATCTTATCCATAGCGTATTATTTACATCTGACAAGTTTCATAGTTATACATTCAGTAGTTCCAGTCATGTCGTCGAAACAAGAAATTGTCCGTGAGAAAATTTTGTGCACTCACAATCAAAATCCAGGGGCGTCCCACCGGTGGATTGCTAAAAGGCTTGGAATTGCAAATACAACTGTGTCTCGTGTAATAAGAACCTTCAAGGAGCGTCTGAGTGTCCAAAGGAAGGAAGGGAGGGGTCGTAAAAGTGGTCCAATGGACCACTGGTGTCAGTCGGCTTGCTGGGTTACATGTTTACACAGTGCAAAAAGCCCCAAACCGGAATGAAAAACAAAACATCACTGCAAAAACCCGCGCCCGTAAACTTTACACGAAGCTGCTCACCAAATCCGGTTGTATCGTGATGGATGACGAAACATACGTCAAGGCCGACTTCCGTCAACTTCCTGGGCAAGAATATTTCGTTGCCATGTCGAAGTTCGATGTTCCGGAGGATGTTCGAAAGAAGAAACTATCGAAATTTGCAAAGAAGTTTCTAATCTGGCAGGCGATTTGCGGATGTGGTGAAATAAGTGCTCCCTTCATCACTTCCGGAACAATAAACGGTGCGATTTACACAGAAGAGTGCCTTAAGAAGCGTCTCTTGCCATTCATTAAGAAGCACAAAGGATCAACTCTGTTTTGGCCTGATCTAGCATCCTGCCACTACGGTCGAAACGTATTGGAGTGGTACCGAGCCAACGGAGTCAATTTTGTGCCAAAGGATATGAACCCACCAAATTCACCGGAACTTCGTCCAATTGAAAAATTCTGGGCAATTATGAAAACGGAACTTCGAAAACATCCCAAAACTATAAAAACAGAGCTAGAATTGAAGAAAATTTGGGTAAAAACAACAAAAACACTGGGAAAATCGGTTGTACAAAATTTGATGGGTGGAGTGAAAAGGAAGGTGTGGGCATTCGGGATGGGAGTTGTAAATCAAAACTCATTAGTAGTTCTTCATTCCCTGAAAATTTCAAGAAAATCCGATTATCAGTTTAATTTTGATGAGTATATATGTGTGTGCCATTTTTATCGAATACACCCTTTAATAGACAATTTTCGGCCAAACATCCATTTGGCCAAACACCCATATGTCAAAGATCCATATGCCAAACGTCCATATGCCAAACGTCCCACCCCACTATAAGATATCAGGCAGACGAAAATCGGAAAAGTGACCTTCACCAAAACTTTTTTTCAATTTTTTTATCAAAAGTAAACATATAAATTATGAAAACTTCAAAGTTTCAAGCCTCTAGCACTTTTCATTCCTGAGATATTAGATGTCAAAGCTGTAAGTTAGCGAAAAAACGTACTTTTTGCCGAAAAAATACGCTTTATTTCAAGTTAAATGTTGACCTGTTTTTATGAGATAACCCCTAGCTCACTATACATGATTGAAAAGGTAAAAAAAACTAGCTTTAAAAAATAATAATACGATAGGTTGTCATTCAGAAATAAAATCAAAAAAATCTTTAAGACAAGGAAACATATGAAAAAATTAGAAATTTCAACTTTGTTGATCAGCAACTTTTTTTCCCCGCATATCCCCGCATAACCCAGCAGCTCTGAATCAAGTGTGGGTTGTATAATAACAAATTACGAAGGAAAACTCTGCGCAAACTTGCGCCATTTTGAAATCAGGAGGTTTAAAAATATGACCACTTTGGTGCAATTCCATTATTTTAGGTTGATGAAAACGTATTTACTTATTTGGGCGATTTTGGTAATTTCTGGCGATGGTTTAACCAAAATAAGTTATAAATTAACACTTTACAGAATTACAACAATTTTTAAAAAAGAGCAAAACTTTTTAAAATTTAAAATTAAAAAAAAAAAATTTAAAAAAGTTTCTGCTATAATTGGTTATAAATAAAAAAAACGGTATTATTATCATCGCATACAAGGGCTTCTTCGTGTTAACATGTTTTCCAATGTAAGTTTAAAGTTTACGTTCTTTTTGTTCTTTTGTCTTGTTTTTGACGTAGGACTACGTCTTTGTTTTTAATACAGGGGTACACGTTGCGAGTACAAAAATTTGGAGCGTCACGAAATATGCTTAGGTTTTGAACGTTAATAAATAATTCATTTCATGACCGATTTTCAAAATTTTTGCACCAATCTATCTGGAATATTTCTTCGCATCAATTTTAAAATCTAAATTGATTAATTATTAAAATTAGGCTATTGAAAATAACGTAAATAAAAGGTGATGTCTTATAATGTCAATTTTTCAGAGTAAATTTACCAAATGAACAGTATAATCCTAGCACAGACTTCATATTCAAGTAAGGAAAGTCTCCTAGGCAGTCATGAATGTTATATAAGGGGTACACTTTCGCATTTTAATTCAGTCTTACGGCAGTCGTGAAGCTGTGCATAAATCTGCTGAAGGAACGCAGTTGGCAGCAACAAGCACCCTGGAGGGTGCACTGACGAACAGTTGGTGCCGTTTACCTCGCTACTGAAGCCTACGAGTTGGCGGGATAAAGCCGCTCGTGACAACGAGACAAGAATCATCCCACGTCACCTGCAGATGGCCACCCGCAATGACGAGGAGTTGAACCAAGAAGATCAAGAAGAAAACCTAAGTTCAATCGCGAACCATGTTTCTCCCCCGTCAAGTAAATCCGTCCTTATCAGGACGACCAAATCAGTTTGCCAATTAAAGAGTTTGGTTGAATTTTTCTCTTGTGCTGATTGAAATTTTAATTACCACGCCCGGGCTGAACATAGCATTCATTAAACACCGCATCCCGGAGTAAATGACAAGCACGTTGAACAACCATCAAACGAAATTCTAGAACGGATAATTCGAGCAGAACTGCAACACGTCCGACCGACCATCTAGTAGAGTTCATTTTAGTTCCTAGTTGTGCATAGCGGGTTAGTTGCTGGTGATAGCAAGTAATTAAGGCATATTTCTGTTAAGAAAATCATCCGTCTAGCGCGAAAGAATTAAAACTAATTATTGTGGCGCAATAATTGAAGTTCGTCCCCTTTGATGCAATTTGTATCACATTGCCTTCGTTGGTACCGCCTTCTTTCGTGCACTAGCATCCGACGCCATTACCTAATAGCTCTTAGCAGAACATTTTGATTCAGTCTTACGATAGTCGTTAAGCTGTGCAGTGGTTGTAGGATCGCAGTAGGCGGCGGCGAGCAGTCGCTGCCCAGAGAGGCGTTGGTGCAGTTGGCTGTTGTTGCCGATGTTCCCGTCAACCTTGCTGCGAGAAACATGGCTGCTGAAGCCTACGAGTTGAACGAGACAAGAATCAATCATCCCACGTCACCTGCAGATGGCCACCCGCAATGAAGATGAGATGAACCAAGAAAGAAAGTTCAAGTTCAATCGAGAACTGTTTCTCCCCCGTCAACTAAATCCGTCCTTTTCAGGACAACCAAATTAGTTTGCCAACTAAAGAGTTTATTTGGTTGAAATTTTCTCTTGTGATGTTTGAAATTAATTTCAATTACCGCGCCCCGGCTGAACATAGCATTCATTAAACGTCGGGTCCCGTAGTAAATGACAAAGAAGGTTGAACAACCAACGAACGGAATTCGAGCCGAACTGCGTCACTTCAGACCGACCATGTGGTTGAGTTCGTTGTAGTTCCTAGGTATGCATAGCGGATTAGTTGCTGGCGGTGGCAAGCAAATTAGGAAACTCTCGGTTAAGAAAATCATCCGTCTTGCGTCTAATAATTAAAACTAATTATTGTGGCGCAATAATTGAAGTTCGTCCCCTTTGAAGCAATTTGTAACACATTGCCTTTGTTGGTACCGCCTTCTTTCGTGCACTAGCATCCGATGCTTTTACCTAACAGCTTTTAGCAGAACATTTTGATTCAGTCTTACGACAGTCGTTAAGCTGTGCAGTGGCTGTAGGATCACAGTTTGCGGCGGCGAGCAGTCGTTGCCCAGAGAGACGTTGGTGCGATTGGCTGTTGTTGCCGATGCTCCCGTCAACCTCGCTGCGAGAAACATGGCTGCTGAAGCCTACAAGTTGGCGGGATAAAGCCGCCCGTGACAACGAGTCAAGAATCAATCATCTCGTGAGATGAACCAAGAGAGTAAGCCCAAGTTCAATCGCGAACTCTTTCTCCTCCGTCAACTAAATCCGTCCTTTTCAGGACGACCAAATTAGTTTGCCAACTGGAGAGTTCGTTTGGATGAATTTTTCTCTTGTGCTGTTTGAAATTTCCATTAACGCGCCCCGGCTGAACATGGCATTGCTTTAAACGCCGCGTCCCGGAGTAAATAGCAAAGCGTGTTGAACAACCAATGAACCAACAGATCCATAAATATTATCTACGCGTTAGAGATAGTGGCCCTCTCAACCATCGTAGAAAATACAACCGGGGCCGTATCATAATTAAGAGCAACCAAATGCTTTCTAGAGAGTGTATAATAGAATTGTCTTGGCCCTTTTCAGGACTGACTTTAAATCAATTAGCGGATGGCCCTGACGTGTATGGGAATTCGATTGCTGCGTAGTCCTACGTCACCTTTGCGCACAACCCCATTGGGCTGTACCTTGTAGTTTTTTTTTTATTTTTTTTTTTTTTTTTTTTTTTTTTTTTTTTTTTCCTCCCCCTTTCCTCCCCCCCCTCCCCCCCCCCCCCCCTTTCCCCCCCCAACAATATTTTTTCCCCCGGGGGGGTTTTATTCCTACCATTTTTTTTTTAAAATCCCATAAACCACCGTTGAGTGCAAGTGTAAAAATGGATAATAGAGTTATAATTTCGTTGTTTGATTCTAAATTGACGCATAATGCGAATGTTGAAAGAGCTTTTAAATTTATTTGTGAAAACTATCCTATATCGGAGGAAAAACGTGAACGTCTCCAGGATAAACTCTATAGGACCGCTTGTAAATACAAGCTAAAGTGGAATGAAGCTCAACGAAAACAGGAAAGATTCGAGGCATATTCTCGGGATTAGATAAATGGAGACTTCGGCATTGCGGAGTTCATCGAACAAGAACAAGATGCTCCTTCAACCTCGGCGTCATCTGCAAAGCGTGGGAGACCCTCAAAACCTTTTGTTGATCTGAGCGAAAGAGGAAAACGACGTGTCATTGACAACGAAAGCTTGGATCCCAAAGTAGACAGCATCGAAAAGGCTCTAGTAATGGCGAGAAGGACAGCTTACAATAGGAAAGAGATAAATTTAGTTAAAGTCATCGGCCTTATTCTAAGAAATCGAGGAGATTCTAGAAAAATGTTGTCGCAATTAACTGATCAACGTGGAATGATGTCACCCGAGGAAGCTTTTAGTTTTTTCATCGAAGCTGGATTTAGTCGATTCCAATACGAACTAATACACAGAGAATCACCGTCACGATTTCCACCTTACGGCGTCATCGGGGAAGTAAAAAAGAAATGCGCACCTCCCAACGAGTTCATCGAAGCAACCGCTTCAAAAATTAGAGTAAAACTGCAGGCGCTTCTGGACAATACAGTGCATCGAATCGTGAAAATAATCGACGCAGAGCTGAACGAGTACATGGATTCTAACGAGCTGGATAGTGCTGAACTAATTCTATTATGTAGTTGGGGTATGGATGGCTTAACCGGGTATTCTCAGTACCACCAGAAGCTGCCAGAAGGATGTCAGAATGATTCTGATGTATTTTCATCAACACTTACTCCAATTCAGTTATTCATGCATAATGATCGAAAAATGATTATGTGGTTCAATGCTATGCCTCAAAGTATTCGATTTTGTAGGCCCATCATCCTTGAATTTATCAAAGAGAGTAAGGAGGTAATTCTTGCCACAAAAAATGACATTGAAAAAGAAATGAATGAATTGACGCCAGTGAAGGTCGAGCTTTTAAATGACAAAATAATTCTTGTTGATTTTGATTTTGTACTTAGCATGATAGATGGAAAAGTCCTCACGTATATTACAGGAAATTCATCAATGCAAAATTGCCCAATCTGTGGTGCAAAGCCTAATGTAATGAACAGTAAAGAAAAGTTTGAAGAATGATTTTTAACAAACGAAGATGCTCTATATTACGGTATATCTCCGCTCCATGCTTGGATTCGATTTTTCGAATGCCTTTTGCATATTGCATATAGAATGGATTTTAAAAAAATGGCAGGTTTCACAACCATTTAAAGAATTATACGAACAAAGAAAAAAACTGATAACGAAACAGCTTCATGAGCATTTTGGAGTCAGAGTAGATCAACCAAGATCTGGTGGTGCAGGAACAAGTACTACAGGTAACGTTTGTCGACGAACATTGGCAAATCCTCAGCTTTTAAGCAGAATTCTGAACATCGACGAAGAATTGATTGTGAGTTTTAGAAATATTTTAATTGCTACCAACTGTCAAGACCCAATAAACCCCGAAAAAATAGATTCGTATTGCAAGGATACCTACCGACTTTATCTGGAATTGTACGATTGGTATAAAATTCCTGCAACTGTGCATAAAGTACTCGCTCATGCCGGAGAAATTATTATGCATTCTCCAGCGCCGCTTGGTATATTAGCAGAAGAGGCAGCAGAAAGCCAGCACAAACAGTTAAAGAAATACCGAACCCATCATGCTAGAAAGCGCAATCAGACCCATTCATCAGCTTACTTTGGATGGAGAAAAGACGACAGAAAAAAATGTTCTAGATTATCCAGATATCGTGAAAAGTTTTATGATTTTTGAAGATTCTGAAACACGTTCAACATCCGACACCGATAACTGCGATGCGTTGGAGGAACTTATGAAAGCTGTCGTTGAAGTTGATGAGGATTTTGTTTGTGATGAAACAGAAACATAGTAAGATTGGATTAATGCAAATCGACAAAAAAAATATTGGAGTTGTTATTGTATATTCGCTTTGTAAAAATATATATGTATTTCTACCGTTATGTAAATAAATAAACTGAAGCAGATTATGAATTTTTTGTTGTTGCGTGTTCTATACAAAGAAGTCATCTATTAATTTTGCTGGGGCAGACGGGTAAAGGGATCTTGTGTTTTCTTACGCGTCATGAAACGTTTATCAGGTTTATTCGTAAAAATCATACAAGGGGAAGGCAGTATGGAACAATTTCGAAAAATAAATTACGTTATTGATGGTTGGACCGAAAATCAATTCTTATTATTGCCGTTTCAGAGAAAAAAAATGCATCAGGCGTCAGATTCAAATACCCGAAACTGACAATCGTCACTGACAACCACAGCTATTTTGTTCAGCGATTACCTTGTACCTATGCATCGAGTTTGCTTGGTAATATTCAAATCATTGAAGGATGCTGCTTTTTCTTCTTTCTGAATATTCTATGCATGCTAAGTTTTCTGTGAAAAGGCAATATCTCTGTTTGGGACCATCCACAAATGACGTAGCATAATATTGATCATTTCGTAGCATATTATGCCATACCTAATACATGGTACGTTTCTATTTCTGAGCCCCCCTCCCATAATATATCACGTAATTTGTGGATGTTCCCTTCGAAAGATTGAAATATTATTATCATGATTTATCCTTTGAAATTAGAGTTTTAGTCACATCCATTTTCAAGATATTATAGTTTTTTTTAAATCAATGGAAAGTTAAGCCCTTTTGAAAAGTTAATCCCGAAATGTTAAAAAAAGTATATTAACAACATATTTTGATAACATCAACCAAAGAAAACTCTACAAAACAAGAAAAAATGATCAAAATATTTTCGTCCGCCTTCTTGTATGGAAATCGCCCATAGTGCACCCCCACTTACTGTGACGTATGTGACTTTTCGTACCGCCTTGTTTTTTTTTAAATTTGGACGTTCGCCGAAATCAATGTCTGTATATGTCTGTAACATTTTACAAATGTCTGTATCAATACAAACATGCCAGATATCATCCCTGCTGAGGAGACGGCAAAAAAAAACAAAGGAGAACAAGAAGAATACGAAGAACCCTCACTCACGATAACTGAATGTTCAGCACCCGACAACTTCTCAAATCAAATAATAGACAGCTAAACGAAACCAATATATGCCAACGATTACGTTCCACCCAATGCTGCACGTCACTATGCACGTCTCATTTGTCAGCGAACGCCATCATCACTCGGGCTAGTCCACGAACGCGCGCCCGGCAGCCGGATCGAATCGGTTGTACTAAATCACATACTGCGTTGTTTGTTTTGTCCGAGTCCGCGCTAATTGCACCTGCAGTTTCAGTAGTGTAATGTGCTGCTAAATAATCCGAGTAGAGAAATCCTAAATTATAGCATCCACTCCCGGACTGTCATTGGCGGCACAGCTCGTTTGTCTGTCAAGACCCGCCATATGGCCCGGCAACCAGCAGCGGTGGGCGGAACCCATCTGTCGGAAAATCGTTCGAGCGGCCATTATCGGGTTCTATTGTTTGCGCTCCAGAACCCCCTTTCCACCCCAATGCTCGACTAGCACATTGCCGTCGTCGTCGTCGTCGTCGTCGTCGTCGCGAGCATTGAGAGTTGGGTGGTAATCACGTTCGTAGGTAGGAAAATAGGCACATTTGAACCCAGGGAAAGCAATTAGCGGTGAAATTCGATTGCACACGAACTGCAGCTGGGAGATTTTGCAGTGGAGTCGGAAGGGGTAATTTGCTGTGTCACACTGTTGATTTGCTAGTTGAACTGAACGAGTCGAGTAGGGCCTCTTTGACGATTTCCGGGGACTGTTTGTTTTTTTTTTTTTCTTTTCTCCACGAGACAGATTGCCGTATCTCTTTCAGAGGGGAGCCGCTTAGTGACGGAGGGAAAACGTGAAACGAAACTAAGTTGTAATTTTCTGATGAATTAACTTGTCTTCCAATTGCTGTGTTATTAAGCCTGGGTACATGATAAATTGTGGCATTGATAACTTGCCACACTGCGAGCACAGTTGCTGTTGTGGGATAACTTTCAATTCCCTGTTAATTAGCAGAGAAACAGAATGAACAAGGAACCGATCTTTAATTCTTAAAACACATGGAAAGTTTCCCTTGAGTATCAAATTTCTCCCATTTCAACCAAAGTCAAAAGCTGTCACCTCAAGACACTTTCGTCAACTGTAGCGAAATGTCAACGGCCAATAAAAGAAAGCCAACCAAATTGCCAATTACGGAAAAACACAAGCGCATTGTCCTTTTGACATTCGGTTGACTTCGTGACATCCCGTCTGGCAACAGGACCAAGGTTACTGCATTGGCACCCTTCAATTAGGAAGTTCGCGCCAATCGTCTGCTTAACCCAGGATGAAGAAAAAAAAATCGAATGAAATAACGGTTCGGCTAGAAGAGAAAAACCTATCAAATTACTTCCTCCTTCCCAAATGCAATTATTTCGGCGTGCCGTCGTTCGGTTGTCGGTTGATTGTCATCTCGAGTTCGCACTTTCGCTGACTTTGACTGACTTGCCGTCGTCATCATCACCGTCGTCGTCGGAAGTGGCACCCAAGGCAAAAGAGACCACCGGAGTTGTCGGTATTGTTTTCGATTTCCGTTCTCCGCAGCGAAATGTGTGTTATGAGGACAATCCGAATGGATGGCCGTTATTGGGCGGTGTTTGGGATAATAACATTATTTCAAAGCTTTCAACTTCCGTGTGCGAAATGTGGGACGGTCGCATAATTACTTCAACAGGGTCTGCTGGCGGTCTCTGTCATGCGGTGAAGCACAGACCACATGGCCTGCACGGGTGATGGAATGGTCTTTTTTCTTTCGTTCACACTTTGACGGATTTCTGGATTGATAAACTAGTGTTTGGCCTATGAGTTGATCCGTGAACATTGTGGATTTTGAGCATATTTCCATGATCTTACGTTAATTTATTTCAGAAGAACTGATAGTTGTGTCAAGTTTGGTCAAAACAAAGCCAGGTACAGACTTAAATGATTATTGATAGCTGCACAGATTGAAAAAAAAAACATGTAATTTTCTGCGTTGTCTAGTGCACATAGAGCAAATATATTATATTAACAATATAAGTCACTTTACATTTTTTTAGACGATTCTTTTTTTGCGCTATGGTTTGCTGCAACTTCAACAGGATAGGAAAAAGATATTCTGTTGAAAAGAAAGCGAAATTTACCGCTTGCAATTATTATTCTTGATTAACATTGACTGATTTTCAAATATTAAGAAGTAGAGATATTTTGATCCATTTATTATCGTTTCAGTTCAAAATTGAATTTATCGACTAGCGACAATCGATTTTACTGTCGATCCATACGTTGTACCTAATGTCGGAAGTAGCGCGTTGTATAGTGTATCAGATGCGCTATACAGCGCACTACTTCCGACATTAGGTATAACGTACAGAACGAGAGTAAAATCGTTAGTCGATAAATTCGATTTTCAACTGAAACTATAATGGGTACAATTTTGGCCTGAAAATGATCCTTAATTCACGCACTGAAAAAAAACTAACAATATTTTTTTGATCTTAGAAATACGTTTACAACATTTTATTGTTGGTAAATGGATGGCACAAACACATATGTTGCTAGTTTTTCACGGTTTTAGCCTAGTATGCAGCTGGCAAGTAAGGACCTGAGGTAATTTTTGTCATTTCTACCGAAGTTATTTTGACAACTGACGAATTTCACGCCAACTCATCCAGTGGTTGGCAGCACCCTCTCAGAATCCAATGAAACTTTGTGGGTGTGTAGACTATGTTTTTTCAAGCAACTTTGCATACTTTGTTTTTTTCAAATTTTATATAGACTGCCATTTGAAAAGGGCTTAAGTTTTTTGATCGTTTTTATTAAAATCAACATAACTCAAAAAGGACAAAACTAACAAAAAAGTTATGCATGGATGACTTTTAGAAAATTATTTAAACTTTTATGAAAAAAATGTAAAATCGATTCTTACACGCTAAAATAAAATATTTTAAAATTTGAAGTCAATTTGCATAAAATGGCTAACTTAGAATTGAACGAAATTTGTTTTTAATCAAGGCAATATAATTGTCTAAAAGTTTGCGATACATCGCAAAATGGGTACTTTTAAGGAAAAAAAGTTTTTCGAACAAAAATTTGTTCATGTCCTATTTTTACCGTATATCACGCCAACTCGTCTAATAATTTGGTCCTAAAACCTCACAGAAGCCAATAAAATTTAATTATAATGACAATTTATATTTTTTTAAGGGTCTTTGAATGTTTGAAAAATCAAGGCAACCATTTGGAAAGGGCATATTTTTAAATTATTATTTTTTTTAAACTTTAATGATAATACAATTAAATCAGGTGGTTGATCCTGTTTATTACCAAAACTCTGAAGTTTATTACAAGAAGGACAATATATTGGAAAACAAAATCTTTATCATAATATCTGAAGTATTAACTCATGCCTCAATAGCAGTTCAGTTGCCTATAGCAAAATTGCTAGATTTCATTAAACAAAATTCAATATATTGCTCAAAAATTATTTTCATGTCAGATGGAGCAGCAGCCCATTAGAACAAAAGAACTTTGCCAGCTTGTGCAATTTCAAGTCCAAGTATGGATTGGAAGCAGAATGGCACTTCGTTGCAACGTCTCGTGGGTCTATTTGATGCTATTGGTGGTACTCTCAAGCGAATGGCAAAAAGAGCTCAAGATTATGGAAACACAATCAAAATTCTACGGGAACTATATTACTGGGCAGTTGAACAGTTAAATAAAAGTATTACAAAACTGATTTTTTCCGACATATCAGCTGAACAGTATGCAAAAATGTCAGAAGAACTTGAGGAGTTATATAGCCACGTAAAGACAATACCTGGTACACAGGTTCGTTGCTTTGTACCTAAGGGCTGTATCCGCAATAATCCGGACACCTCAAAACATGACGCACTTGTTTTTCTTTCGTCGCCATCTTGAATACTAAACATGAAATGTAAACATCAATCATAGTCTTTTTCATCATAGACTCTCAGCTATACCACAGTGAAATTTTTCATTCCTACGGGCAATAATTCAAAAGTTACAATGATTTGAAGGTGTCCAGATTAATGTGGATACAGACCGTATTTCAGCTAAAAGGTTTTCTAATTCAAAGGATAATCCAAAGAAGTTTGCTTTGTTTGTGCAATAATTATTAATCAAATATATGAAGCTATATTAATTACTAATACGTGAAAATGTACGCATACAAAATAAATAAAATTAAACCCTTATCAAGCAAGAACCTATGAGATTTCATTGACATAAACAGTATATCGAAAATTCATGTAACGTCATATTTGAATCGTCTTTAAATGGATATGCATCAAGTCTTATCAAATAAGAATTTTCTAATTTGAAAAGACTTGATGCATATCCATTTAAGGACGATTCAAATATGACGTCCGCAATTTTTTTAGATTTATCTGCCCCCTCTATCACAATTTTTTCCATGCCTTTTACACGTACTGTAACAAATCTTGACGGGTGAAATTTCAGTTTTCCTTACGGAATAATCGGACGGAATATTATTCCGCAAGGAAAAGTGGCAGCCCCATTAAGATTACATGGCAAGCGTTAATAACGTTATTAAACCGTTCGTAGTTTTCCCTCCTTCGCTGCTGCATACAAGTTGAGTGATTTTGCTGAATCTGGTGCGAGCACTGCTACGCTTGCAACTAAATGAAAATGTTTTAATAGAAATGGCACGTTTGTGGTTGTTTTTCGGAATGAGTATGTTTCTTGACTAAGCAGGGGTTCAAACGTAAATCAGAACATGCTTCTTACCCGAGAAATACACATTTTGTGTTTTAGTAACCTGGATAATTCTCATTTTTGGTAGAAATTTCTGTTTCATATGTATTGGAGCCCTCCCTTCCAGAGGGAGGTGGTTTCTCAAACCATCATACAATCATTGCCTTCAAAACCCCCCACATGCCAAATTTGGTACGATTTGCTTGATTAGTTCTCGAGTTATGCAGACATTTGTGTCTCATTTGTATGAGAACCCCCCTTTCTGAGAGAGAGAAGGGTCTCAAACAATCATAAGAACCTTCCCCAGCCCTAAAAACCCCTGCATACATATTTTCTCGCTGATCGGTTCAGAATTTTCCGAGTCTATAAGGGTCAGTCAGACAGACAGAAATTCATTTTTATATATATAGATAGATAAATCCTATATAGATCTATATCCATAGAAACATTTTTTGCCTTCAAAATCCCCCATGCCAAATATGGTTTCATTTGCTGTATTAGTTCTCCAATTATGCTGAAATTTCAGTTTCATTTGTATGAGAGCACCCCCCCCCCCCCTTCTAGAGAGGAGAGGGGTCTCGAACCACCATAGGAACATTTCTTACTACCAGAAAACTCCACATGTAAAATTTGGTACTATTTACTTGATTAACTCTTGGGTTATGCAGAAACTTCTGTTTCATTTGTATGGGAGCCTCCCTTTCCAGAGAGGGGAGGGGTCTCAAACCACGATAGAAACATTTTTTGCTTCTAATAACTCTCACATGCTAAATTTGGTTTCCTTTGCTTGATTAGTTCTCGAGTTATGCATAAATATGTGCTTCATTTGTATGGAAGCCCCCCCTTTCAATAAACTACCTTAAGAACCTTTTCCGGCCGAAAAACTCCTCTATACAAAATTTCATGATCGGTCAATAGTCTCCGAGTCTATAAGGTTCAGACAGACGGACAAACAGACCGACAGAAATTCATTTATATATGAATATATATTAGGTACGCAACTAAGTTCTCGCTGTTTTTTGGTGTAAAAGGAACTTTATTTTGAAAACAAAGGTTACAAACGAATTATTCAAAGTATTGCCCATCACTAGCTACGACTTTTTCCCATCTTTCTGGTAGAACGTTAATACCATTTCGATAGACTGTTCGTCTTTTGATGCTATCCAAGAATCAAGCCATTTTGAGATGTCATCATATGAGTGGAATTGCTGACCAGTGAGACCATGTGCCATCGAACGGAACAAGTAATAATCGGAAGTAATATCAGGAGAATATGGCGAGTGGGGTAGGACTTCCCATTTGAGCGTTTCCAAGTACGTTTTCACGGGTTTCGCAACGTGAGGTCGAGCGTTGTCATGCTGAAGAATCACTTTTTCGTGTCTGTGCTCATATTGTGGCCGTTTTTCGTGCAGTGGTCGGCTCAATCGCATCAATTGAGTTCGATACCGTTCCCCGGTAATGGTTTCGTTTGGTTTCAACAGCTCATAATAAATAACACCAACTTGGTCCCACCAAATACACAGCATAACCTTCGCAGTGTGAATATTCTGCCTAGGCGACGATGTTGAAGCATGCCCGGGCAGTTCCCATGAATGTTTCCGTTTTGGGTTATTTATTTATATATTTATTTATTTATTCGTCAACAGATAAAAATGTTTATCCCAATGACAACTCTGATAACACTTAATTACATACAATAACTAACACATACATCTTCGGAAACAACGCTTATTAACATCACGGGATACATTAAAATTTAACACGTTATAACAGCTGTTGAAAACGCGACACATGCTTAGCACAGGTTCGTGTTTGCCGTAGTTGATCCTTGAGTGCCGGTTTATAAAGAAATATTGTAAACGTAGGTTTCGTCGTCGAGTGTTGATGTTCAAGAGACCAAGTAAAGTTGAACAGTTGGTGTTTCCCTGAAGGAGGTCACCACCGAAACACGCTTTGGCCACCATACGCCTACCTTCCAACAATTCCAGGCTGATGAGCTTACACCGACTTTCATAACTTGGCAATCTGCGAGGGTCTTGCCAACGAAGATGTCGCAAAGCAAAGCGTATAAACCTTCGCTGAACAGCTTCGATCCTCTGGACTGCATTTTGGTAGAAAGGGGACCAAACGACAGCACAGTACTCCAAAAAAGGACGAACCAAAGAGCAGTATAATGCCTTCAGGCAATACACGTCTTTGAAGTTTTTTGCGAAGCGGAAGATCAATCCTAACTGCGATGAGGCTTTAGAAACAATATAGGCAATGTGATTCTCGAATGACAGTTTGGAGTCGAGCATTACTCCCAGATCCTTGACTATTGTTTCACGTTTCAAGCGTGTTTCTCGAAGGATGTACTCGTGGAGATACATCGCACGTTTTCGGCCAAAGGAGATAGCTGAGCATTTGGATACATTTAAGGACATTCTGTTGATCCGGCACCAATCGTCGAACATTTGTAGTTCCTGTTGAAGAAAATCGGCGTCTTCTGGACATTTTATGACGTAGTACAGCTTTAGGTCGTCCGCGTAGGATAATTTGGGGCATCTGAGGACCAAGTTCACGTCGTTCATATATAACAGGAAAAGAAATGGACCAAGGTGGCTGCCTTGCGGAACGCCAGATGTTACTGAGAAGCTGGACGAAGCATAATCTGAGATCTTCACAGACATAGTTCTACCAGTCAGGTATGAGCGGAGCCAGTTCAACAATTGATCGTGAACCCCCATTTTGTCGTATTTGGAAATTGCAATCTGATGGTTCATTTTATCGAAGGCCGCAGAGAGATCTGTGTATATGGCTTCTACTTGATGACCGCGTTCCATTTCACGGATGACGAACGATGTAAATACGGTGAGGTTGGTCGCCGTCGAGCGCTTGGGCATAAAACCGTGTTGTTCAGGAGAAATAGTATGTGAATAGTCATGGACCAGCCTTTGAAGAACAATTAGTTCAAATAGCTTAGATACAGCACTTAGTGCAGCAATCCCACGATAGTTGGTGACGGATCGTTTGCATCCCTTTTTGTGTATTGGGAAAACAAACGACTCTTTCCAGCATTCACCGGAAGTTAATGACAAATTGAAGACCATAGCCAGGGACACAGCCAGTGTGTAAAGGCAACGCTTCAGGACAATTGAAGGAATACCATCAGGACCACATCCAGTTGAGCTTTTTATCTGCTTCCCTTCTAAAATCACCATATCACTATGGATAGTGAGTGCAGATCCAAATACAGACAAACATGGAACATTGCTTGTAGCTGCTTCAAGGCCCTCGGCATCCAGCATTTCGTCGCAGAAGACACTGCTAAACTGCGTACGGAACAAGTTGGCGATATCCGCGACAGAGTCAGCTTCGTGAGTGCCGTCAGTCATGGTGGAGGGTAAGCCGGTATCCTTCCGTTGATCATTCACGAACCGCCAAAAGCTTTTCGGTTTCGTTTTGAGACGGCTCTGCAATTGAGACTGATGAGAGTTGTATAAGCTGTTATTGAGGTGTTTGTAGTCGTCGTTGGCGCGTGCGTAAATTGTCCTCGTAGAATCGGTGCGATATTTGCTGTGTTTCCTAAGAGCAGCCCTTTTAACTCGTTTCAAATGTTTGAGGTCGGAATTAGACCAAGCAGGTTTGGGAGGCTTACGGTTGAGTTTCTTAGGCACGAACGGCGTACAGCAAAATGTAACACAAAGTCGAGGCAGCAGAATTCGCATCCCCGTTTGCAAGGGTCGTGTTCCAATTCACGCCGGCGAGAAAGTTATTCATTTCCACGAAATCAGCTTGGATGAAGTCATAATAAACGTTTTCGATGTTGTCATGGAAGCTGTACTTAGGATTAAACTCCAGTGTCAGTAGCAGAGGGGAATGATTTCTGCAGCTTTTGACAAGCGGTGTCGGAGCTAGAAGAACGGAACATCTTTGACCCAATTCTTCGCTAATGAAACATAGATCCAGCAAACGGTTATTCGCGTTCGGAATGCCATTAACTTGCCGAAGTCTGGCGGTAGAATAAGCATCAAGCAAGGAGAGCGAAGCCGGTCTGAATGACGAACAGGAATTGTCTGGATAGCGGAAGCCATTAGTATCGATATGCCATGAAATCGTGCTGAGGTTAAAATCTCCCACGATAATGATGTTGTCGCTGGGTCCCATTTGTGACACGATCCAATCCAAAGAAAGAGCGTGCTTTTCGATAAGGCTGCTGTCACTAACACGATCGGGGGGAATATAGACCACACAGATAAACAGTGTCCCGGTTTTAGTGGATATCGCCACCCAAAGATGTTCAACCGTTGAGTCCTCTGGAGACTTCAGAAGTCGAGATTTGAATTTTGAGCGCACGGCAAGAAGAACTCCACCACCAGATTTCTTGTTGCTATTGAGCGACGATCGGTCTTGCCGGTAGACATAATACGTGTCGTCGAACAGTTGCTTCGATAATGTGTTTATATTAAGCCAGGTTTCCGTGAAGGCGTAAACATCGTAGCATGCGTCACTGCATGCCAACTGGTACTCGGCGAGCAAACTGTTGATACCACCTACGTTCTGGTAGCACAAAAGGGCTTTCAATGAGGGGGCAGAGGATTCGGCAGGCAGCAATCTGAAAGATGAGGCAGCATCAGCCCGAGCAACGTCATTAGATGAAGGATAATTGCCATCGATGGCAGCTTGGAGAGTCCTGTCCCCATCGCTAGACCCAGGGCCGGGACGACATGACGGCTGGATGTTACTGTAATGAATCCATTTTTCGTCACCCGTCACAATGCGATGTAGAAAACTCTTCCTTTTTTGCCGCTGGAGCAGTTGTTCACAGACGAAAAAACGACGCTCAACATCTCTTGGCTTCAAATCGTAAGGAACCCAAGTTCCTTGCATTTGAATCATTCCCAACGCATGCAATTGCTTAGAAACGGCTTGGCGGGAAACTCCTAATCCTTAACCAAGCTCTTCTTGCGTTTGACACGGATCCTCATCGAGCAATGCCTCCAATTCAGAATCTTCGAAGTTTTTTGGCCTTCCTTCACGCGGACGATCATCAACACTGAAATCACCGTTTTTGAAGCGACGAAACCAATCACGACACGTTGTTTCACTCAGAGCAGCATCACCGTAAACTTTTTGGAGCTCTCGATGTGCTTCAGCCGCCGTTTTCTTCGAATGAAAGAAGAAAATCAACACTTCCCGCAAATGACGATTATTTGGCACGAAATCAGACATCTTCAAACAACCAAAATATATAACACTAAACCAAAATCACTGATTTGGCAAAGCGGTTTGTTTACCATATGTCTGAGCTTGGTTTATGACGCTTGAGATGTACAACATTCGACCAGCACTTACTACTGGCGCCATCTATTGCTAAACAGCGGAAACTTAGCTGCGCACCTAATATATATAAATATAATTTCAATTGCAGATGAAGTAACGAAGCTTCTTGAAAGTCGTTTCCGTACGGTACAGTGTTGTACGGAAAATGTTCCCAATGCCGTACGACTATTCCATCGTAACCTCGACGTCGACCAGTAAATATAACAGCGCAGTACTGCAGGAAACGGATGGCGTGGACTGTTTGGCAGAGGACTTGTTCAGTGGGTTCCGAAATGACGAGCCAGAAACAAACACTATCAAATAAGCGTTGTTGAGGCTGGTGACTTGCCCTACATATTGCGTCTCACCATTGGAATGCCGTACATGGTAACTACGAACGTCGACGTCGAAGATGGCATCGTGAACGGAGCGATCGGTGAACTGATGTACGTAGAACGGAACGACGATAATCCCCAACAGCAAATAGTTCGGCTGTGGTTCAAATTCGAGAACGATGTGATTGGAGCTATGGTTAGAGTGAAATCTAGGCCACTGGTATATTCTAGACGTCTTACAGCCAGGTTCGACACCAATTGTTAAGCGATCAGCAAACATTGCCCTCGGAAACATAAAATGTAAAACGATGCAGTTCCTGGTAGTGAGCGGATGGGCTCTAACGGTGCATAAATCACAGGGAGGCACTTTTCCGTAAATCTTGTACCACTACGATAAAGGACAGGAGCAGCAATTGGTGCATGTTGGCCTTTCCAGAGTATCGTCTCTTGATGGCCTTTACCTCACCAACGCCAAGAACGTATTCAAGTTCTGTCATGCGAAAGGCAGTGATTCGCTAAAAATAAGGGAGTTGCGAACGGAAATGGAGCGTTTGTCAAATCACCGTCCGAACACTATTACTGACGAGTTAATGAAATTCGTTGCAAGCAAAGTTAATGGCGTTGTGTTAGTGTCAGCCAAAGTCCAGAGTATGGGTACTCATGCACTGGATATTGCCACCGATCATGTGCTGATGACGGGAGATATTTTGGCGTTTAGTGAGACGTGGCAGGATGACCAAACAACGACCGCGATAACGGGATATACATACGTTTCCCAATCGAAGCGTCCCGGTATGAGAGCTGCAGGTGTGGCCATTTACCAGCATAATTCAGCATCCCCTGCTGTGGTTCATCATCCGATTCAAAAGCTAAGTGCTAAGCCAAGCTACGACCAACAACTTGGTTTGGCTGACGAGTACGGTGACGTTTGTGCGGTTGAAGTCCAGATTATGGGTACTCGCACGCTCTTGATTTCACCAGACACCACAACTTCATAGTGCGAAATCTGATGTTGTACAAGAAAACAACTATGCCCATTATCGTGACCGGTGATTTCAACCTATATGTGGCAAAATAGAAGAACATTGAATTCATCGGCTTCATGAAGCAGTATCTCTCTTTAGATCTGGAAACAAATCCCGCTCAATCGACCACTCTCGGTGGGACATGCCTTGACCTGACTTTTTCACGCAATATGCATGTGAAGTGCAAAAGGTACTGTTCGTACTTTTCGTACCACCGACCCATACTGTCAATAATTACAGTACCTAGCGGTGAGTTTGCTAATAATGTAGTAGTAGTATTTTTACTAATTAAGTTTTGCAAACTTCTTTCAGGAGCATAGTAATTTAACATTCTCTCGTGACCTCCGTTTGCAATACAAGAGATATTTTGCATATTTCTCGAATCACCATGCAATGACGTTGATATTCAACCATTAAACATCTAGTAATGACAACCATTATCGTTATAACAATGAGCATAAATATCATTAATTATTGAATTTATATTCCCTAACAGATCTTCAACCATCTTATACGTCAAAAGAATAGTGGCCCTCTCAACCATCATAGCAAATACAACCGTGGCCGTATCATCATTTAAACCAAACGACCCTTTTCAGGGCCACCAAATGCTTTCTTAAGAGTGTACAATAGAATTGTCTCACATACTTACTATCTAATGCTGGTCTAATGATCTAAAGGGTGTATTCGATAAAAATGGCACACAGAAAATCTTCTGTAACTTTTGAATCGTATGAGTAAAAAACCTAGAAATTTGAGTAGATCTTATCCATAGTGTATTATTTACATCTGCCAAGTTTCATAGTTATACATTCAGTAGTTCCAGTCATGTCGTCGAAACAAGAAATTGTCCGTGAGAAAATTTTGTGCACTCACAATCAAAATCCAGGGGTGTCCCACCGGTGGATTGCTAAAAGGCTTGGAATTGCAAATACAACTGTGTCTCGTGTAATAAGAACCTTCAAGGAGCGTCTGAGTGTCCAAAGGAAGGAAGGGAGTGGTCGTAAAAGTGGTCCAATGGACAGTAAAATGGCCAGGAAAGTCGTACAACAATTCAAGAACCGTCCAAACATGTCAATTCGAGATGTCGCTAAAAAGTCTAAGGTGTCAGTCGGTTTTGTGCAGAAAACCATGAAGCGTGCTGGGTTACATGTTTACAAAGTGCAAAAAGCCCCAAACCGGAATGAAAAACAAAACATCACTGCGAAAACCCGCGCCCGGAAACTTTACACGAAGCTGCTCACCAAATCCGGTTGCATCGTGATGGATGACGAAACATACGTCAAGGCCGACTTCCGTCAACTTCCTGGGCAAGAATATTTCGTTGTCAAGTCGAAGTTCGATGTTCCGGAGGATGTTCGAAAGAAGAAACTATCGAAATTTGCAAAGAAGTTTCTAATCTGGCAGGCGATTTGCGGATGTGGTGAAATAAGTGCTCCCTTCATCACTTCCGGAACAATAAACGGTGCGATTTACACGGAAGAGTGCCTTAAGAAGCGTCTCTTGCCATTCATTAAGAAGCACAAAGGATCAACTCTGTTTTGGCCTGATCTAGCATCCTGCCACTACGCTCGAAACGTATTGGAGTGGTACCGAGCCAACGGAGTCAATTTTGTGCCAAAGGATATGGACCCACCAAATTCACCGGAACTTCGTCCAATTGAAAAATTCTGGGCAATTATGAAAACGGAACTTTGCAAACATCCCAAAACTATAAAAACAGAGCTAGAATTGAAGAAAATTTGGGTAAAAACAACAAAAACACTGGGAAAATCGGTTGAACAAAATTTGATGGGTGGAGTGAAAAGGAAGGTGCGGGCATTCGGGATGGGAGACGAAATTGAATAAAACAAATGTTGTAAATCAAAACTCATTAGTAGTTCTTCATTCCCTGAAAATTTCAAGAAAATCCGATTATCAGTTTAATTTTGATGAGTATATATGTGTGTGCCATTTTTATCGAATACACCCTTTATTATGACCACACCCACGCTATTTTGAGCAAAATACACCTTACACTTTGCACGTAAATAGCTTTATCATTTTTCGATAGATTTTCGAGATTTTTGCTTTAATCATTTGGAAATTTTCGTGACTGATAATTATCAAACACACAATCATCATACCAACAATCACACCAAATGTCTCTTTCCACGGCTACCAAATGGTTTCTAAGAATCAAATCATAGAATATTTTAACATACTTACTCACTTACTTATGCTAACCCAACGTCCCATCAGGACAGTACCGTAACTAATCGAACGGTTTAACGTAGTCTACGTCAAGCGGTCGTGTGTTATACACAACCCCACTGTTTTTTTTTTTTTTTTGTATTTTCCCTCTAAAGTTCACATAAAGTCGAACATTTTAGTTAAAACAGAATACTATTTTGTCAATGTATATCAGATATAACAATATCTTCCCCTACACACTTCCACCCCCCCCACATCCCCAACTCTCCCAATCTTTCCCCTCCCTTCCCCCTTTTTTTCCCTATCATCCACACACTCCCCTTTTCACCCCCCCACAAATCTCCTTTTCTTCTATTTTTCCCCACTATTTTATTATCTCCCTCTTTCTCTTTCCTTCCATCTCCATCCATTTCCATTTCACTTTTTCCTTCTTTCTTTTATTTTTTTCTCCATTTATATTTCCTCCCCCTTTTTCTTCTCTTTTTCTTTTTTCTTTTCTTTTCCTTTCCTTTTATTCGCAACAAATCAAATATCAATAAATTATCTAATTTTATTCACAACATAATTTTATATTATTCTCATCTCTTATTCTCTATTCATTATCCATTCAATTATCCTTCCAATTTTTCTCCACTTCTTTATTTTTTTTCCAATATATTTCTCCTTCTCATCTTTCTTCTTTCCTTTCTTCCTTTTCATATTTTTCTTTCTTATTTTAGCCTATATTTCAATTCTAGCTGGGTCAAGCCATTTCTGATTACAAGCTTTCATCGTAAGGGTTAATGTTAGGTTTTTTTAATGTCGACTGGTCAAAAAATACTTGTTGTTGTTGTTGTTGTTGTTGTTGTTGTTGTTGTTGTTGTTGTTGTTGTTGTTGTTGTTGTTGTTGTTGTTGTTGTTGTTGTTGTTGTTGTTGTTGTTGTTGTTGTTGTTGTTGTTGTTGTTGTTGTTGTTGTTGTTGTTGTTGTTGTTGTTGTTGTTGTTGTTGTTGTTGTTGTTGTTGTTGTTGTTGTTGTTGTTGTTGTTGTTGTTGTTGTTGTTTAAACACACTTCACATGTTTTTGTTGTTTATTAATGACACTTTACATCCATCGGATGCATTCTTGTCAGTTTCCGTTGTTCAAAGTGTAGCAGGGTGTACAATATGAGGTGAGTGGTGTTGTTTATAATAAATATGATTCAATCCCAAGCAACACAAAACTGACATTATTGGTTTCAGTTACTTGATTGTGAATTAATTGAGTTGCATCCAAGTAACTTAAACTGATTTGCAACAAGTGTGCTGCTAGGGATTACACTTAGCTTTTTTTTCTTTGGTTGGGGCTCCTCCTTATGGTTCACCATCGTTGGCACTTTCTTTAGTTTTTTTTTCTTTTTTTTCTATTTGCTTCAATTTTCAAATATTCTTCAAGCAATTTCAATATCTTCCGCCTGATGTCTTACATCATTTTTTTTGGTTTTATCACTATCTTCACTTGCGTCAGATTTCTTTCCTTCGTTTCCTTCTATTTTTCTTCAACATGTTCTGTTCCGTTTCCGTCATCTGCTTCTCTATCATGTTTTTCTTCGTTTACTTCCTCTACTCTTCCTTTCGGTCATATTCTTCTTCATTTTCTTCCTTTTCAATATCTTCCTCTCCATCATCTTTTTCTCAGTTATCTTCCTCTGCGCCATATTCTTCTCTATCATCTTCCTCTCCTCTGCGCCATCTTCTTTTCCGTCATATTCATTTTTGTCGTTTTCTTCGTTTTCTTCTTCTCTGTCATCTTCCTCTCCGTCATCTTCTTTTCCGTCATTCTTTTCTCCGTCTTCTCCCTCCCATCATCTTCCTTTTCAACATTTTTTCCTCCATTATGCTATTTCACAACTTTTTCCACGCTATCGTCTTCCTTTTTCGTTCCTCGAGCCTTTATACGGCGTTGTGCAACGACGATGATAGCGAAAAGCGATTGCTAAAGTTTCTGCATGATATCAACATGTAGAGGAAACTATGAAAAACGTAGACATAAGCGAATTTTAAGAATCCCAAGGACAGGAAGAAAACAGAAGTATATGAAAAATAAACGTCCAAAATAACATTTAACTAATCATGTTTTTTGTTGTTGCACGTAATCAATTATAATGTTTGAAAATTGGAATCCTACTTATCAACATGCAACCCTAGGAGTGGACAACAATTTCTGCTAGAACCAAAGATGTGAAGAGAAAGTATTGATAGGTCCGTAAGAGCACGGCAGGTTGTGAAATCGAATAGAAGTAGTTGAAATGGAGCGTAAAATAACGCCAATGCTTTGTTAACGTTTACGAAGGTTAACGGGAAATTTATAACAAATATTCGAGGAATCGATGATGCAGTAAATTCAGTAAAAATTCAAGCTCTTTTCCGTTTTAAAGCAAAACGAATAGTCCAAGCAAAGGTAAAAGGCGGTAATGTCTAGACCCTCATACATGCTTAGAAATAATAATCTTTACTCGTGTTGGATCTTACAACTAACGTAGTTGTTGAGACGTAAACAAACAATTTCTATGAAATTAAGTGTCCTGTGAAAGAATTCCTCGTCATTTTGATTTTTCTTTTTAATAAACCTCGTCTTTAAAAGTGCGCTTAATTTGCTTTTATAATGCCTCAACTTTGAGTCATAATTGACGTTTGAATGTGTCAATTTCAGAGCACCAGAACATACAAGATTTTTTCTTTGTATGATACAGGCGCTCAAGAAGATGTTCTGAGGGAAAATAATTGGTGGACAAATGCTTTAACTTGGTGCCCGCAAATGCTTGAAAAATAACTGTTTCTGCCATCCAAAAATGTTCTAATAGCTTATATAAACACACCAGCAATTTATTAGATGAACCAAGGCACACGGTTAAGTCACTTTTCAAAATTCAAGAGATGTAAGAATACACATTTCGCAGACTCCAAACTGTCTGATGTACAATTTGCCTTCATTATCTGCTTCCAGAAAGTCTAACCTGATCTGGCCAAACATCATAAAGAGAATACAAAAAAAAAACACAAGCAACGTAAATCAATGAGCACTACCATCTCCACTGTCTCCTGCCGACCAAGAACACCTTATCCCAAGTTTTGGAAAACACCGTCTCCGTATTCCGATTCCATCCGATTCCCGCACGAAGCTTTGCGCCAATCGGCAATCTTCAAAGTCGGGTTTGGTCCTAATAACAGGTTTTCATCGCTGATTACCCTCATTATCAGGATGAATTTCGCTTTTATTAGTCGCGGCCGCCGCCACTGATGGTACTGGCTTTGACCTATCTTAACCCGAGAGTTCGATTGTTCCTCGGCGTTAGCTCTCGTTTTCCTTTTCGGTAAAGAACAGATGTATCGAAAACGAAATGCGGAATGCCACTGAGAACAATTCTTCCCTAATTTCGCACAGTTTGCCAACTGCCTTCTCCCTGGAACAGGATGCACACTCAAATCACACGGGTGCCGCTTTCTTGGGAAGAAGGATCTTCCAAACGGTAGGATCTCAGAAACAATGACAAGACTTTGTATGCAAATTGTAAGGGGTTTCCTTCGAGCTAATGGGACGTATTTAAGCTAACTAACTAACAAGAGATACTTACCCGTTTCAGTTTAAGGAAAATAGCCGGAGAACATGTGTTCGATGGGCTGAACTTGGCACTCTCCCCATGGTCCGGACCCGACTTGCATTGTTTGACCAGCAATCCACTCACGATGGACACCAGTTGCATTGCGTGGCGAGAGAATGAAAGCAAAAATGGAAGATCAGAAAAAAAAATGAAGCAACCGAATTTGCAATTGGATTAAGTTAGCACTTTTCCGAATCACTAATGTGGCTTCTGACGTCGATTGGACATTAAAATTTGGGGAAGAAAAAAATTTAGAACTAGCTCTGATTAAGCCGTTGTTGTTGCAGACAAATTGGACTCCGGTGGCAAATTGGACAGCTTGATTGCCGGCCATTAGGTGGGTTGGCGGGGGATGAGAGGCGCCTGAGGGGAGGGGGCTAGGAGCTATTTGATCGCTTGATATGCACTTAATGTACCGAAATTAGAGGGGTGTTGGTCAATCACTCAACTCACCTCGGCTCTCATGGTCAAAGTGGTCTGGAAATTTCCAATGCCTGCTAGGATGTCAATACGGATTTAGAAGTCAGGTTGGTCTAAGAGATGTTGTTTATGAAATGAATTAATCAGATAGATTTTCATGTTGTTATGTTAATAAAATTAGGGGTTATTCCAAAGTGTCGAACTCCCAGTATCAAATAAAAATTGAGGTTCAAGTCCTTGATTACGATTTACGTAAGCTTCTGCGGTGAATGTAGGACTTTTTTACCATTAAATTCCAAACATTGCTTCCCCAGTGGGTGGGTGTCAAACGATTCCCTTGCATTCTCAGCCCCACCTCCTAGTAGTATTTTAACGAGAAAATCTCATCCGGACAATTTTCGCGCCATAATTCATATTTTTGCCTTCCAAGGAGTTGAAAAAAGCAAGACTCAGAAACACTACATGGCACGCAGCCCATTACTGCCATGGACCACCAGACTGGCCACGAATGCGACGGCATAAATCACATCGTATCCATGTCCCTCGTGTGGCTGCAGCACTTGGAAACCAGATGATTTTCATCATTTTTTTCTTTAATTCATTGGCGTTATTGGTGGCGGTGGGTGCATATCACCATGTCAGTGTTCCAGAAGAACCGTAGTCATTTGTTAGCTACACCACCTAGGCCCTCATATATACCACCAACTTTGACAATAGCAGGATGAAAACGCCCGGAAAGGTTGGGTTTCGGGGTGCAAACCAGTTTGCAAAATTCTGCATGAGCAACACATCTTCTCCGAGAAAGCTTGAGATGTCTGGCATGGCAATACTTGAGATCCAGGGAAGATTTTTGATCAATCCTACCAAACAAACTGGAAGACCCGTTGTCGCAGTCATCGCCGCGTGTCTTCTGCTCGAATGAGACTTTAAGTTTTTATAATTTAATTAGCACTTCTCACGGCACAATAAATCATTTCCAGTGTGAAAACTATCGATTTCCTGCTCAAATACAGGGATGCTTGATGCCACCTAGACAGAGCCATGAGATCAATTTGTTGTGGAAGTTACAGGTTTGTCATGCGGGTTCGAGAAATACTGGAGCCGGATGAATTTTATGCCCTGTGAAGTGGAGGTGTTTTTGATAATTATTCACACAGCAATTTGCGAGACCGCACCGCACTTCCTGTTTGCCTTTTATGAGCGACGGTAGCACACCAATTAGCTAATCGGTTTCGAATCACCGACTGCCCCTCAAATGCTCCATTGCCGCGGAAACAATGTTCAACAAACGTTTACAGCCAGGTCATAATTTCACTTCTTCACGTTTTCTCACCAACCAACCAAAATCTACTTTTGGCCAAAACTCCATCCCCAATATTTGCTTAAGAAACCGTGTGAAATCCGCTTCGCGCAAGTCGGTAGGATGAAAAGCTGCCAATTGAGGCGTCTCATTTGGCAAGATCATTGCCTCGTCATAAAGCCAACAATGGGTCGTCCTATGTAGTGGTCTGTCTGTGGAGGGAAGTCCCCGGGAAAGAGGAAACCGTGACTGTGAACGAACCACAAACGGCGAAAAGCGAGTAGCGAGAGAATTACAACTATACCTTGGCTACCTCGGACCTAATCTTCACCGATTTATTGGAACAGATACCGCTGCTTTGGTTCGCCGACTAGCTTCCATGTTTTCCCAAGTTTGATGAAGTGAATGGCTGGGTAGAGCAGTATATTTTGAAAAACAATTGAAGGTTTTTGATGAAAATGTTTATATCAAAGAGTTCTCTTTTGAGGACGAATTGTTTTCGAGGCACAGAATATGAATCCACTAATACGCCATCTTGGTTTGAGATATGATGGATACAGTTCTAACTGTTAAAATGTGTGATACCGTGATATCAGCAGACATTGATCACTTTTCTTCGATTAAAACTTCTATTTTTGGAATAGTTTATTATTTAAGCAAATTCAATGCGTTAAAGCAAGAACGGTGCAGAGATTTATCAAACCATGTATTCTAAATTTCAATTGAAGTCATGTTGATGCACTGAATTATATTTGTTGAGGAATAGCACCTTCCCCCTACTACAACCATTGCCAAAACCATCCAGCTTTATTAAGTTTTATTAATGTTTTATGAAAGCCACTAGTAATCAATTTGGTTTTATCATCGCACCAAGAGGTGCCGCCAATAGGTTTCATATATTTGTCAGCTTTATTAGAACCTGCGCAGCTTGTTTACAACGATCTTAAAACCGTGTTTTCTCAAACTTTTACTCCTATCAAAGGTTTTATTTAGACTTTATGAAGTCGTTAAAAGCCGTTCTGATATGCCGTTTTAGGACTCATTCATATTATCTTACTATGGTCAGTTGAAAAAGCATTTAAAAACCATTTTTCATCAAGTAGAAGCATTAAACGGCAAATTGGCATTGAGGAACGTCAGGTGGTTTTAAAACGGCAAAAAACATGACCAAATAGTTTTTAGTAGTCATTGCGAAGATAAATTGGCTTTTCGGGAAAAAATGTGATTTTTTTCAATCACCATATTGAAATATTAGAAATAATTGAAATGTGGAATACTAAATTCACCAAATGAACTGTAGATCGGAGACAAATTATGGCATTCTTTTGAATAACCTTATTGCATTTCATAAATTTTCAGGAAATTCATGACTAATTTATCCAATATATTTGTTTTGATTTTGTTTTTGTTGTAGTAAACTCGTAAAATTTCTGCGGTTTCATCAATTGAGATGATAGTGCAAACAGTTGTTTGTTTACGCGCTTCCTTCAACAGCTATCGGTTCTAATTCCAACAAAGATCAAATTACGGAAGGAAATACATAAACCGTGCATTGTTAAAAATCCAGTCAAATTTTCATAGTAAGTAATTCATTTATTGTATAGATTAATGTGTTTTGAAGCCTGAGTCTTAGCATGTTGATTGTGATAACCTTTTACCCAAAAAACAGTCAACACCGCAAAAATGCCGAGAGGAAAACAGCTGTCATCGGTCGAGCGAGCAAAAATTACGGCTTTTTGAGAATGTGGGTGATCAATCCGTACCATTGCTCAGGAAATGAACCGGAATAAGAGCACAATCATTAACTAAAGGGCGATACGGTCAAAATTTGGTCAATATCAACTTGACGTATTTCTTTCAATTTTGCATTTATAAAACCTGAACACCCCTCATTTTGAAGGTGTGTGTGTGTAGAATGTTGCTCCTATTTTGATTTTGGAATTCACTCTTCAGTTGTCAAAATGCCGTCCAAGCAAGAAGAGCAGCGTATCAAAATTTTGCTCGCGCATCGCGAAAATCCGAGCTACTCGCACGCAAAGTTGGCAAAATCGCTAAAAGTTGCCAAATCAACCGTTACAAATGTAATTAAAGTGTTTGGGGAACGTTTGTCGACAGCCAGGAAGTCTGGATCGGGAGGAAATCGAAAACCGGAAGCCGCTGAGACGACAAAGAGAGTTGCCGGTAGTTTCAAGCGAAACCCTAACCTATCTCTTCGAATCCGCAAATAAGCTGGGTGTATCGTCTACAACCGTGCATCGAGCCAAAAAACGAGCCGGACTATCGACTTACAAGAAGGTAGTGACTCCAAATCGCGATGATAAACAAAATACGACGGCCAAAGCGCGATCCCGGAGGCTGTACACGACGATGCTGACGAAGTTTGACTGCGTGGTAATGGACGACGAAACCTACGTCAAAGCCGACTACAAGCAGCTTCCGGGACAGGAGTTTTATACGGCAAAAGGAAGGGGAAAGGTAGCAGATATTTTCAAGCACACGAAACTGTCAAAGTTCGCAAAGAAATATCTGGTTTGGCAAGCCATCTGTACCTGTGGCTTGAAAAGCAGCATTTTCATAGCTTCCGGGACTGTCAACCAAGAAATTTACGTGAAAGAGTGTTTGAATAAACGTCTGCTGCCTTTCCTGAAGAAACACGGTTGTTCCGTACTGTTTTGGCCGGATTTGGCATCTTGCCATTACGGTAAAAAGGCCATGGAGTGGTACGCCGCCAACAACGTGCAGGTGGTTCCCAAGGACAAGAACTCTCCCAACACGCCAGAGCTCCGCCCAATTGAGAAATACTGGGCTATTGTCAAGCGGAACCTAAAGAAGACCAAAAAAACTGCTAAGGACGAGCAGCAGTTCAAGGCAAACTGGCTTTCTGCGGCGAAGAAGGTGGACAAGTTGGCTGTACAAAATCTGATGGCAAGGGTCAAGCGTAAGGCCCGGCAATTCGGATTTGGAAAAGCGGAAGCCTAACTGAATATTTTTCCTGAATTTTATACTAATTGAACTTGAAAAAGAAATTTAATTTGATTTTTTAAATAAACGATTTCACCGATTTACACGCGTTTTCCCTTGACCAAATTTTGACCGTATCACCCTTTACCTCAAAGATTCAGAAAACCACGGAATTTGTAAGCGAACTGGTCGTCCATCTTAAGTGACCGCTAGAGGCAGGAGGGAAATAGGGCGATTGGCTGTGGATAAAAATATGAGTGCAGGTGAAATCAAGGCTCCAATGTCTTTGCCAGTATCTAAAAGGAGAGTCCTTCAAATTATCAAGGAAACATACAATATCAGCAAAGACAAAACAACACCAAAGCTTCTTCCAACACAAAAAACTGCAAGGTTGAATTTCGCGGAACGACACATATTTTGGGAGAAAGAGTGGAAATCTGTCATATTCTCGGATGAAAAAAAGTAAGGATGGATGGACCAGATGGTTGTCAGATGTATTATTATTTATTATTATTTGTTTATTCGTCAACAGGTGAAGTACCCACCTCAAAGACAATCATGTTTGACTTAAAACCAACCCGGGAACAAGTTGACACTTCTAGTACAATGCAACTGAAACTCAAAAATTTGGTCCGGTGGTATAGTCAAACGTGTCAAACCGAAAAAAAATCTAGCGTATCTTCTAAAAAGGTCGGAATGCGGATATCACATGCGATATTGTGTGAGATAAAAGAAAAGTTAATGCAAAATTTGATAATTTTACGCTTGCAATGACCACAGAACCAGTGGAAACATCAAAGTGTGTCGTACGTAAATAACATCTTGCACTGAAGGGAGGAAGAGGTATTAAGTATGACAATCGGTACTAAATTTTGAATTGCTTCATATAAAACGTGTTTCAAAGGGGAAGAGGGAGCCCGTTTTGCCGGATTTTGACAGAATCGAGTTCCTTCGTGTATATCTTTTGAAGAATGGGTATTTATTTCATTATTTTCAATATATTTTACACAGTTTGTCTTATTGCATTTATTTAATCTTATCATATATTTCTCTATGGTATACACGTTTATGACTGTAAATCGCTACTCACCTCGGAAAAGAATCCATTTAGTAAGCTTCTGGCGGAGTGTGTGCTTTGCATTACAATTTTTTTTTTTGCATATTGTTCCAGTCGTAGCTTGAGGTAAAAATCAATGCACAAATGGACGAACTTCTGATAATTTATTCCATAACTATCAATGCAAACATGGCCGAGAAGTGATTAACAGTTGGTCAAAACAATTATTGATCGAATGGTAGAGCCAACATTCAATGTGCAACTAGTGATTTGAAATTGGTTCACTGTTGTAGAACTCCTAGTTCCGAAGTACACCTTGCAGTTTGCACCTTGTCATGCAATCTTGCGCTTTTCAGCACCTTTTGGTACAAGTATTTTTGTGTTTGTTTTGATTCGCTATTTTATTTTGACAGAATATTTGAGAGTGTGTTGGTGTGAGTTACGGTCTTAGGGGTGAATCATTAAGCTTGGGACCTAGCTTGGGACCGGTGTGCTAGTACTTCCAGAGCCAAAAATATATTCGTTTTCTTCATGACTATCTGGTAGAGCCCATCAAGTTTGAAAAGATTAACGGCATTATTTTTTCGATTCCACCCACTCCCCATCATCGTGGTGTTGGCAGTGTTTTCTCTTCTTCGATTCCAAGGTGACAACTCTTTCACCGGTTAATTTTCGCAACGAATGCGGATCCAAATCTTCTACTCCGCAATTTCAACTTCCGTAATGGATCTCAATCTGTTCAATCGCAAGATGGAATGATACCTACTCGATCCAATGAAATATACCAACTGAAAATGTTTATTTTTTCATCCAAATATGGGTAATGTGCTTTTACTCATTTAGGTAAAATCACGTTACTCACATTATTAGTGAAGATTACCCTCTTTTGTGAGTACAATTCACCCATAATGAGTATAGCATCAGTTACCCATATATGGGTGAAACAATTACCCATAAAATGGTAATTGCGTCTTAGCGTGTAAGGTTTCAAGGATTGGTTCTAATATTACTTTACTCAATTATCGGCCATTTTCAACTCCCTTTATCCCTCACGTAACAAGATAGTAAATACATATATGAATTTTGACATCCGCTTCCTCCCAACGTTAATGTAAATCTTTTTCATGAAATAAATCAGTAAAAGAAGCAAAATAAAAGCCATTGCTTAAACGGCTTCTATGGCCAATCAATAACCTTCAGTTATTCTCAGATTTATTGGATACAATACACCGCGGGACTGTCGTATTGTTTCCAAACATGCAACGCGGTGTAATACTTTTGAAACGAACGGTTGATGAAACGCCGTGGTGGTAATTTTACTCGGAGGAAAGCCGCGTGAAATACTTATTTCAATAATTAAATAACTTATTGCTGAAGTTGTACCATGAATATAAAAATTGACTCTTTTGGTATGGTAGGCTTGCTTGTTGTTTTGCAACCACTCATGATGCAACAAAAACATGCTGCTCCGAATAGAAAAACCGGTGCATCTGCCGGAGACGACCCCAATGTTTACGTTGCGGGGCGACATCTACGATTTGCAAGTGGTTACACGAAACTGTATAAATCTGTCATGTTTTGGGGGGGTTGCTTAAAACTAACATACAAAAATAATATTCTATGCCCTAGCTAACATTGACTACTTAACATAAAAAACGTCTAAAAGCACATTTGTTCGTTTCTCGTGACACATTAAAATCAAACACATGTTTTGTTTCGTGTTATTCGTTGTACATTTGTAGGGTTTCTTATTGCATGATAGGTGGAAGCATTTTTATAGCTGGATAGGATGAAAGTTTGTTTTTATGGGAGGCTACATATGCGAAAAAGATGGAAATCAAATGAACACCTGAATACAATACAATGGCTAAGCCGAACATCATTTCACGCGTCCGATTCAATTTCTTTGATTCCGTGGTTTCTTGGGCAATGGAGGTTTTAATCTCGGCCATTACACTAGCAAATCGGCTGGAAAACAGTTGTGTTTGACGCGGGTTTTGAGTGTTCCAAGTGTTTAGTCAAAGGTGACTTTTTAAAATAATGGCATGAGCCAGCTAATAGATGTAACTTTTTTTGTATATTCAGTTTTTAGAGTGCTTGTGTGTAGTATATACGTTGCAAACAACTGTTAAAATCGAATTAAAATTGTGAATACGTACAAAAAGGTAATGTTATTAAATGTTTAATTTCGCGTGATTCTTGATTGTCATTTTGTCATTTCGCGTTGGACAGCTCGTTCGACGGGCTTTTTGTATTGGACGGGCTGGATTAGTATTCCTCGTTCGGCGATCGTGGACGCTGAACGATTTGATTTGAGCGAATTGGTGAACGTCGTCTGCAAGAACGCCAGACTCGTGCGCCCTGCAAAGGCCCGCCTGTTTAGGTAGCTAAACGGAGGAGAGTGAAGTTCGCCTGAAAAACTAGCGAAGTTATTCCGACGGTCGCCAATAATCCGTCGTGATTCCACCCTACGTTACAATCCCTGTGGAACGGATACCGAGAGCGCGGTTTCAGTGACCCGTTGTCAAGTGTCGGACACTGAACAGGACCTTACCCAAAATATATAGTAGGCTTCCTTAACCCCGCTCGGTCATAGCGGAAAGGTACGCGAAGCCGGGTCGCTTTGGAAAGGGGACTCCTATATTGAAGGAGACGGCCAATTCCGGACGTTTTCGACGAGATATAAATAGGAACCCTTCCGTCCAGCCGCCACTCTCTCCGCAACTCTAGTTTCGGCCATACTGCGCACGGGTCTACGTACACCACGGCACACCATTTTTGGGGTCAAGCGACGCCATCTCGGAACCGTCGCCATTACGGTACCGTCGCCATTCCTGAACCACCACCATCGCTTCGAATTATCGTCGCTTCGTTCCTTCATCATCATTGCTTCGTTTGTCACCGTCACCACCGTCATCAGAAAAAAAAATCAGAAGTGGCGCTTAAGCCATCGCGTTTGACTGAGATTCAGCACCCTTACCCCGCACGGTTACAGCATGATATCGTTGTTGCGGCGAGGTTAGTGTCTAAGTCTCGAAGAACGTCGTCTCAATCGACATGTGTGAAGAAATCGTTCATTCTATCGAAATCAGCCTTACTAAAATCGTAAGAAACGCTTTCTAACTTGTAACTTCTTGTTATACACACTTAGAAATTATCAACTTTACACGAGACGTAATTCATGTTTGTTAAGAGTCGGGGAACGTAAAGAAAGATTTCGTGTAAAATTATGTCTTCTGAAACTGACAAATACGCAAATCGACGAAAGGTTTGTTTGATTGAATTTATTTTCTCATCTCTTTGAACTAATTCTTATGTGCTAAAGGGCGCTTGCATGTGTCGGTCTCAGGAGACAGAAATTTACATGACATTTTGGTAGTGTGTAGGCTTATTTCGATTTGCATTTGCACAGGAGTATGGTGCCTACAGATTTTAACGAGTGGTGCAGGTGCTTTCATCACCGTGCTGTTCATGCATATTTCCTTGCTGAAGAGGCATAGATCTAGAATGCGGTTGTTTTCGATTGAAGGGATACTCGCCGAAAACCTGAGACGCGATATACCAGAAATTTTCAATGTGGGTCACTCATGGAATGGGCTGCATTTGGACCACACGGTAAGACTCCTATCTGCTTCGTTTCGCAAAAAAGGAATTCGGAGAAGTATATAGAGCTTATAGAGAACATCTTGAGTTTGTGCCACTCACAGACGTCGCTAGAGGCGCATGTTTTCTTGTTAAATCATTTTCTGGAACTCAACATTGTATCGAATGATTGGAGATGGGTGAGAGTTATTGCCATTCAAAAACCTTGTAAACCCGAGTCCGACCACAACTCCTGTCGACCAATCGCGATTTTATCTTGTATTCGAAAGTGGTTGGAGAAAATAATCCTCTTCCGTCTGGATAAATGGTTTGAGACAAATAACCTGTTTTCAGATACTCAATATGGTTTCCGCAGGGGTAAGGGAACGAACCATACCACATTGAGTATCTGGTATCTTCGAACATTTACCGGACCCTGGTGGGGAGCGCATCCACAAGATCTTCTAACGTTGTACTGGACAACGATTTTGTCGGTTATTGAATACGGTAGTTTTTGTTTCCAGTCGGTGGCTCGGTCGCACATCTTAAAACTGGAACGTATTCAGTTTCGGTATCTTCGTATCACGTTAGGTTGCATGCACTCGACTCACCATCTACCGACTACCATCAGTCTTGAAGTGTTGGTTGGCATTTTGCTACTCTCGGATCGGTTTTCAGAATTATCTCTAATTATAGGTGCGAAGATATGAACCCCCACGTGATCAAAAACTTTGAGAAGCTCCTTGAGTTGAATCAAATATAGTATATTAACAATATAAGTCACTTCCTTTTTCCACATATAAATGTTAGGCGACCCGTGTAGTGACTGGTGATAAAAAAGGCAATCAAAATATATTTTACCTTTCAATTTGGTTAATTCATTCTACCGTGTATCCACGGTAAAACTAATATACTCTTTTTATGAGTATTGTTTGCTCACACAGAGAAAAGTTTGATAGTAAATTATTCCTTAAGGGTCACCCATAATAGATACGTTTGCGTTCCGTTGACGTAAATTTGACAGAAAACCTATGGGAAAGCTGTCAAGTTCACGCAAACGCATCCGCAACGTATCAATTGTGGGCCAGCCATTAGTCGTTTTGCTTAATTGCCAGGGGCTTCCAGTGTATTACTTGAAAAGGGCTTGTGTTGATATTCACGTTAATGGATCAATAAAATCACAGAAACGGTTTCTATAGAATGAACAGATATCGTAAACCGTGTGTTTGACATAATTGCGCTGCTGTTTATTAATCGATATAAGCTAAGTAAAATTAGTAAAGATTTACAATGATCAAAAATCTACTTTTGTCATATTAAGCAGTTTTATATCAACTTGGTTGAACAAGAAAGTTAAACATGTTCAACTTTTGGCAAGCCAGTTGAATTTTTTGGCAACTTTTGGCAAGCCAGTTGAATCTTCTCACTTGCTTCCACTCAGTTGCCCCATTTAAACGCCGCATTACAGTTAAGTATGGTTAACGTGTTTGAAGACTGAAATATAATGGTGATCAATATAAACCCTATAGAACCATGTGCATTACAGCACGACAGCGTAGTTTTAGAATGCTTATCTCAGTGAAAAATGAAGGAAACGGTAAATGTCAAATCGCAATCACAGCGACAACTGAATTAGTTCCGCCAACATAAATCAAAAACATCATCTTGTCTGAGCTGCTTAACAATGGAAGTGACCAACACCAGGTTGACAAGTATGATTTAAATTCGGTTCCGTTTCCGATGTTGTTGTGTTAGGGCCAAGGAATCAATTTTTCTTCAAAAACCGTGAAAAACTAGCAACAAAAGAGCAGGTCGATATGTGTTTGTCCCAACCATTTGCCAACAATAAAATGTTGCGAATGTATTTGTTGGCAACTAAGATCAAAAAAATATTGTGTTTTATTTTTTCAGTGCGTGAATTGAGGATCATTTTCAGGCCAAAATTTTATCTGATTGGATCAAAGTATCTTTACTTACGTATTAATATTTGAAAATCATTCTATGGTAATCAAAAATAATAATTGCAAGCCGTAAATCTCGCTTTCTTTCCAACAGACGATCTTTTTCCTATCCTGTTCAAGTTGCAGCAAACCACAGTTGCGTGTTGCTTTTGTCATGAAATTCGCAGCTGGCAACAAGTCGGAGTTGCGGTGAGTTGTTCGGAAATCGTTTCCTTAGTTAGGGCCTTAGTTTAACAATTTGTGATTCGTTTCAATTTGTCTGTTGAGTACTTTTGGAATATTACGCTAGGTATAACAAAAGCTGGATAGCTTAAATTGAGCGTGTGCATTTAGTAGTTGCCACGTTTCTCACTTATAGCGCCACAAGCGCAAAAAAAGGGTCACCTGAAAAAATGTGAAGTGACTTATATTGTTAATATACTATTTTTTTAGATTCAAACACCCCCCTCCTCCACGGTTCACTATTTTTTTACAAAACAGAAGGCCGCCTCTCCCCCCCATATTCCCCCCCATGATTTTTCCTCTCTCACCACCAAAATGCGTTTTTTTTTTTTTTCCACAAAACGCGGGAGGGCCCCCCCCCCCCCCTCTTATAACCCCTGTAATATTTGCCCAAAATTTGGCCAATTAAATCCCCACAAAAACATCCCACACCCGTCACATAGAAAGAGGTCCCCCCCGAACGCAGGTCCAAACTGGCCGTCTCGGAGCAGCATGCCACTACCCAGAAGGTGCGGCTGAATAGAATGATTAATGAGATTTTCCCGCCGAAGCGCGATGTGGTTGTGGTGAGAAACGAATGAGACATATCTGATCATGAACGCCAAAGACTGGTACGGGGCCGGCCCTTTTACGTCTTCCACCAAAGAGATGAGCAGCGTGGTCAAGTGTTTCTCCCACATTAAGCTTCCGAAGCAGGTTCTCCTGTGGCTGGCCATCAGTGAGAAAAGGATGTCGAAGTCACCATTGCTTTCCTCGGGACTTGCAGTGAATGTGGAGGTTTACTGTACCAAATGCCTGCCAAAAGATGGTTGGAAGAGATGGACCACCTCAGCAACACATTGGTAACGTAAAACGCGAACCATCCGAACGTCCCACAGCTACGTCCAATCGCAAATTACTGGGCCAGCCTCAATCGCAGGATGTGTTCCAACAATGTTGTGGCCAAATCCGATTAAAAACTGATAAAAGAGCTTAAGAAAGGGTTTAAGAATATCCCAATACCGTTATTTTCAACGGCTATTAGCAAGGTCTCGGGTAACAGGCTTAAGGCCGTTCGTTTTTGTTAAATGATCAATATATGTAAGATTTAAAAATTTTGAGTTATTTTGCTCCTTCCGAAAACAAACAGTAGAACAAAATAGCTGAAGTTCATGGTCTTTAGAACATTTCTGGAGTGAAAAACGAAAACAAACCCTTTCAAAAAAGCGTGAGATGAGAACACGCTTTTTTTTTAAACGGAATACAAAACTAATCCTTGAGCCTCCGATGGTGACTGGAGGAAAGTGGATACATAAATAGACTAGGCGCTACTCTAATAGTGTTACAGTGAACCGCAAAATATTAACCAATTTGTATGGAGATAGTCATCTGTAACTTCACTTGTGGTCTCAACGTACATTAATTTGCATCATCCCATTTTCAACCCCCTCATTCTGGTACCCCCTATCAAACGGAACAACTTTGCGATGGAGAAAACCAACCTTACCTCAATATCATCTCGCATGCCTGCGACTCGCTGGCTGGCTCTACCATCCGTTATTAGAGAATGGACCTCGAAAAGTTAAAAGCACCCGAGTAAAGTTAATTAATTAGCTGTTTATTGAAACACTTCTGCTGATATCGTAAATTATAGCTAAACAGTGTTTACGGCTGGGTCGAATTTAAACCGTACGCTATCCAACAACCATGGGCCATGGATCTTTCGTGGGCTAGCATCCAACACCCTAGCTACTCACTTCACTCCGGGATGGGAAAGTAGCTCGCGATTTGACAGGGGCTTTTGAATCACCACCGGCAACGAACTGAACCGAACGATCCAACCGAGGCCACACTGCAACATTTTCTCATGAATCAAAATCGAACAGCGGATTATAATTATACGCCTGGCTGGTGATCGAAATGGGATTACATCATGCTCAAATTAGAAGCTGGTGAACTCAGTTTGGAAAAAAATGGATTCATAACAGTTATAATATCGATCTGCGAAGAGGACGTGAAAATCAAACTTTAATTTTCGATGCCAACAATGACCATAAATCTTATGAGCTGCTAAGAGGATCTCTCGTGATTTCAAGGGTGCTTCTTAGCTTTAAAATTGCGATTGAGTTAGAGTTAGAAAAAATGGGAAATTCAATCGACTTGATGTTGTCCAAATGTTGATTCGAATTCGAACTTTGACACGTACGGCATACAGACTTAACTAGTAGCGATGATTTATTTGTTTTCTATTTACGGCTGTTCACGTATTCCGTTTATCTATCCAAGATTTATTGTATCTGTTCAAAGATTTCGAAAAGAGGGTTCTCAGTCTGTCGTGAGATGCTTTTTGTAAGAAATGACGACTCGAATGTTTGCATCACCACCACCAGAAATTGTGCACAGCTAGCACTCACCATTTTCCGCATTGTCTGACTCAAATGCAATTTATAACTCTGTCGACGAAGAAAGGCTGCTCACACCCAACATTTAAAGTTGCACGCAGCTGAGCAGAGCACTTCCTCCAGTCGGTAGCGGTCACATTTTTGTCAAATTAACAGACTCCAGCCTCCTTGCCGGGTATTCATGGCTGAAAGCCGAGCTAATGAATGGAAAGCAACTTTCAACGGGATATAAAAGGACAAAAGATGTGGCAGTAAACATTGGAACCCGAAACTTACCGTAAAGGTGTGATATATCTTCGCATCCTTTGTGCGGTTTGAGGTAAATGCATTTTATTTGCACTTGAACTATAAAACGCTTGCCTCTGGGGGATGATTTATGGTTTTCATTTTTCGAGCAACCGACCCTATCCATGGGCGTCATTTATTCAGGTTCCGGATTTGCGTCCCGTATGAAGTCACAACAGATTGAAAGCACGGTTTGTGAATTTATGGAATGCGCTGAAAATTGAAAACTTCTTAGACAGTGCAATAAATCCACTGATGGTAAATGTACTGTATTTTGACATTATTTTTAGAAAATTCTTTCACCAAATTGAACACACGCAGAAATAAACTGGCATGATAGAAAATGTCATGATTGTTTTGTACTGTTTGCTACGGGTCACGAAACAATTCTGCTACCACCCGCCGATGGTTCAAACAAAAAGTTAAACATAGATTTTTATCGTTAAGAATTTCGTTGGTTGCTAACTTATTACTGCATTTTTACATGTGATGTTCATTATTTGGAATCAAGCTATAAGAATGGATGCCTACAACTCATAATCAATGACAACCACATAAAGATTGTACTCGAAAAAACTACAAGGTTCAGCCCAATGGGGTTGTACGAAAAGGTAACGTAGGACTATGTAGCAATGTGCAATCGAATTCGCCTCCAGTCGCCTAATTGTTTAAAGGGTTTTCGAAATTGGTTTCGCTCAAAAATTAACTGCAATACACTAAACAGGTTACCCTAATAAACATGTAATATACAAGAACGATATTACAGATGGTTTAACCAACTATCAATATGCAATTACCGTTTTGAAATTGATTCACTGTTGTAGAACCCCTTGGTCCAAAATACACCTTGTAGCCACCTTGCTAAAGACTTACCTTGCTAAAGACTGTATTCGATGAAATTTGGATTGGACGCAATTGTTCGTAACTTTTTAGCGTGTGGGTAAAAATTATTGAAATTTTAACTGAATGTATTTCATTGTGTTGTGTCAATTGTGTAATGAGTTTCGTGAAAATCGGTCGAGTGATTTCAGTGATGGCTTCGAATGAAGAAATAGTGCGCCAACAAATTTTGGGCACTCACTTCGAAAACCCAAACGCTTCTCATCGATGGATCGGAAAACAACTCGGAATCGCACATTCAACCGTATCTTATGTGATCAAAACGTTCAAGGACCGTAAGACAACCAAGCAGAAAAATGGTAGTGGCAAAAAACGTGGCACATCAAATCCGGAGAAGGCCAGGATGGTATTGAACCAATTTAAGCGTTATCCCAACATTTTGATCAGGGATTGTGCGAAAAAGACGAAAGTTTCAGTTTGTTTTGTGCAGAAAATAATGAAACGTTCTGGATTACATGTGTACAAGGTCCAGAAGGCACCGAACCGGAGCGATAAACAGAACTCGGTGGCCAAAACTCGTGCAAGAAAACTGTACAGGGAGTGGCTCACAAAACCGTTCTGCATTATGATGGACGATGAGACCTACATTAAAGCCGACACCAAACAAATGCCAGGACAGGAACACTACGTCGCCACCTCTAAGTTGGCCGTTCCGGAGAGTGTACGGAAGAAGAAACTGTCGAAATTCGCCAAAAAATTCCTTGTCTGGCAAGCGATCTGCGGATGTGGCAAAATGAGTCAGCCCTTCATCACCTCTGGGACCGTCAACGGACAAATCTACAAGGACGAATGCCTCCAAAAACGACTTCTGCCCTTCTTGAGATCTCACGATGGCCCGACACTGTTTTGGCCGGATTTGGCATCTTGCCACTATGCCCGGCCCGTCTTAGACTGGTACAAAGATAATAATGTAGTTTTTGTACCAAAAGACGTCAACCCTCCAAACACTCCGGAACTTCGCCCAATTGAAAAATTTTGGGCAATCATGAAGGCAAAGCTCGTTAAAACTCCAAAACTGATAGAAAATGAACTTGAACTAAAGAAAGTGTGGTTAAAAGTAAGTAAGCAAGTCGGTCCTATCATTGCCCAAAATTTGATGAAAGGGGTCAAGGCAAAGGTGCAGGCATTTGGGTTGGGAGAAGAGGTTCAATAAACCAATGATGTCAAAACTTAACCATTTAGTAGTACTTTATTTCCAGAAAGTTTGAAAAGAATCGGGCTCAAGGAAAATTTTTGGTGACCTATTTTGTGTGTCCAAATTTCATCGAATACAGTCTTTATACATATTTGCACCATTGTTTCGATTGGCTGTGTTATATTGACGGAATATTTGAGCGTGTGTTCGTGTGAGTTCATTATTATGGGCGTATTATTAAGCTTGGGACCGAGCTTGGGACCGATGTACAAGTCGTACTTGTTCAGGACCTACTAGAGGACCTTAGAGTTACTCTATGGTTTAACCGTACCGGTTACAGTTGGGATGATAACCCGAATTGGTGGTTAGGTGCTTCTTATGGTAATTGTTTATGTGGGTAGACATTAAGGACATTTTGACCCAAGAGACTGGCTTCATCCACCACCAATTGCATACGATTTCTTCTAGGCCTATGTGTGTACAACACTGCAAAATGTGCAAATGTCGAAAACACTATGGCTTCGACATACGATATTTTTCGCAACCTTCGATTTTGAATAACTCTCTTTTCCAGTTATTTTGGAGGCCTTGAAAGGGGCCGTTTTGGGGTCAGGGGAACAGCTAGTGCAGCCACCTCACTTCGTCATGAAGCTGAAGCTTAAAGCTTGACGTATATAGTTTGCAGCCATATGCTGCGATATTTTACTTACACTTCCTCAAAATAATTTGTTTCTTATCGAATGGTATGGACTCTATCCATCGCACTAGAACGCAAGAAACACTTTTAAACACTGATTGGAATTCGAAGGTAATATTACCAACGAACTTCACACTTCACATGCCATCAAACAGAAATTATCACATGCCATCAAACAGTGGACTGTGATTGCAAATAAGCACACATCAAACGACCCTTAATGATTTGCAATACTGAATCATATTATGTAACATTTATAATGTATCGAATAATAAATATGATATAGTCTCATGTTTGGGTGAATTCGTTTGTGTGAAAGCATCCCCCCTTCCAGAGGGGGGGGGATCTCGAACCACAGTTGAAGCATGTTTTGCCTTCAAAAACATCCATATGCCAAATTTGGTTCCATTTGCTTAGTTAGTTCTCGAGTTATGCAAAAAACCCAGTTTCATTTGTATGGGAGACCCGCATTCTAGAAGTGGGAGGAGTCTCGAACTACCAAATAATCATTTCTTGTCTTCAAAAACTTCCACATGTGAAATTGTATTCCATTTACTTGATTAGTTCTCGAGTTATCAGAGGTTCCTGTTTCATTTGAATGGGAGCCCACTCCCCCTTCTAAAGGAGGAAGGGGTCTCAATCTACCGTAGAAAGATTTTTTGCCTTCAAGTACTTCCACATGTCGAATTTGGTTCCATTCACTTGATTAGTTCTTGAGTTATTCGAAGTTCCTGTTTCATTTGTATGGGAGCCCCCCCCCCTTTCTAAAGGTGGGAGGGGTCTCAAATTGCCATAGAAACCTTTCTTGCCTTCAAAAACTTGCACATGCCAAATTTGGTTCTATTTGCTTGATTAGTTCTTGAATTATGCCGAAATTTGTGTTTCATTTGTATGAGAGCCCCCCATTCCATAGGGGGGGGATCTTAAACCATCATAAGAAGCTTGCCCGGTCCCAAAAGCCCCTGCATACAAATTTTCACGCCAGTCGGTTAAGTAGTTTCTATGTCTATAAGGGTCAGTTCGATAGAAATTCATTTTTATATTTATAAGAATGTCAATAGTTTTTTATTTGAAATTAATAGTTTTTAATAGTGGAATTGATGAGTAAAAATATTTGCAATCGATCGGTGCAAAAATTTTGAAAATCGGTCATGAAATGACTTAGTTATTAACTTTCAAAACCTAAGCATATTTCGTGACGCTCCAAATATTCGTACTCGCAACGTGTACCCCTATATTGAAAACAAAGACGTAGTCCTACGTCAAAAATGCAACACTTCCTTTTGTGTTTAACCTTTTTCCTTGCATGCGTAAAAATTGTTGAAAGTTTTGGTAAAATTACCCAAGTAACCAATAAGCATTAGCATATTCAGTAAATCAACCCTAAATCTGCATTTCAGATGCTAGTAGCATTATATTTGCATTATATCAGCATCTTGAATGCTATCTGTTGTAAAGTTGCATTTCAAATGCTATTTAAATGCTTGTAGCCTGTAATAAGCATTTCGAATGCAAAATAGCATTAATGAAGCATTATCATAGCATTGCAGTAAAGCAGCCGTATATTGGGCCAACAGTGGCATTTATGTTGCATTTAAGGCGACTTAATTGCTTGATAGGCTGCCGTAAAGACGCTTTGACACTGCTTATTGGTTACCTGAGTAGTTTAGAGTGTAATGTTTACTGGCAGCGGAAGAAAAGCGAAGACAACCGCCCCAGTGAACGCAAGGAAGGTGAGGAATTAGCAATCCGAAACAATTGAATTCGGGACGTGGCCAATTATTCCGTCTGGTTCGTCCAGCAGACCATAAATAATAATGAACCGAACCGATAAACAGAATACGGTGGCCAAATCCCACGCCAGGAAGCTGTACCGCGAGTTTTGGGTGTATCGTAGTGGACGACGAGACGTACATTAAAGCGGACGAAACCCGCGAATATAGGGAAGCGAATCTCCTTCCAAAAGCAAGTTCACACTTACAGCACTAGAAACGAGCCCTCGATTGACAGAATAAACCCAATAGATGGGGTCGAAGAGCCCGTCCTCGTTCCGCGAAATGTTAACAATAGGGAGGAGGCAGTCCCATGCTCCCTATCCACATCGTTTTACTTGGGTGCCCTGATGGTCCCTCCCTTTCCCATTTATATTTTATTTAATATTTAGTATATTTTGCACACGAAAAATTAAGATATCATTATAGTAAAAAAATGCTTATTTATTCAAATTTCAAACTTTTATGGTTTTTGTCTGAAAAATAAATAAAAGTTAGATATGTATTAATATCCTACTAGTCCTGGGAAAGCCGAAAACAGAATAGATCATTCCAAATGTCAAAGATAAAATTTCATAAAAGATATTATTTTATAAGACATTTTGTAATATTTTTTCTCTATACTGTTCTAGTAACATTTCAAAGATAGCAATTGGAGTGAACGATGAGTCCGGTTTGATGATTTCTGAAATAAATGGCTTATCTTACCATAATACCACTAAAACAAAATTAAAATATAATCCTAAATTGCTTATAAGCACATTTCAGTCTTTTATGAATATAGTAGCATGGTTTTGGAATGCAAAGATGATTCCAAAGCATGCTGAAGTTATTTATTGATTGAGAATGGAAGATATACAATATGATTTAAAGGTACACGATCTTCAGTCGCACCCGCTCATTTCACTATTGTCAGATTGACAACATCGCCCAGGCTACGCCAACCAGCGTCTTCATGTTTCAGCTGGCAGTCTTTTGTGATCATATGACTCGTGGAGGCGTGAGGTAGGAACTTGTGAGGACGAGGAGCACCCTCCTTCGAAGTTGTCAACTCACCATTCCAAGCCCCCAGTCGTTCCGTAGATTTCTATCAACGAACTCAATTGCACCTTTGTTCTTAATGGCTGCTTTGACACTACTCCAGCAGTCTTCATTCAGCTCTCCATCATCCGGCAACGCAGCTTCTAGGTTTGCTGATATCGGCTTTCCTCCATGCTGAGTGAACGCCCCACACCACGTGGTTGCTTTTTGCGCAGACAGCAGCAGGCTGCAGGTGGCAGTGTTGTTAGAAAAAACAGTCCAATGAGCGGTTCGTTTGGATAGTAATCAGTATTGGCTAAATAACTTTTTCCACAAGCTTCGAATCGATTTGCGGTTTTGCAAGAAAAGTTTCTATGGAAGATTTCCCAGAGATTGATTGGATTGACTAATTTTTAGAAAACAACGGGTCACCTCGCCAGATTTTTCTTTGAAAAAGTAAATTTCCCCATTACCACAAAAGTTCAATTCAATGGAGTTTCCCCATGGAAAATCCTATGGAAAATTAAAACCGCGGGCGCTAAAATATAGTTTCACCGATCGAGCTGAAACTTTGCACAGTAATTATAGGACCCCAAAGGCTCCCAAAAATCAAAGGGGAACTGTAATTTAAATTTTGTCCCAGGCTAATGGCCATATTCATGGAGGCAGCGAAATCGATAAGTTTGAGGCCGTTTCCGTTCATATGCTGGTGTGCGCTGAACTTTCTTATAACCGGTCTGAATTACTCATCCTGATGTGACGTCACTAGTTGTGTTTACATTATTTACGGTTTGCTAATACAAACCTATGTTGATAATAAACTTAATTAATCCATGTAAACATATAAACCGTACTTCGAACAATAAATATTTCAGTTTTCCTCAGCTCTGCACAGGGTGCGGCCGGAAAAAAAAGGTTTATTAAATAAAATATTATCATTGGGTTAATTTGTGTAACCAATGACTTATTTCTGTTGACAGTGTATTTGTTTACGCTAACTTTCAAATACTGCATCAGAACATTGGAATTCTTTTATTGTAAATTTATTAAAATGTTCGCCGAATAAGTGATTACGGGTTTGCTGCTCGCTCATAAGATCCCGAAGGAGATTGCTACATTTTATCGCATCAAAAAATCCATAATACGCATCAAAGTGGAAGCCAGGTAGTGGAGTGGTGCGTTCCATCATGAAACTTGCCATGGACGCCATCATAAAAGAAGACTTGGACAACATAGAACAGACATCCAAGTGAAATTCAAAAAGTGTGTAAGAAATTTAACTTCCATTTCATAATCATTGTAACTGACAATACCGTGACGGCACTGGCATCGCCTCCTATTGATTGCGCGTCACTGGAGTTAATCTTGGTGGCCCAAATGTCATTATTTTTCATTAGCAAAACATTGTTTATCGGAAAAAAACATGGGCCGCATGTGCAAATGGTGGTGTGGTGGTCTAATGGTGTGCAAATAGGCAACGTATTACCCGGGGAAAATCCTTTTATACTTTTCCCAAGGATGGTTATTTGTGAGGACCACATACAGTTTTGTGAATTCACCCCTAATGGTCCTGAAAAATCATTTTAGATGCAACTCCTGGGTGTCTTGCTACGAGTTGCCCGAACTGCAGCAAATTTCAGAATTCCATTCACAATTTTATGATTTTGAAACAAAGTCTGAGAAGCCATCCATTGCACATCCATTGTAAAATATAGACACTCGGGATCGTGAGGTTTTTTTGCAATTTTGTGAACATGAAATTTTCATCAACTGAAAAGTTTTGACAGTTAGTTTCTCTATGCTCCAGTGCACGGTCAGCTAATCTTATTCATGTTAGGGTACAGTTTACTCAAAAACTAACAAAAGAGGATGAGTAAATTCTGTCTCATTTTTTTCAAGAAGACTGTTTCTATCCAGCCAGAATAAAGTAAGATGAATTTTCACGACTGTCTGCTAGTTTTCTCCGCAAAGGGATTTGTTTTACTAAACCAATGAGGAACATATTTTGTTCAATTATCAGTCAGTCATTACTCAAATGTGAGTAGGGTTCGTTGGTTGTGGGTCGATGTGATCAAATCGCAAGTGGCAACAGCCTGAGAGATGGCCATAGTGTTTTAACGTATTTTAATTTGAATGCTTGCACAAGTTTTTTTGAAAAATATATTCTAGTTTGGATGTCTGTTCTTTGCGCTTGCACTAATCTCCCAGAGCTAGAGTGAAACCCCACTTGATTACAGAGCGGGTAAAGGAACAACGAGTGACTCGTTTGAAGGGATTGCTTTCTTTGCTGAAAAAGTAAAAAATTAAAATCTTGTTCTCCAAGGAAATGCTATTCAGCATCGATGCTGTGTTCAACCGCCGAACACCGGTTCATTTCACCGAAACCTTAGCCGAACCTTAGTCCGTTGAATTAAGGAGTGTATCGAAAATAAGCTATCCACAAACTTTCTTTCAAATTATGTTGAAAACCGATATTTTATTCATACAAAAAATTGATCCTTTATTGTACAAGGTTAAACTTGAACATAATGAAGACCGGATGAAATTTAAGTTATTCCTTCACGAATTTTCGAACTTTGGATCGAATGCTCTTCATCAAGTTCCGGACAAGTGTTGCATCGCATTTTTTGGACGCTTGAGCCCAAATTTTTTTGAACTCCTGCATGTTCCCAGCTGCCTTACCAGTCTTCTTGAAGACCCTCTTCACGATTGCCCAGTAACGTTCGATGGGTCGAAGCTGAGGGCAATTTGGTGGATTGATATTTTTCTCAACGAAATCTATACCCTTTTCCGCAAGCCAATTGAGAGTGGTTTTGGCATAGTGAGCCGACGCTAAATCCGGCCAAAACAGTGGAGGTGTACTATGCTTCTTATATAAAGGCAACAATCTCTTCTGGAGACACTCAGATCGATAGATTTCCGCATTTATAGTTTCGGTAGTGGTTGACTTCAAACCACAGGAACATATTGCTTGCCATACCAGTACCTTTCGACCGAATTTCTCCACTTGAATCGACCTGTCCGCATCGCTCACATCCTCCCCAACGACGGCAGTAAAGTATTGTGGACCTGGAAGGGCTTTTGAGTCCTCCTTTACATAGGTCTCATCGTCCACCAAAACGCATGCATGCGGACGCTGCAAAAGACGCGAATACAATTTCCGGGCCCCCGCGAATACAATTTCCGGGCACTTTGTTTCGAGATTTTCTGGTTCTTGTAGGTCTTCAGGTGGTTTCGCCTCTTGATACGCTGGATCATTCCGACACTCGTTCCTGCTTTTTTGGCCAAATCACGTATTGACATTGATTTGTTCTTCATGATTAGAGATACCACTTTCTGCTCCAGTTTCGGGTTGGAAGAACCGGGTTTTCTGCCTCTTCCTGGTAGCTCATCCAAAGAATAGTGTTCCCCAAACTTATTAATGATGGTTTTAACACTCGCATGATGAATTCCAAACCGCTTCGCCAATTTTCGCATAGTAATACCCTTCTCACTTAGCCATGTGTCCAGAACCTTAATTTTCACTTCCTTTTCAATACGCGACATTTTGAAAACGCAGAATTTGAACCGCACAAACAAGTAAACAAAAGAAAGCTGACAGTCAAACGCACAGCATGCAGTGTTCAGAGCATAAAAAACCATCACAAATACATGCGTACAACGCAAATGTATGTGGATAGCTTATATTCGATACACTCCTTACTCAATTTGAGTGTATCTTGAAGCACAAGCCTGCAAATTATCATCTAGTGTGAAGACCCTGAAGTCTTTAATAACGCGCAAGTGGCATTCTATGTCAAAAGACTACGATAGAAATACGGTGTTTTAGTTCCCGGCGTCGTCTTGAGGATGTCATTGATAAAAATGGAGAGCACGTCGAGTAAAGTAATGGAATTTGAAAGAAGCACACAGTAAAATATAATAAATTTTAACAGGCGCGTAAAATTCCCCCTCGTTTAAGTTCAAGCCAAAGGAGGCGTAAACAACGAAATTGTTTGCAATATTTCATGCGCTATACAACAATGTTTGCAATCTTTCACACGACGGGCTGGATTCAGGCGTAAAGTTCTGTCCAGTTAGAATCCGGAATCACTTATTGTGTTGCAGCGACACGGAAAGTGACCGCTGCAAGAATTCTTTTACAACGGTTTTTTAACCTAGGCGCCCACTTTATGTGGTATCACGGTGTTTCGTGCAGTGTGTCAAAAGTTATTCCAGATGGAAGCCGAGAGGAGAGAAAAAATTCTGCACACCCACGTTGATAATCCAACGTGGTCCGCAATAAAAACCGCAAAAACGTTGAAAATCGCCAAATCAACCGTGTATGATATGCTCAAACGTTTCAGGGAGCAAAAGAGCGTGGATCGAGTGCCTGAAGGTAAGCGTCGTAGTGGAACATATGACCGCAAGCTGAACCAGAAGGTGTTGAGAACCGTCAGAGCAAACCCTGGACTATCAGATAATGAAATCGCACAAAAATACGCTGCTGCTCGCAGTACCGTTCGAAGAATGCGTTTGCGAGCAGGATATCGTTATTATCGAGCCAGCAAGCAACCAAACAGAACGTTGAAGCAATGTTTCGTCACCAAAACTCGAGCTCGGAAATTGTACCAGCCGGTTTTGACGAAGTACCAAGGATGCCTGCTCATCGTCGATGAAACCTACGTCAAAATGGATTTCGGACAGCTTCCTGGCCAAACATTCTACAAGGCGACGGCACGAGGAGATGTTCCAGCGAAGTTTAAGTTTGCTTTTATGGACAAATTTGCCAAAAAAAAAAACTGATGATTTGGCAAGGGATATGCAGTTGCGGAGCAACGATCAAAGTGTTCGTGACGAATAAGACGATGGACTCGAAGCAGTACAAGGAAGTAGGCCTCAAAAACCGCGTACTACCTTTCATTAAAGCCCATAAAGTTCCCGTGAAGTTTTGGCCAGATTTGGCGAGTTGCCACTACAGCCGGGAAGTCATCCGGTGGTACCGCGATAATAACGAAGATTTCATCGATAAAAACGAAAATCCACCCAACTGCCCGCAGTTCCGGTCCATCGAGAGATTTTGGGCAATAATGAAGCGGAAGCTTAAGAAAAATAGAAAAACGGCTCGGGACGCGACTCAGATGACCAAAATGTGGAACCAATGTGCCAAGGAAGTTGACTCCGGAGGTGTGCAGCGTTTGATAGGAGGAATAAAGAAGAAAGTGCGAATTTTCATTAGAAACGAAGAGTAATGATTTGCATGGATGTTTTCCTTAAAGGACAGTTAATTACCTTTGTTTTGGTGCATTAAACATTAAACTCTAAAAAATCCGTTCGCACCGTTCGTATCCGTTTTTTTTTTCATTCATCACTATTGCTGAAAAACTGTCAACTCCGATCACAGTCTTTTTAGTCTTATTTTAGACTGTACTTGAAAAAAATGAGACACGATGATTAGCTTGTAACTTATTAGGGTGTGGATAAAAATTTATGAACCTTATGACGTGCTTATCGTCCGGTTTCCCGGCGCACATCAAGCATTTGGGGGGACCTTTGCAATCCCGCGCCTTGTGGCTAGTGTTGCCACACCTTCTGCACATGTTGCTCCTATCTGGGCCTTTGCATTCCCAGGACATGTGCCCGCTCTCTAGGCATCTGAAACATGCCTTCGGCGGCTGGTGCAGGCTTAGTGGGCATATTGACCATCCCACCTTCACCTTCGCCACTTTCAACGCCGCGTCTGCGTCGACTGCCGCTACCCTCAGGGTTGCCACCTGGGTCCCAAGTGGACCCTTCCTCAGACGTATGTCTGCGGCGGCAACCTCGACCTTGCACTGTTCCTTCAGTGCAGTGGAGATCTCGTCTGCCTCGGTGATCTCATCCAGGTTTTTACACTGGATCGTCACCTGCGAGACGAGGGCGCTCACCTCCACACCCTCACCTAAGGCCTGTTTTGCCAGGTCTCTATACGCCGGGCCCTTAAGCGTTGTCGCTTTTTTAAGCTCCAGGAGTATTTCGCCGGTGCGGGTACGGCGTATACTCCGCACGTCGGCGCCTAGGCCTGCCAGTTTAGCGTCCCCGCGCATCGCTTTCAAGACCTCGGAGTACTTTGACGCCTCGGTCTTAACGGAGGGCCTCTCCGCGGTTACGCTTGCGGGCCACCTGTCGCTTATCTTTTTCTTTTTTGGTTTTATTCCTCTTTTTCTCACTTTATTCCATGGGGCTTCCCTGCCCCGCCTGGGGTCATCGCTTGTCCCCCTCCTGGCACTGGCATCTGCCTCCGTGCTGGTTATGGCTGTTGTTGTCGTTGGGGCCCTGCCGCTCGGGCCCCCTTCGGCGCTTGAGACAACACGTGAGCTGGTCGACGCGCCTTTCGCGCTGGGCTTAGCGCCGGGGCCTCTCTCTTTGCGAGAAGCCGAAGCTGGTCGCGAGGATGGACCCTCTGACCCCGCCGCCACGTTCGCATAGGTTCGTTTCCCCTTTGGGGCTTCCGACACGATGCGCTTCTTAGAAGCGCCGGGTGCCGTCTCGCCCGGGGACTGCCTAGCTCGCTTGGAGGTCCCCGCCCCCATGGATAGGGTGGACTCTCCGACGGAGACGGATGATCCCGTCTGCATCTGCTTCGAGGCAATGTCCCTCGCCCTTTCGGTGGCCGCTAGCCGTGCCAACTCTTTGGCACTTTGCTCGGCTAGCAGTTTGGCCTCCAGCTCCTCCCTCTCCTTGCATGCAGCCTGCACTGTCATGCGTAGCCTAAGAAGGCTCAACTTTAGGTCTTTCGCAATGTTGTTGCGCGACGACGTAAAGTCGATGATCGCATCCAACTGCTCCGAGACCTCCATCACCTTAGGACGGGTTTCCCGCATCCTATCCATGGCCCGGATGAGTCCTGGCCCATCCATGGCCACGCCTAGCTTGGTGCCACCTGCCTCCGATGCCGTAGCACTACCGCACACTATTGTCCAAAACTATATGAGGGGTGTCAAGGGCAATGTGCGGACATTCGGTCACGTAGGGAAGAGCAAATAAACCAATGAAATAGAAACCTAGCTAAAATGTTGTAATTTATTTGGAAGTTTGAAGAAAATCCAACTTTTGGCGACCATTTGTGGAGACCATCATGGAATTTTTGGCGACCATTTGTGTGTGTCTGATTTTTTTTCGAGTATAGTCTTTAAGCACAGACACTCAGCTCTATTTGCTTAGCTTGACTGACTGCACGTAACAATGGATGCTTCTCCGTGATTGATCAGAATAACTGAAATTGCACAATGAATAAACTGAATTCGGGCTGTGAGTAACCAACCATTCTCATTGTACACGTTTCAGTGACTACATTTCTTTGATAATCAATAACGGAGCCGGCCACGTCCTTGCAATCAGGTAAAATAGGGAAAGAAAGTTAGTACGACCTTTGCTGTCTAGGCACCCCCACAAAGGTCACAGGAAGGAGGTTTTTCTATGTTAGTAGGGTAGGGCTCGATGGGTCAGGATTCACCTTGATAAATGATGTGATCATATACATAATTCATAATAAGATTAGATTATATTTGATGTAGGTTCAAAATAAAGTAATGTAGGGACAAAATGGCTTACAATTACCTGTTTCGCTCCACATTTTTGAGAGCACTCTCCATCTCTCAATTGTCCTTTGCGGGGTCCGACTGGTTAGCGTTTTGCTTTCTCCAAGGTATCCGGGTTATCTAAATGATGCCTATCCAGACCCGCCATGCTTGCCCCATATTGCGTTGCTTGTGGTCAACAAGGTTTTCCACCACTTTTTTTTTTATAATTTTTACAACTTCAACGTCCACTAAAAGCACAAAATGCTGCGCTTCAATACAGTATTAGTTCATGTCCAATAGGTTTATCCCGCGCGTGCTAGACCGTTCAAAAAATTGCACTATCTATGCAAAAATGTCCGTCACACGATGCCAGAGCTATAACGCGGCACAATTAAAACATTACAAATCCAAAATGCAAAGTACCGATTTTTTATAACGTTTTCGCGATTTTCAAATACAACTTTTGCAACTGAAAATCACAGCAGAAAATTTCCATTTTGGACTTGTGCTCACTTGATTTCACACTCAAAAAGCCAAAAGTTGTAACCATTTTTTTTAAAATCACTCGTCTAATTTCAGCTGACCCGAATCAATTTCACAAGTGGTTTTTACTATTTCACTCGTGAAAAATATTCAAAACTGTCGACAAACTTTTCAGGCATGTATTATGAGCGCAATAGTCTATGATTTGGACGCTTCAAGCATAAAACTTATTTGTTTCCTATACAAGTTAGGTAATAATCACAATGAACCCAATCTTTAGGATTTTGAAATGAAATTAATGTGATGAACATTATGGAAAAATGTTGTCCGAATCTTGCCTTCTGCTTTCAAACCCGAACTCCAATCGGCCGTAGCAACTTGGTTGAGTAGCTGCGCATGCACTTCCGGCTGACGATGGAAATGATACAGCATTCTTGGTGGCCTTCAACACTTCTGCATACTTTTGCACTTCGAAACGGTACCCGTGCGCTAGCAACTGCTATTTTCCGCAGAAAATGTTCACTCATTAATGGCCCCGCGAATTTTTTTTCCAGACCAATTGCAAACGTCACGAAGAGATTTAATCGAAAAACCAACCGAACGTTAACGTTTAAATGCATTGGAAAGCGAATAACCTATACTCTTCACTGTTGCACAGACATTTATTTCATTTAAAATCAATATAAAAATATGTATTTTCTAGAGACAAAAACGCAGCAGAAAAAATGTACACGTCAGATTTTCAGCGCAGCTTACTTCGATTCACCAACAGACACTCAGCCCTGTTTGAGTGATATATTTGACAAGTTACAATGTTTTGAATGCGTCCAGATTCTCGCGGATACAAATATTACTTTGATATTCTGTGCAATTTAATCCTCGAAGAGTGCACTCGTAAAATCTTCAACTTTTCCACTCAACCCAACAGCCATTTCCAATGCTGTGGCAGTCTAACCGCACAAATTATTCATCGAGTGAAATTCCTTCTCATTATTGAACCGGACATTTCTAGCATGGAAACGACTGAATTATGCTTGACCATTATTGAGGGGAGTGAGCCGTCCTCCGAAGCAGATTTCCATCATCATAAAGTTATCCACATCAGCCCCATTACAAAGTTACTCAATCGAGATTTAGAGGGTTTCGCATTTTCCAGAAGACAATAGCACCGAAGCCACATCCCTTTCTGAAATTCATTTTTCAAATGGCCTTTTTCGGAATGAATACATTAATTCATAAATGTTTTATCTCTTTTTTTTCTGCTACCATTGTAGATTTTTTGTACTCAACAATCAGAAGCTGGGGTTTTATCAAAGCAGAAGGGGACAGAAAAGATGATAAAGAAGATATTGAGATTTGGGAGATCATCGTTGGACTGACCACCACCCCCTCGATTAGCATACATCTAGGTGGATATGTGGCATGTGAGCACAATTGAATGGGACAGATTCTGGCCACCAGAGGACAATGGAGACGAAGTTTCTAATTCGATTTAACGACAAGATGGGATTTAACATTTTCCCGGTGGGTCAGTTTGCTGAATTTGGGATTGTCAGATGGAATAAAAATATGGAACGATGAAAAATATGATTAGAATGGCGAATTTTTATGCTAATTTGACAGATCGGAAAGCAGCGAATGTGAAGCGATGTAGAATTGACATTGTTGAACAATGTGTCGCTGCACGTATGTGCCTCGTAAAATGGCGTGATGTGGAGTGGTTGGTGCTTCTCGAAGCGAAGAAACCGCAAAATTCCCCACGATTATTCAAGCTGGTCACCGATTGGCATTGGGCAGTGGCAGAAGTGGAGGGGGACCACTTAGTGACCGTTCTCTCATGCATCACATGTCGTTGTTGGAAAAGATAGTCACTGGACACTCGAAGCCACGTTGGCCTCCCAACCCCGAAGCTGAGCCATTATGATTAATATGCAAAGAACTAATTTTCCAAAAAGACCTTTTATTTTCTCGAGGGAGTTGTCGACTCTCTCAAGTATCCCACTGCGGAGCAGAACGCTAACCAAAAACCTCAAACGTCGGAAAACCACAGCCCGAGCAAGACGACAAACGGATGAAACAAAGAATTATCAAATTAATTTAATGAAATTGTTCCGTAAGCATACAAAACTAAGTGGGTCCTTTGCTGGAAGTCTGTCAGCCGGAGCAGGAGGAGGCGGCTGGCGTGCGATCGAAGTCATCCCTCGGGTTGCGTGCGTGCGAGTGCGGTTTTTCTCGGTTTCGTAATCTGGAAGCGCTCTTCTGCCTGGGTCGGTCAACCCTTGGAGAAAAACTGTCGATTCCCTCACGGGACATTGTGTCGTGAAGACTTGGCCATACGAAAAATTACATTCGTTAAAACCAGAAGCACAAGAACACATGCAAAAAAAGGCGCTCTTTCAATTAGTTTGATCCCCTAAGCTAAACACCTTTGGGCGTTAATTTTAAGCCTTTTATCCGGGTGTCGTAATTGCAGTCGCACATCCGGAGGACTCGACGTGCGGTGATGATCCCCACGCAGGTTGAACGCTAATGCCAACAAACAAAACTGACAGCATCAGACATCAGGAGAATAGTTAGTTGTGTTGTTTTTGCTTTTCACTTATGCACTCAATCCTCATTATGCTTTCTGATAAAGCGGTTCGGTCGATGCTTGAAGTAGCAGCTGGAAAATTGATCCACAATATGTGGCCGAAAATTAGCATAAGTAAATAAAAGGGGAGTGAAATGATTTTGAATCACCATAAATATGTAGCTGCATGGTGTATGATTTGAGATCATTAGTCGAAACCGGAGGCAAATTTGTTTAGAGGGGATGCGTTTATATGTTTCCGATTTTTGATTAATGCCATACCGGGGGAATTTTATGGTTCAATTATGGAATTGTAAATTACGTTCGATGACTTTTGTTGAAACATTGGAGTCAGGGTCTTTCCTGGAATACGTGAAGACAAATATGAAAGAATTGCGTGAAATTGACTCGCGCCAGCTGTACGAGAAGTGCGACGAGAAGTTTATTTATTTATTAATGTATTTGTCGTCAATCGAGTTTGTAGACCGTTTTTTAACTTAGTTTATCTTATACGCTAAATTGTTTTAACTCCAAATTTGTTTTAATACAATATAGTATGCATTTGCAAATCTTACTAATTATAAAGACCTCCTAGCTATTACTGAGCGCGGAAATATTGCTTTAATTTTGTTTTGGACATCGTAAAATCAATATTATTGCAATGTTTATTGTAAGTGGTCATCATTTGATTAATAGGTCCAAATTTTCCGTAGTTCGTACGATAGTAATCAGATGCAAATAAATGTCGGTGCCTTAAATAACGTGATGGTGTGTAGAAATTTAATTTTGATAAAAGTTCCATCGAGTCAATTCTGTGTGAGACAATGTTATTTATACATGAAACCATCGCGAATTCTCGACGCTGTTTCAGTGTTTGAATGTTGATAAGCATACATTGAGCTTCATACGATGGTAAAAGAAATACAGTCCAGCCTAACTTACGAAGTGCGTTTAATAAAAACTGTTTTTGCACAGATTCTATTTTACTTTCACGTGTAGTTAAGATTAGGGACCAAACTATGCTATATTCAAGTATTGATCTGACATAAGCAACGTACAGTGTTTTTATTGTGTACTAGCTGAACCCGGTGCGTGCGCTGCTACGCTTGCAACTAAATGAAGGAAAATTGAATATAACTGGCACGTTTATGGTTTTTTTCGGAATGAGTTTTTTTTTTTTTGAATAAGCAGGGGTTCAAACTTCTATCAAAACATGCTTCTTACCCGAGAAATACACGTTTTGTGTTTAAGTAACCTGGATAATTCTCATTTTTGGTAGAAATTTGTGTTTCATTTGTATGGGAGCCCTCCCTTCCAGAGGGGGTGGTTTCTCAAACCACCATACAATCATTGCCTTCAAAACCCCCCACATGTCAAATTTGGTTCCATTTGCTTGTTTAGTTCACGAGTTATGAAGGAATTTGTGTCTCATTTGTATGAGAACCCCCCTTACTGAGAGAGTAGGGGTTGTCAAACAATCATAAGAACCTTCCCCAGCCCCAAAAACCCTTTCAATTTTCACGTTGGTCGGTTCAGAATTTTCCGAGTGATAGACAGACAGACAGACAGAAATTCATATGCTAAAAGTGGTTTCATTTACTTCATTAGTTGTCGAGTTATGCAGAAATTTTTTGACGTAGGACTTACGTCTCTCTTTTCTATTCCTGTATAGGGGCGCCGTTCTAAATTTTCTGAAATCGCAAGCGTTACGCGGGTTTGGAGACTTTGAACGATAATATCTCCTCTCTGGCCCACAGACATTTTACGATAAGTATTTCATTCGCAAGGTAGAACATCAAAGCTGAATCCCTGTGGCAAACTTAATTCATAATGTTTTGTTTAAACTAATTAAAATGTACTTAAAAGAAAAATGTCTAAACGCACAACGCTATTGGTCGAAAATGACATCATGTTTGCGCCTCGCTCTGATTGGTTCATACTGCCACAGTTACCGTGCCAGCGAATTTCAAACATGTGGGGACGACCGACCAATCATCAGTTCTCGCTGTGCGTCCGCATGCGACAGACGTGTTTGCGGAGCACGTTGGTAGAAAACGTCACCCGTGAAAACAAGAAGATCATGAAGAATCATCCACGTCACCTGCAGCTATTAACAGTTAATTTGAGCGGAACTGCAGCACGGCAGACCAATTATGTGTTTCACATAATCAGTGTAGGGGGTAGGTTAGCTTCATTGTAGTTCTTGTTGTACATAGGTTCATAGTGGATTAGTTGCAGATAATAGAATAGGTTAGTTGCAGGTAGTTTTAAAATGTGAGTTATAATTTTTCTGGCCAATATTTACAAACTATGGTTTGTATTGTTACTATTGTTTTGCAGTTTCAGAAGCAACTGTGTCTAAACCCAACAAACGTCGGTGTCGAATAACCGCTTGTTCAAACTAATTTGGAGAAGTTATACAGCTTTCTAGAAGGAAAAGCTGAACAACTTCTCCAAATTTGTTTGAACAAGCGGTTATTCGACACCGATGTTTGTTGGGAATCTCAACTCTCGTGGGATAGGGTTCTGAGGCCCTGACAAGGGCCGTTTTACTGTTGCCTGAGTTGAAAAGATGCGAATTTAACCTCCGAAACCCCGTCGCTCTAATTAAAACTAATGATTTTATTTCCACGCTGCTGTCTGGCGTAACAACTGAGGCCCGTCCCCTTTTGTAAAATTTGATTTGCATTGCCTTCGTTGAGAACCCCCTTCTTGTCATGTAATGATATATGCCATTATATAAAACAGGCCTGGCATTCCCGTTAAAATAATAAAGAAGAAGAAAAAGAAGAAGAATAGTAATCATTCATTATTGGATCATCGACACGTTCAGACGTGTGTATCCCGCTCTCGTGATAAAAAAGCGCTTTTCCGAGATGTTCCGAGTTTTTGGCCCTGATGCTGGAAACCGAGTAGACGCTGATGTGGCGCCTGACGTGGCTGGCACGTCCGCTAGACGAGGCAAGCGGAAGAAGCCCGACGTCGACGCTGACGTAAATCATCCCTCCGTAAACAACTAAAATCTGTCCTTTTCAGGACGACCAAATCAATTTACCGATTAAAGAGTATGTTTGATTGAAATTTCTCTTGAGCTCATCGAAATGTTCATTACCACGCACCGGCTCAACATGGCGTTGCTTAAACTGCCGCGTCCCGGAGAAAATGGCCAAATCAATCGCCCGCATCATCTTCGTGGTCAAGTGGTTAGCGGCGTCGCCCGTCGTTCAAGCGGTTGTTGTCATGAAGTTGAGGGTTCGATTCCTGCTCCAGCCAGTGGAACTTTTTGCAAAACGAAAATGTCTAAACTGGTCTACTTGGTGTTAGGTTAAGTTCTTCGTAATTCGCTCTACACCCAAACTAAAAAAGTAAGATTGTTATACAATTTCGCTTGATTTTGTTCCATCTTTGCTATTGATCGTAAGTTGGATGAAAAATCTAACATTAGTTGGGCAAAAGAGGAACAGCAATTCGCAATGAAAAATTGAACGTGTGCGTGAGATTGTTCGCAGTGATATTTAGTTGATGAGTAAGAGATGAGTGTTCGAAAGTCAGATGGCTCACAAAAATAAAATGTGCACATCAAGATCGAGATACAGACCAGAACCGCTAGCGCGTCGGCTCTTGATGGCAACCAATTAGCCACTATAACAAGGTAAGAATGTGGGAATAGAAACCCAACAGTTAGTTCACTTGGCGAGGAATTCAGGGTGCAGCAATGAAGCAAATGGACATATTTTCCACCAAGCTATGTGCAACCTGTCGCTAACAAACTTGCATGGCATTGTTTATTTCATAAAACGCTTTGTCGATGATCAGTGAGAACAAACATAGAACACTTGACGGCGGCAATACAACAGTGGCCAATAGCGTTGCGGCATTTTGTGATATCGACTCATCCATATTGTATATTGTTGGTGTATATTGGTGATGATTGAATATGGAGCCTACAGCTATAAAATTGTTTCGAGCTATTTTTGCTTGCCAGTCGCTTGCACACATTTGCATGGCTTCATTTGTACCATAAAACGCTTTGTGAATCAAAATGGGCGAAATTGCCTTTTCTGAATCATGCGGATTTCTCAAGATATGATAGTATAAACTGCAATTGTATTTTTTACCACCTTTTCAACTTTTGGGTATATGTTCAATCTTCAGTCTGTACAATCTCGAGTTATAAACGGTGTAAATGCCTATTTTTATCGTAGTATCACGTGCCGCCAAACACTCAGGCTGTCCTGCAGCCAAGAAAACTGATAAGAACATTTCAATCGCGAACCATGTTCCCTCCGTAAACACAGGATCCATTTCACACTTACAAGCACGTTGGACATTTAAGTTCCAACATTTGATTAGGAAGAATCTGCTTTTGTAAACAAACACTTTGTCTGCTAATTTATCGGAAGTTGTATACAATTCCTTCAAATTGAATATATCAGCGGATAGAAATAAAGCTCTTCTTCCTTAAAGAGTGCTTAATTTGTATTTGTGACCTTTTGTTCAAGAGCAAATGACTATGAAAGCCAATCTAATGTTGGCGATGATTTAACAAACAAAATATCATTAACAGTCAATTCGAGGCGAACTGCAGTTTATATAAATTTTCGTGAAGAACCAATAGCGGAAGAAGAACCGGAGCCTCACACACCAACAGCACAGGGTTTCATGGTTCTTTAGACTGAATAAAATATAGTAGAAATTTATGAATTCGATGACATCAATTTCTTCACATCAACAAGCAGTCCTACGTCAACTTTCATTATTTCACTACCATAACTCATCCTTTCGTTTTCAGAGATGGGAGGGGTCTAAAACCATCTAAGAACCTTTTTCGGCCCTAAAAACCCCTGCATACAAATTTTCACGCCGATCGGTTCAGTAGTCTCCGAGCCTATTAGGTTCAGACAGACAGACAGACAGACAGAAATCCATTTTTATAAAGACTGTATTCGATGAAATTTGGACACACAGAATAGGTCACCAAAAATTTTCCTTGAGCCCGATTCTTCTCAAACGTTCTGAAAATAAAGTACTACTAAATGGTTAAGTTTTGACATCATTGGTTTATTGAACCTCTTCTCCCAACCCAAATGCCCGCACCTTTGCCTTGACCCCTTTCATCAAATTTTGGGCAATGATGGGACCGACTTGCTTACTTACTTTTAACCACACTTTCTTTAGTTCAAGTTCATTTTCTATCAGTTTTGGAGTTTTAACGAGCTTTGCCTTCATGATTGCCCAAAAATTTTCAATTGGGCGAAGTTCCGGAGTGTTTGGAGGGTTGACGTCTTTTGGTACAAAAACTACATTATTATCTTTGTACCAGTCTAAGACGGGCCGGGCATAGTGGCAAGATGCCAAATCCGGCCAAAACAGTGTCGGGCCATCGTGAGATCTCAAGAAGGGCAGAAGTCGTTTTTGGAGGCATTCGTCCTTGTAGATTTGTCCGTTGACGGTCCCAGAGGTGATGAAGGGCTGACTCATTTTGCCACATCCGCAGATCGCTTGCCAGACAAGGAATTTTTTGGCGAATTTCGACGGTTTCTTCTTCCGTACACTCTCCGGAACGGCCAACTTAGAGGTGGCGACGTAGTGTTCCTGTCCTGGCATTTGTTTGGTGTCGGCTTTAATGTAGGTCTCATCGTCCATCACAATGCAGAACGGTTTTGTGAGCCACTCCCTGTACAGTTTTCTTGCACGAGTTTTGGCCACCGAGTTCTGTTTATCGCTCCGGTTCGGTGCCTTCTGGACCTTGTACACATGTAATCCAGAACGTTTCATTGTTTTCTGCACAAAACAAACTGAAACTTTCGTCTTTTTCGCAACATCCCTGATCGAAATGTTGGGATAACGCTTAAATTGGTTCAATACCATCCTGGCCTTCTCCGGATTTGATGTGCCACGTTTTTTGCCACTACCATTTTTCCGCTTGGTTGTCTTACGGTCCTTGAACGTTTTGATCACATGAGATACGGTTGAATGTGCGATTCCGAGCTGTTTTCCGATCCATCGATGAGAAGCGTTTGGGTTTTCGAAGTGAGTGCCCAAAATTTGTTGGCGCACTATTTCTTCATTCGAAGCCATCACTGAAATCACTCGACCGATTTTCACGAAACTCATTACACAATTGACACAACACAATGAAATACATTCAGTTAAAACTTCAATAATTTTTACCCACACGCTAAAAAGTTACGAACAATTGCGTGTGTCCAAATTTCATCGAATACAGTCTTTATATATAGATGGATCACGGAAATTATAGCAAAATCGTTTTATAAAGCCTAGCATATTACTGGCTCTGTTTATAATTATGTTACAATGAACAATGAATGAAAGTTTAGTGTCTAACACAATACCTAAGTCCCTGACTCTATCACAGCTTTCAACATTCTGATTTCCTAAAGTAATTACTAAGTTAGGTACGTCTCGTTTTCTTGTAAACGTTATCAAGTTACTTTATTTTACATTTAGTTTTAGAAGGCTTTTGTTACACCATGTGTGGAATATTTGTATCCCATTTTTGAATATGTCACAGTCTTCACCATTTTTTATTGCTAAAAAAAAGTTTCAAGTCGTGAGCATAAATTAAAAATTAAAGTTTCTTAAGTATGAAAGATAAGTCATTCACAAATAAAATAAACAGAAGCGGTCCTAAATAAGCGCCTTGTGGAACTCCCGAACTAGCATGAATTGAAGTCAATTTTCCCCCGTTAAATCTTACAATTTGTTCACGGTTGTTCAAGTATGATTCAAGCTATTTGATGAGCTTAGGTTGTATTCCCAACTTTTGAAATTTAAAAAGAAGCATGGGTATGTCGACGCGGTCAAATGCTTTGCTAAAATCCGTGTACAAAGCTTCTATTCTTGAATTCTAGAATTCACAAAATCGAGTAAATTAGTGGTTGCCGAACGGCCTTTGAAAAATCCGTTTTGTGAGGTAGTTATTCTATTTTTTATTTGGTTGAATAGTTTTTCATTTGTGATAAGGAGTGTATCGAATATATGCTATCCACATACATTTGCGTTGTACGCATGTATTTGTGATGGTTTGTTATGCTCTGAACACTGCATGCTGTGCGTTTGACTGTCAGCTTTCTTTTGTTTACTTGTTTGTGCGGTTCAAATTCTGCGTTTTCAAAATGTCGCGTATTGAAAAGGAAGTGAAAATTAAGGTTCTGGACACATGGCTAAGTGAGAAGGGTATTACTATGCGAAAATTGGCGAAGCGGTTTGGAATTCATCATGCGAGTGTTAAAACCATCATTAATAAGTTTGGGGAACACTATTCTTTGGATGAGCTACCAGGAAGAGGCAGAAAACCCGGTTCTTCCAACCCGAAACTGGAGCAGAAAGTGGTATCTCTAATCATGAAGAACAAATCAATGTCAATACGTGATTTGGCCAAAAAAGCAGGAACGAGTGTTGGAATGATCCAGCGTATCAAGAGGCGAAACCACCTGAAGACCTACAAGAAGCAGAAAATCTCGAAACAAAGTGCAGAACAGAAGAAGCGAGCAGCAACAAGGGCCCGGAAATTGTATTTGCGTCCGGATGCATGCGTTTTGATGGACGATGAGACCTTTGTAAAGGAGGCATCAAAAACCCTTCCAGGTCCACAATACTTTACTGCCGTCGTTGAGGAGGATGTGAGCAATGCCAACAGGTCGATTCAAGTGGAGAAATTCGGTCGAAAAGTACTGGTATGGCAAGCAATATGTTCCTGTGGTTTAAAGTCAACCATTTTTTACACTACCGGATCTATAAATGCGGAAATCTATCGATCTGAGTGTCTCCAGAAGAGATTGTTGCCTTTATATAAGAAGCATAGTACACCTCCACTGTTTTGGCCGGATTTAGCGTCAGCTCACTATGCTAAAACCACTCTCAATTGGCTTGCGGAAAAGGGTATAGATTTCGTTGAGAAAAATATCAATCCACCAAATTGCCCTCAGCTTCGACCCATCGAACGTTACTGGGCAATCGTGAAGAGGGTCTTCAAGAAGACTGGTAAGGCAGCTGGGTACATGCAGGAGATCAACAAAATGTGGGCTCAAGCGTCCAAAAAATGCGATGCAACACTTGTCCGGAACTTGATGAAGAGCATTCGATCCAAAGTTCGAAAATTCGTGAAGGAATAACTTAAATTTCATCCGGTTCTAGTTTAACCTCGTACAATAAAGGATCAATTTTCTGTATGAATAAAATATCGGTTTTCAACATAATTTGAAAGAAAGTTTGTGGATAGCTTATTTTCGATACACTCCTTAGGATCAAAAAGTTTTGGGATGCAAGAAATAAGGGCTATACCACGATAATTGCTGACGTCAGATTTTTTACCAGATTTGAAAATAGGTACTAGGAATGACTTTTTCCATATTTTTGGAAAGTCTCCGGATTCCAGTGACAAATTGAAAATCCAAAATAACGGAGCTGTAAGCTCAGTTGCCAAAGTTTTCATAAAAACAGGAGGGACTCCATCAGGTTCCGAGCCTTTGGATGCGTCCAAATTTTTCAATGCCTCCAAAATGTCATGCACATTGATTTCGCTAATGCTAATGTCGGTTGGAAATTCAGGATGGAAACTAAAGTATTCACGATCGCGATCTGGTGTAGTTTTTTTTTGAAAAAAGTTCCCAAATAAATTGCATATCTCTTCCGAGTTATTACCTTCACTATCATCAAGGTACATTGTTGACGGAGAATTGTCACTTTTCAGTTTGGTCTTGACATAGCTAAAAAATTTGTTTGGACAGGATTTAATTTCTTGCTCAATTTTTAAATTATACTGCTCGAATGCTATACTCATCGCCAACTTAAGTCGATCGCAGATATCTACATAGTTACCATATTTTCTTGATTATTATTAGTTCTATAGATTTTAAGTGCCTTCTGCTTACGAAGGCGGTTTGTTGAACCAAACCGGATTTTTTTTATGTAATTCGACGCCTTCTTCTTTTGACTGGAACTTCTTCCTGCATTATTAAACAGCTTATTGTAGAATGCTTCAGTTGCATTTTCCACATTTTCTTCAATCCTTAACACTGTTTGCCAATCAATAATATGTAGTTTATTCCTAATGTTGTCATAATTTGCTGATTGGTAATCAAATATTTCCTCGAATTCATTGTCTACAAGTGTTTCATAGTTATGCACAAACAGAGAATGCTCGACTGCAGTGTGAAATGCTTCATTTCTCCATATTGGCGATAATGATTCATTTACATAAAAGTCTTCGTAAATGTTTGTCAACAGCAAGTCCAATTTTGTTGATTTTTTACATGGTTAATTTGATTTAGTCCTAAATTAGCAATTTTATCAAACATAAAATTTAATGTTTCGTTTTCTCCAAAGACTGGGAGTAAAATTTATTCGTTATTCATGCCTGGAATGAAGTCAAAATTTCGTTGGTTAAAATCGCCTGAAATATGTAGTTTAACTTCTGGAGGTGAGCTAGACATAATTTCTTCAACAACACCGAAAATCTTATCGTATATGTCTTTATGGGCATAATTTGGAGGAAAGTAAACCGAAACAAAAATATGTGTCTCATCTGCGACTTGAACTTTTGCCCACACGTGTTCAAATTCTTTAAATTTAGTTGTCACTATGATTTCAGAGTTCAAAGTGTTTGAAACAGCGACTAGAAGACTTCTTTTCCGACCATTGATAATTACGGTCATCCCTATAGACATTAAATCTACTACCAAAGACCTCCTCGCTTCCTACACCTTCATCCCAGCTAGTTTCATTTGCAAGAATCACTGTGTAAGAACAACCTAAAATCTTTTTCTGAATTGCGTTAATCTTAGCAGCGCTTCTCATTCGATTAAACTTCTGACAATATACTAAGATTTCACACGCTGATTGTAAAATAAAATTAGAATCGTTAGTATTAAAACTATTTACCATTCCTGTTTGCTGTCCGGAGTTCGTCAAATTTGAAAAAATGTCTGGATCCGTTACTTCAGTAGTAATTATCGTCGTCATATCCTTCGCCTAAGAAGTTCGTCAGTTGCGTCGAAAACACGAATGCTGAATATGGCATGCCTCACAAGCTGTAGAAGGATCTGAAGAACATCCGGGAGAATTCCAGATGGGTTGCCTGGAGGGAGTAGATCGTGGTAGTCCGTCATGCTCCGGATGGGGATTCAGAATTTCTCCTCTCTGGAACTGTATTGGCCGGTGGGTAGTAGGAAAAGTAGGTGCGTCAAACGTGGAATGCCGTGGTGGTTTGGAGAATCTCTCCTTTGCTGTTGCAAGAAGTATTCTATCCGTAGGCAAAAAGCTGTTACCGCTGTGATCCCTATGAAAGTTGCGTCGGTCATAGTTGTTGTTGTTGTTGTTGTTGTTTTCGCACACCTGGTTGTATTGATGTTTGCGCAATGCACAATAGTATCATGTACCTAAAACGTAAGGACGTCAGAGTGACGAACACCTAAAATAAAACAACTTGATTGTTTAGCGATTTCGCCTGATTTTTCGTTTTTCACAATGGGGCGTGACTTGGAAAAAAAAATTCACTGTGTGCGTGAGGTGGTGTAGTTTATGAGTTGATGACTGTGAGATTAGAGTACGATGAGGCTCACAAGAAAAATAAAACAAATCACTTGAATCTTTATTGTTCTAACCGTGGCCGACAGCGTTGTAACTCCCTGTGGTAACCGCTCAGCTATATTAACAAGTTCGGAGCACAACCGTTCACGCACCGGATTACTACACCCAAATAAAAAATCACATAATCAGAGAAAAATGTGTGTGTGTGTGTGTGTGTGTGTGTGTGTGTGTGTGTGTGTGTGTGTGTGTGTGTGTGTGTGTGTGTGTGTGTGTGTGTGTGTGTGTGTGTGTGTGTGTGTGTGTGTGTGTGTGTGTGTGTCTTTACAATCAATCTCCCACTGACCGGCAGTGCTTTTATGGAAGAAACTTGTCTGCATTTCTTCAGTAATTTATATGTGATCACTATATGCTAACATTTTTAGCCCTGGAGATTGAAGGTGTCAGCTCTATTGAAAATCCAACGACCCATTTCAAGAATGCCGTGTTCCTACACGTACATTCTGAGGTCATCTTCATATACAATAAGCCCCGCATGAAAATCTTCACACATCAAATGGATATGTGAAGAGTTTTCACACTTCCAGAATCAAAAATCGAAGTTCTTGATCCTGGCGTGTATATAGTTAAGGTATATTTTTGATAATCAAAACGACCTCACCAATGTTCCTTATCTGATGCTGGAAAGCTCGTCCGGTTGCAGGAACGGGTCACTAAAAACACACAAAAAATGGGAAAAAACAATCCATCTCAAGAAACACGACCATAACAGACTATGGGAGGGATTCCATTCTCAACGTCCTACGCAAAGCACTCGGAAAAACTATAATTTCACCATTTATTTTAGTTGAATGAAGCAATATTTTTTGATTTTCTTCCCGCGAAAACGACGCAGCAAAAACAAAACACGTCATTTTCAAAGCACGGCTGGCTGCGATCTCTCACATAATCCGAGAAAAATGTGCACCAAAAATCTATTTAACTTTCATGTGATTCAGGAGGTGGAAAATGCTTCACCAAATCAAGAGAATCTTATACGTCTTGTGAAATGTAAATGATTAATCAAGTAGAATTTCCTTTTTTATGTGATGTTCATGTAAAAATCACTTATATTAGTATTGAAAAATATCTAATATGTGCTTCCATTAGAAGCTAAGTGAAATATTCTCAGTGTACTAAGCGTTTGTTTTTGTTTCGTTTCCCACTCTTCCTATGAAACACACACATCCTTACTAATCCCGAGACAGCCATGGGAATACGGTCACCTCTTCCTACAAACATTTTTGGCGTAGGACTACGTCTTTGTTTTCTATACTGGGGTAATGTAAACCTATTGCGACCGTCTCGAAGAGCTGTAAGGTTTTGACCGTTAATATCTCAGGCGCTTCTCCAAACATTTTCAAAATATTTGTCCCAATCGATGGGAACTATTTCTACGCATCGATTCCGATATTGGAAACATTTGATTTTCAACGTTAAATTATTGAAAATAACCCAAATATAAGGTAGTTTCTTATAATTTCGTTTTGCAGAGTAAATTCACTAAATGCCAAGTACTTTCCTATCACAGACTTCAAATGTAAGTAAGGGAGATCTCATATGCAGCAGTGGACGATTTAACCTCGCACCTTCGCAAAACGCTTCTTGTTAAGGGTTACCAACATCTTAAGGCGGAACAAGTCCGTTTCAAAACATCTGCTATGGCATTGTTGGAATTCGAGAAGGTATTCGACAATGTCTGGCATGATGGTCTTGTGTATAAGCTGCATCAATTCAACTTCCCGATCTTCCTTGTGAAAATCATCAAATGCTACCTAGCGAATAGACGATTCCAGGTCTTCCTGAGTGGTTCCGATTCCGATGCGTTCAATGTTGACGTTAGGGTTCCACTGGGGAGCCTCCTAGATCCCATCTTGTTAAACATCTTCACGTCAGATGCTCCTCCCCCACCGGGTGGTGGTATTTTGTCTATTTTCGCAGATGACACTGCCTTCATCTACAAGGGTCGAGTGATTCGTGCTCTGACACGTAAACTCCAGGAAGTCCTGGATGTTCTGTCCGACTATTTCAACAGCTGTAAGGTTTGCATCAATGCAGCAAAAACACAGACCATTCTGTTTCCACACTCAAAATCACATCGGCTTGTTCCGCCTGGTAATGTGAAAGTCCACCTCGGTAGTACTCCCATCGAATGGTCGAGTGAAATAGTTGATCCCGGTCTCAGCCTTGATAGCAAATTGCTATTTAGATCCCACGTAAAAAAAATATCCACAAAGTCATTGGAGTCATGCGCCAAGTCCCACCATGCTAGACTACAGATCTTTCAGAATAATCTCCTACGAATGATTTTGAACAGTTCCGGGAGGACTAGAACATCGACTCTGGCTAGGTTTCGAGAGTCCTGTGTGATGTGATGCTCTGAGACATTGCATACATTGTGGATTACATTGAGCATGAGCATGATTGACCACCCACGGATGCCTATCCTTTATTGCCAGATCAGCTATATTTACACAAAGAACCAATAGATGATGTTTGGGACTAACATACATCCTCAATGTGTAAAAACTGGTGACCCATTATGAAGCAATACTGGCGCCGGACGTGCCCGAATGCTGGTCAAGTAGGGTTACTGATATTGATTCTATTGATTCCTACGCTCATTAATTTGGTACCAACCGAGGGAGACTTGGTCCTATACCCAATCGTTATCACGACAGAATAACTTTTCCTAACAGTACTACTTTGAATGCGCAGAGAATTTCAATTCAGAATATCATGTTTGAAAATCAAAATGTGGTCCGTGATAGCGAATTTATTGAAACTTGCTGGAACGCCAAAATCGATTGATGAATACACACTTAGAAATTATGAATTTTACACGAGACGTAATTCCTGCTTGTTAAAAAGTCGGGGAACGTAAACAAAGATTTCGTGTAATATTATGTCTCCTGAAACTGACAAATACGCAAAATCGACAAGAGATGTGTTTGATTGAATTTATTTTCTCATCTGTTTCAACTCATTCTTATGTGCTAAAGGACGCTTGCATGTGTCGGTCTCAGGGGACAGAAATTTACATGACATTTTGGTAGTGTGTATGTACTCAAAATATATTCATCTTTTATTTGTAAAATTTTGAATACTCGATTAAATAAAATGGCAGTCGTTAAAACCTCTAGTTGCTAAGAGCAAAACTTTTGAAAATCAATCGAGAAACGATCGAGTTATGAGCGTCCGGTGTTTCAATTTTTTCGTGACGGTAGCCATTCGTAAAATTTCTTTTTGGCATGCTTGCCTTGCCGTAAGCTTACTCTCTATCTGCGCTTCGAAATAATTGAGACCGTTTACATTTCCGAGTCGTGTAAGAAATTGTACACAACGCTCAAGGTATACAACGAAGAGAAAACTAAAATTGTTTTAGCCACCGCTGTCTGCCAATTGGTAAGAACTTGGAAGGTTAAATAAATCCAAATCAAACAAACTCTCTCAAAATTGAATTATTCGTCCTGAAAAGGACGGATTTTAAATGGTCCGCATTTGAATTAAAACCTTCCTTTGAAGAAGCAGGTTATTTCAGTCGTTGCACGTTGCGCCTTACCAAAAGATGGGTATAAACAAGATCACACACACACACACACAAGCACCTTATTTCACTACTCGTGGTTGCACCCACCGGCTTGGGCAACGGATTGCCTGGCACACCACTGCATAATTAATGGCTGCCTAGCAACAGCCTGCAGCGCAATCAGCTACCTGTCTAATGTTTGCTCGCCAGTGCACCTACTATGGTACCTGCCGCCGCCAGCTGCCAAAACCACATTGGCGCTTTGCCGCTCTGCACTGCTGAATGAAGACAGTGCACCCTCCAGGGTACATGCCATCGCCAAGCGCCAGCTGCCAATCCATACTGTCTGGTTGATCCGCACAGCTACAGTACTGCAACATGAATGAGAAAATTTGCGAAGGTGTACCCGTTTTATATCGCTCACTGCTGCATATGAGAGCACCCTTGCTCACATCTGAAATCTGTGATAGGAAAATACTGAGCATTTAGTAAATTCATCCTGCAAAACAAAATTATAAGACATCACCTTTTATTTTCGTTATTATCAATAGTTTAAAATTGTTAACGGATTATGTTTGAAAATTGAATTGAAACGCGGGAAAATTTCCGACCGATTGATGTGAACATCTTGAAAATCTATCGAGCATCTATTAAGTTATAAACGTTTAATTTGTAACGATATTTCGTGACGGTCGCCTATTTTTAGATTTTCAATTGACATGCTACCCTTGCCGTAAGACGTTGTCTGCGTCAAAACATGGATGGAAATTAGGAAAATGTATGAGGATTTTTTGCATCAATAAACAATGTAACTGACAAAACTAGTTTGATTATTATGAAATTCGAAGCTAGATTCGAAGCTTTTTCAATCAAAATTCCAGTAATGGCAAAAGGCACCGAATTTCGTAACTGCATCAGAAAAGTCGGTTTGTTTGACAGCATTTCTTAATATTTGAGTATACCGATGCTCGGTTATTGCTGATTGGATTTATTTGTGTCAACTGAGTTTTTCAATTAATTTGACAGATTTTGAGAAAGTAAAAATTAAACGAATACTCGGTTGTTCCATTTTGAACCGCGCAGACTACCGGGCGTTCAGCAGATAAAAACTCGGTTTAGCTTAAATTTCCCTTATTACATAACACACACAATTTTTTTTTTTTTTTTCTCTCTTATATTTTTTTTTTTTTTTTTTTTCTTCGTTGATTTGACTTACCCCCTTTATTTTTTTTTTTCCACGACTATTGAAATATTTATTCATATCTAATTTTTATTTTGCAGTTACAATCCAGTGGATGTCAAAAAAAAATATATATTTTTTAATACATACACAGATAAAAAGAAACATTGAATTTTCTGCGTTATCTAAGGAGTATATAAAATTTTAAAAAAACATTTTTAGTATCGAAAATAAGCTATCCACAAACTTTCTTTCAAATTATGTTGAAAACCGATATTTTATTCATACAAAAAAAATGATCCTTTATTGTACGAGGTTAAACTTGAACATAATGAAGACCGGATGAAATTTAAGTTATTCCTTCACGAATTTTCGAACTTTGGATCGAATGCTCTTTATCAAGTTCCGGACAAGTGTTGCATCGCATTTTTTGGACGCTTGAGCTCAAATTTTTTTGAACTCCTGCATGTTCCCAGCTGCCTTACCAGTCTTCTTGAAGACCCTCTTCACGATTGCCCAGTAACGTTCGATGGGTCGAAGCTGAGGGCAATTTGGTGAATTGATATTTTTCTCAACGAAATCTATACCCTTTTCCGCAAGCCAATTGAGAGTGGTTTTGGCATAGTGAGCCGACGCTAAATCCGGCCAAAACAGTGGAGGTGTACTATGCTTCTTATATAAAGGCAACAATCTCTTCTGGAGACACTCAGATCGATAGATTTCTGCATTTATAGCTCCGGTAGTGTAAAAAATGGTTGACTTCAAACCACAGGAACATATTGCTTGCCATACCAGTACCTTTCGACCGAATTTCTCCACTTGAATCGACCTGTCCGCATCGCTCACATCCTCCTCAACGACGGCAGTAAAGTATTGTGGACCTGGAAGGGTTTTTGAGTCCTCCTTTACATAGGTCTTATCGTCCATCAAAACGCATGCGTCCGGACGCTGCAAAAGACGCGAATACAATTTCCGGGCCCTTGTTGCTGCTCGCTTCTTCTGTTCTGCACTTTGTTTTGAGATTTTCTGCTTCTTGTAGGTCTTCAGGTGGTTTCGCCTCTTGATACGCTGGATCATTCCGACACTCGTTCCTGCTTTTTTGGCCAAATCACGTATTGACATTGATTTGTTCTTCATGATTAGAGATACCACTTTCTGCTCCAGTTTCGGGTTGGAAGAACCGGGTTTTCTGCCTCTTCCTGGTAGCTCATCCAAAGAATAGTGTTCCCCAAACTTATCAATGATGGTTTTAACACTCGCATGATGAATTCCAAACCGCTTCGCCAATTTTCGCATAGTAATACCCTTCTCACTTAGCCATGTGTCCAGAACCTTAATTTTCACTTCCTTTTCAATACGCGTCATTTTGAAAACGCAGAATTTGAACCGCACAAACAAGTAAACAAAAGAAAGCTGACAGGCAAACGCACAGCATGCAGTGTTCAGAGCATAAAAAACCATCACAAATACATGCGTACAACGCAAATGTATGTGGATAGCTTATATTCGATACACTCCTTAATGCACATAGAGGGAATGCTAGATATGGCAGAAAATAATGGGAGATTTCATATAAATTTAAGCCAGATAACGCCTGAATCTATCCTGTTGTATGAAAGATTGCAAACATTGTTGTATGGCGCATGAAAGATTGCAAACAATTTCGTTGATTACGCCTCCGTTGGCTTGGAATTAAACGAGGGAAAATTTTACACGCTTGTTAAAATTAATTATTTTTTTCTGTGTATAATATATTCTATTACGTAAATTACAAACATTCATTCAAAAACAAAGGATACGGGGGGAATACAGGGTGCCAGACGAAGTGTAGGCTGGATGAGGGATTCGTGGTTATCTGGCCCGAGTCATGGATGACAATTATGCCTTCCTTGATGGAAATCGTCAGATCGAGATCAGCGAAGGTCTAATTATCTTCCGACAGTCTACAGTTAGTTTACTAACCCTATTTTTAACAAACCACCAGACTGAAATCCTAATGTGTATTGCTTACTGTTCATTTCCTGTAATAAGAGTGTTTCGTTGGAAGGAGATTCTCTATTCTTTCCGTGGGTTTCGTGTAAGTGCTTCTGCTTGCTGGTCCACACCACCGTTTTTGGGCCTTGATACAACGGAATAGTGAGGATTACAGGTATGTAAAGTTTCATCTTGCCATTAGGAGGAACTGTACGCCATAGCAAGTCCTGCACTGGTGATGGCTTCCTATCACATCACGACACATCAAACGGTCTGGATTGAATATGTTTTATGCATCTTATTTATTATTGCTCGGAAACAGTGTATCAGTGTTTGCTCGAATAATCGAATTTTGCCAAATGATAATTCGAATGGATCCATAATTTTAAGCACATTAACGAGTAATCTATAATCGAATATCTATATGGAAATGTTAGACGTCACTTTAAGACTATTTCTATTGTTGTGTAAGTTTTTACCGTGCACGTGCACTGACTGCTTATCCATGCTATAAATTATAGCTCTGCGCGAAATGCGAGCAACGATGCCGTAATGCAACTACACACAATACAAACTAATCGTATGAAAGCAGTTGAACGTAAGTAATATTGCTATGTCCAAGCGCTAGGTGGCTCTAATACCCATGTGGTATAATTATGGTAAAATTTTAATTTTATGGGCAGTCAGCCAGTACAACAGTTAGTTTTATAGCAGTAGTTATAAAATGCGTAGCACGGTAAAGAAAATCCTTTATAAGTTGAGTTGAATATAACAATTTTCGCTCTATTGTATACTATCTTGATAAATGAAGGGACCCTCGAGAGCGAGCGATCGATTGAAGTTGAAACGACGCAGAGTACAATAATGGCCTCCACAATGGTTAATGTTAGGCCCCAACTCGCACTTTCAATAGAACAGATCTCAATAGTATTGGACCGTTGCGTTCTCAATCCTATTTGAAGCTTGCTGCAGTGCAAAATCGAGGTTGGTTGTTGCTGTTTTACTGTGATTTGTGCTCCACAGATCGCGACGAGGATTGTGATACGTTTCTCCTTAGGGTGAAGATATACAAGTAAGCATTAGCGTGAGCAAAAATATCTTCTCCCACATAAGATACTATTATGAAATTACTTTCCCTTGGTTGGATGGTAGCAGGAGCAGCAAGTTGGAGAGAGTAACAATTTCAACACTATTCGCCATGTGGGATACCTTAAGTACAATAACAGCTCAATTTCTTCAACTTTAAACAGGCTTCTGTTATCAGACGTGCGTTATTTCATGGTGTGACTGTTTATATATCCACAACGAGGGCTGATTATGAAAAGGTCTAACCCGATAAATTTGCTAAAAATTTGGTGATATCGATACAAAGACAAGCCGAATTGAATTAATTATAAAATATATTTTTTCTCATCTCGCTCTTCAAAATGTACATTTTTTTACAGCATTTTTTTACAAATTTTACTACCGCTGCTCTCAACGTAAGCAACTTTATTTACATGGAAAAGTCTGACCTAACCTATTACGCTGCATTCGATTCAATAAACCACGAACGTTAAAACTAAGTAGCTCAAAAATTTAGAAACTCTAATGAACCTGAAGCACTTTGTTACCGATTCACGTCGACCTTCCACTCAATGCAGCTATGTACAAGCGAATTGGACGGATATTTACAGATGAACTATCACTAGAATTGCAGTATTGGAACGCACAGAGCTATGGAAGGGCTGTACTTTCCCAATGATTGAATACAAAAACCTATCATTTTGTTGCTGCGTCTAAGTCTCTCATTTGCCGTCGTCCAGAAGAACCTGGACCGCCGCTGTCCTTTTCTCCTACCCTGCCGCCGTTAAACCTGATTGGCGTTCACATTGTTGCCCATCTGCTGCTGTTGCTGGCCCTCATTTGCCATCGAACGGTTGTCACCCTCGGAGTCCTTCACGGAGCCGCCATCCTCGGAATCGATGCCCACCAGCTCTCGGTACTTTTTGGAGATTTCTGCCCAATCGGCAACGTTCTCGATTCGGGTCGTATTGACAGTGGTGAAACTGACTTGCGAGCCGAGGGGAGACAGATGCATGGCGGACAGAGCGGTGGAGTCTGCGGTTTGTTGTTAGGATGAAAAGGGGGGGAGTGTTAGTAGATGATCGGTTTCGAGATTTGTGGATCAATGAATGACGTAGCCAATGTTCAGCTCTAGACAGTTTACTGCGTTGCAGTGAACTGTCCACATTTTGAAACTTTGCCAATTGATTTTGCTTGGTGACATCATTCAAGGATGGATAAACACACAAGATTAAAAGTGCCTTTGTTCAGCTTCGTTTTCCGGAAGCTGGCTTTTAAGTATTATAAAAGGCACGTCTCAATTTTGTGTGCAACGAAAAAGTATAATCAAATCAAAAAACCAAATGTTAAGCCTAACTAGATGCTAGTTACTGGAATACGAATATCATATTTACCAATACACTGAAAATAGAAGAAACCAAACATACATACGATTCAAGTCTACCCAAATTATTTGCGGACAAATCTACTTCAAAGTTACTAACTAGAAATACTTTTTTGCTTAGAAAGAGTAAGACACAATGTTAGAAGATCTAGCCTAAGGCACATACGTCCTATTCTCCGGGAAATTCTCGCTTTAAACTTAGATAAAAACGCAGAATATTTTTAAAAAAATCGAAGAGAAAATAATCAAAAAAAAGTTTTTTCAAAAAACAGTTTCCAAAAAACCAACAAAAACAGATTCTCCGGGTTAGCCGAAGGTAGAAAGGCAAGAGGTACATCTACGACTGGATGCATGCTACCAAACACGTGCACACCTTTAGGAGCCACCTGACCTTTCTTCACTTTCGACAACCATTTGGCACCGGCTTTCGAGCGGGGGCTTTGCTGGCCCCGGTGGAGGTTCATCATCTGCACCAGCGACGGGCGTTTCTTCTTGGTCAGTTTTGCCTTTGGAGTGGGTTTCGGGGTGCGTTGGATTTCGACCATGAATGGGTTGGGAATGGTGGGGAAAAGAGGTTCAACGTGTTAGTATGATATGTATTACTGTAAGCTTAGAAATTTGATGACGCTATGTTTTCGATTTCCACGACCGTCAGCTGCATTGGATGCGGATATGGATGTGGAAATCGAGAAACTATGGTTATATGGTTTCAACAGATGCTGCCGTCACTACACCGGGGTGGAAGTCAAAATATCTGGTCCCAAAAATCATTGATTTTATTAAACGCAACCATAAAAATGATTTATCAAAAGTTTGCTCAACCCTTTAAAAAAAATATTGTAATTGCCTGAAAATAAAATTAATTTTTTCTCATATCCCAGTTGCAGGAGGGTAGAAACATGTTATTTATTCAATGACTCATTACAAGGTTCTTAAAGTTTTGGTTTTTCTTGAAAAATCTAAAAAAAAAAACTGATAAATAATTGGCTAGCTAAATGTATTCATCTTATAGTTGTACTCAGTGTTGTTGATTCATGAGCGATTTCACGATTTACAGTCGAGAGTTCTCTACATGCGAGAGAAGAGCAAACAAATAATACCACTGTTCATCATCCCCCCTATCGTTTGCACAGGAGAGTGAATGTGCGTGTTTTTGCCATTGCGGTTTATCTCTTCCCTCTATGAAATGAACTCTTGTTGATTGGCGAGGAAGCTTCTCGCATGGTGAGTGAGTGCCGCTTGAGCAACTGACGGGTTTGCTCATTGAGTGATAAACGTTGGTTGAGCAAGATGTTACGGGCAATTCGCTTGCATCTATAGTTGGTGAGTCTATGGCGTGCAACCAAGAGAGAGGTTTGGATTTATTTTTTCATCATCGCCTATCCGCTTTCTTCTTCATTAGTGGAACTTGATTTGATCTTGATAGTACTATAGGATTTGCATTATTTGGATTTTGGCGTTAGCTTGTGTCGTTTTTGAGATGCATCTCTGGTGTAATTTATAAAGACGAAATAAAATGAAGATAAATAAATGAAAAGCAGAAATCTCAATAATTAGAGAAACTTCTCCCATATTAATCTCATTGTTCCTATATTCATCCTACGATGAATCAAACAATTGGGCAGTTCAAGGATCGGTTTCGTTTTCTAATAATGTTTGCTTACGTGAAATAACTACAACAAACATTACTAACTAATCCTGTCACGTGTATATCGTTTTATTTCAAGTAGGATGAATTGCAAAGTGATGAGATTAATATAGGTACATCTTCCCTATATATATTTATTTTCAAGTTTTTACGCAAACAATTTCTTTAATAGTTCTATATATATTGCGATTCCAGTACTTAACCATGTGTATGATTTCTATGTTTTCATTCTGGTTCATACACTGGGCATCAATGGCAAACACGTGACGACCACGACACGATGCGGAACCGATTTTTAAATTTCTAATTCTATATTTTATTCCCTCACTTATCCGAGTCTTCATCACACTAGCCGCTTTCCCAGCGAGGCCCGTCAGGATTAGCATTTTTCCTTGTTCCTTGCATAGTTCCTTGTTCTTGCGCTTTGCCGTTGTCTCACACACGAGGCGGCTTCGCTAGAATTGAATTCTGATTCTAATGAACTCATTCTCTGGGCTTTTCGTATTCTCGCGGTGAGTTGAATCACCATATCGGTCGAACCGCCGCGCTCTATCTCGTGCTGCAATGCTGGCACGAAAATGAACAATGTGAGTTATCTCTCTCGAAAACAGGTATTGAGCGTTCATTGATGTGAGTGCATACAACATTGGTTGTACTACTTCAAATAAACTTTTACAAATGTGCTTCACGGCAGCCATGTCCAAACACTACACTGCACGCCGAGCTATTTTTTAGAGGAAAACAGATCAGGATACGAAAGATTCATGTTCTCGGGGGAAATCGATCATTGCACTCTGACAGACCAGTTTTGACATGATAATGAATCATGAGGTGTTTGTTTTGGTTACATAAAGTTCCTTGATAGGTGAACAAAATAGGAACGGCATTAACAATCAATTATTGTTATGATCCGTGTACACTAATTTGTTGAATTTAGAATTTAGTTCTGATGTTAATATTAGCTGATCAACTCCTCCTCTCCTCCTTTGGCCTCCATGATGTCCGTAATCAGGCGGTTCCGGATTTTGGACTTGTATTCCGAAAAACCTCGCTTGACTCCAGCAAAAGAATGCGGAATTAGTAAAAAGTTCGCAATGAACTTTCTTCGCAAGTGAAAATCCAGCTTACCATCAGACGTTTTCTTCAACAAGTTTCGAAGTCTTGTGATTCTTCCACCTCGTTGTCCTTGCAGATGGTTATCGTCCTCTGCTCACGAAAATCATTTTTAATGGCCTGTTCCTCACCGCTTTCAAAGAAATTCGGATATTGTTTAATAATCGAGTTGAACTCCTTCAAAGGGCGCAGCTTCGCCATTATATATTACCGACTTCTTACGACGATGTTTCTCGAAATCTGAAACTCCTAAATCCGTCAGGTGTTTTAGGTCCACACAAAAATTCGCAAGGAGTTCCATCAGCGAGAGTTCAGCTCATTACACATGTTCAGGAATTCCATAGTTTTTGACTGAAAGATTCGATTCGCTTTGATGATAAGAAACAATACGTAGCTTAAGAAGAAGAGAAATGGCTGCGTCATCGGGTCATTAAAATGACAACAATAAAACTGTTGTCTCAGTTTGATTAGAACGAGAAAAACAACACGAGCTCCGAAAACCGTTCCATATTCCATTTGACAACTGACTCCAACGATAGCCATCTAGTGGTAGACGGATGCAGAACTGTGTAATCTGGAATTTTTTGGATCGTTTGAGGCTGCAGGACAAGTAAGTGCAGATATATCGCATCATTTGTTCCAGCTACAATGGCAGTTTTTTGCAAGCGTTACTTGCACAAAGGGCCAAAAAGTGGCAAGTTCATTTGATAATTATCAGATGGGGACAGTCACGTTTCAGCAGCTTCTTGATGGATCGGTCAGAACCCATCATTACAGAAGTTCCATCTGATCCAATGCTCACTAACCTTTTTTTTGTAATCGGTGCAATCGATCTGCAACTGTTTATCAATTGCGCAAAATATTTATAGGTTTTCGCACAGCAAGATTATATTAAAGATAACAAAAAATCACGTACGAAATAAGTATGCTTCATATAGCAAAAATTACTATCGAGAACATTATTTGAACTTCCCAAAAAATTTCTATATGAATGCATAAAAATACTTCTACATTAGAAGAATAGTATTTTTGTAGAGATCACTGCAAGAAATTCTTTGAAACAAACATTTCTCCAACGGAATACCTGAAAAAAATATTGTAGTAATATCTGGAGCACTGTACGTAAAAATCCTTGCAGGCATCCTAGACAAAATTTGAAAAATAATTCTACAAAAACCCATTGCGGAATTTTTAAAGTTAAGAATTCAAAAGATAAGATTACGAAGCTCATGCAAAAAATCTTCTTAGATCTCTCCAACAAATCATGATTTTCTCCAAGAATTACTGCAGGAAAAAATGTTAAGTTTTTGTATAGTTCTTTCAGGTGTTCTCCAGTGATTCCTTTAAAATCACAAAACTTCACAAGATCAGGGATTCCTCCAAACATTTCATCACAAGAAAGTTTCGTAAAAACTGCCGATGCAATGTCAGACGAAACTCATGAAAGAATCCCAGGAGGAATACCTACAAACGTCTGAAGAATACCTATAGAAAGGCCAGAAGGAATATCTTAAGGAATGTCAGAGAATCTTGAGAAAATCTATGAAATTTTCTTCAAAAATTATCAAACATCAAATAATCAAAAAAATGATGGAGAAATCATTTAGGGCACACACACTAACTGACTTTTATAATGTCATCTGTCACTGTAGTGTCAGTGTCAATTGTGTTATTTTGCTTCAAGCCTAAACAGCATACTGAAAGTAGTATTTATAAGTTAAGACAGTTGGATCCTAAACTGTCCTCATATTTTGAATTTTGAGTGGAAAGACAATTGCCAAACATCTTTAAAATCTTGGTTTTTCTCAAAAATCTGTAGTCTTCACATACAGATATCTGTATGAAAAAAAAAGAAAAAAAATCTATGTCAATCTAGATAAATCTGTGCATTTGGCAACCCTGGTTACCACTTTGACTTCGTGCTTCCAGCCTTACACGCAACGCGGTGGGTACAATACCAATGCCAGTGCTCGTGTTTTGGCTTCAGACACCGTGTATGATGATTCGGCAAACACCACAGCCGAGTGTTTCCGAATGTGTCCGATTGCGGAATACACGCGTGGTTAATTTATTTTATCTCTTCCCATGCCGTGCTTGTTAAATTCAATCAACTTATGCGCCCGTCACACAACGGCCAAGAAAACAAACCTATAAGTCAAATTATCAAATTTTTAGAATCATCCGACGAGCAATGCTCTATCCGTGGTAACCAGTGTCATACTGGGTGTATGTTGAGAGCTTTCTAGTGATCGTAACCACTCGGCTCGGGTGTTTTCCCAAAAATCAAGACACGGAGTCTAAAGCAAAACACGAGCCGCGCCCATTGCGTTTCGGTTCATCTATAAGCACGAAACTGAAGTGGTAAATTAAAGCCACTTGGTGGTGTGTTTGCAGTCAAGTTCGGCTCTCGTGCAGAACGATTTGGTGTCTTCACCAAGGCTGCTTCACAGTTTTGAACACAGATATTCAAACATCAATTTCACAAAACTCTAAGCACTTCCGGGGAAATAATACCATCGTAAGAGGGAGAATGATGCATAATTAACAATACAATCTCCATAGTTTGCGAATGTTACGTTTGAAACGATTGTTAGGGCACATTCATAACTCCTCTAGGCACTTTCTCTTTCGGATGTTGACGAACCAAAACTAGCTATACGGGAAATAATCGACACATATTTATTCCATATGAAATGCCGCATTATATTCATTTGTTCAAACATAAATAGAACCCTCTGCAAAACTCGAATGAAGTTTCCTACACACTTAGAAAATAATACCGAACTCGGTCGATTGTCAACCGAGTTTTTATCTGCTGAACGCTCGGTAGTATGTTGGGTTCAAATTGGAAAAATCGAGTTCTCGTTAAATTTTTTCTCTCTCAGAATCTGTTAAATTTACCGAAAAATTCGGTTGACAAAAATAAATCCAATCAGCAATAACCGAACATCGGTTCACTCAAATGTTACCGAACGCTGTCAAACAAACCGACTTTTCTGTTGCAATTACGGAACACTGTTCTTTTTGGCTGTGCTGGAATTTTGGTTGAAATTGCTTCGAAGCTAGCTTCGAATATTATAGAAACAAAAACCAGTTTTGTCATCGTTTATTGATGCAAAAAATCCTCATACATTTTCCTATTGTCAAATTGCAAGCCAGAGACTTAACCTGCAACGTGTTCATGGCAGTAAAAACAGACTATAGCGCAGGATACCTGCAAATATAATTACAAAATAAGTATCAAATACTTGCAGAAAATTTCAACTAAACGTGCATCCTCCTGTTGTAGTCTCTTGGTTATTTTTTTTTTCAATTTCACATGAGAAACAAAAACACAGTACGGAGAATGTTCGTGCCGCACACCCGAGATAAAATGAAATAAACGATTTTTTAGACCTTATCGAGTCAGCTAAAATAACTGAGTTTTTCGGTAGACATAGCCGTCGCGGAATTGACTCGAAGAGAAGTGTTTGACGTTTAAGAATATTCAGCGAATGCTCGGGACAGTTAACCGAGTTTTCTCGGTTTTCAGGTACCGAAATCTTGAATATCCCTGCTTTACTGTACTGTTTGGTTTATCTTTCATTTTTATCTGTCAAATATATTGAAAAAAACTGAAATTCGGTTTTGACTCAAAAAATACACCCGAAAACAGTATAAATAAACGATTTATACGATTTCTCGTTGGTAACGGATGTGGTGCGGTAGAAAATTGAACCGAGTTCGGTGTTATTTTCTATGTGTGTAGGTTAGTCAAAACCCGACATCTATGGAGCAGTAGAATAACCAAAATTTCTACGCTATTTTAATATTCCATCCACCGACAAACCGACATGCAACTCAATCTTCATTTCTGACGTAGGACTACGTCTGTGTTTTCAATACTGGGGTACACGTTCGAATTGTGAAAATTTGGAGCGTCACGAAAAATATATAGGTTTTGAACGTTTATAACTAAGTCATTTCACAATCGATTTACAAAATGTTTTCACCAATCGATTTCTACGCTTCGATTCCAATATTTAAATCTATTGATTTATAAAATTCAACTATTGAAATTACGGCAAATATAAGGTGATGTCTTATAATGTCGATTTTTCAGAGTAAATTTACCAAATACACAGTACTTTTCTAGCACAGATTTCATATTTAAGTAAGGAACGTCTCCTAGGCAGCCATGAATGTTATATAACGGGTACACCTTCGCATTTTGAATTAGTTTTTCTGTGGTCTTGGAGCTGTGCAGAGTAGGATCTGCAGTTGGATAGTAGCCGGCAGCAGCATTGGCGAGCAGTCGTTGCCCAGAGAGGCGTTGGTGCAGTTGGCTATTGTTGCCCTCGCTGCGAGAAACATGGCTGCTGAAGCCTACGAGTTGGCGGGAAATGCCGCCCGTGACATCAACGAGACAAGAATTATCCCACGTCTCCTGCAGATGGCCACCCGCAATGAAGAGATGAACTGAACCAAGAATACTAAGAAGAAAGCCCAAGTTCAATCGCGAACCATGTTTCTCCCCCGTCAACTAAATCCGTCCTTTTCAGGACGACCAAATCAATTTGTCAATTAAACAGTTTGTTTGAATTTTTCTCTGGTGCTGTTTGAAATTTCCATTACCCGACTGAACATGGCATTGCTTTAAACGCCGCGTCCCGGAGTAAATGGCAAAGCGCGTTGAACAACCAACGAACCAACAGATCCATAAGTATCTTCTAAGCATTAAAGATAGTGGCCCTCTCAACCATCGTAGAAAATACAACCGGGCCGTATCATCATACAGAACCACCAAATGCTTTCTAAAGAGTGTACAATAGAATTTTCTTTCATATTTACTTCCTAAAGCTGTTCTAACGTTCCACTAGCACTTTTTCGACCTAGACGTCTATCGGCAATAATAGACTTTGAATTCCCAAACAGACCACAACCATCTACAACGCAATAAGGATAATGATCTCCAGGTGGTCGATCATATCAACAGGATGTGCTCTTATGGTGCATTCTCGCTCCACCATCTCGGAAGGCAAACAGTTCAAGAAGCTAAGTTCGGAAAAAGAAAACGTATAGCACCACATCTATCGGGTGCTGAAGCATTTCAACCCTATACTGTCGTTTCCTCCAAAGCCTTAAACATTATGAACAGCTTCGTCTATGATATTTCCGAGCGGATTGAAAGCGTAGCTTCCGGACTGACTTAAATCAATTGGGAATTAGATTGCTGCGTAGTCCTACGTCACCTTTGCGCACAACCCCATTGGGCTGTACCTTGTAGTTTTTATCAAGAATCCATAACGACCGATTCAAATGTGCAGCGATCCCATCTGTCAAAACCTATAGAATCATTTTATCTAGATAACATTAATTTGTCCAGAACTGCTCAGACACGAACCTTCTTATCAAGTTCCCAGGCATATTCGTGGCTTCAATAAACATTCTCAGTGACCATGAAGATAGATGTCAGTAATATGATTGGAACAGAAATATTAAGACATTTTCTATTATCATTCATGTCGGTTTGTCGGTGTTCCATCTTTCATAAGAACCTACACAAAATTTCATTTCAATGTGCCAATTTATGGATGGTGACAGTATTGAAGGAGCTTTCTTCTCCAATTTCCAACCATTCACCGATGGGTTTTGGAGTTTGAGAGTGACCATACAAGCGTTGAAGACGATCCACGCTCAGGACGTCCAAAATGTGCATCTACACCAGAAATCCTAGCGAAAATACAGGATATGGTTTTGGAAGATCACCGATCAACTGTGGATGTGATAGCTGACACCATAGGCATCTCACATAAAACAACTTGGTATATTTTGGCTGAAGTTTGCAACGAAAACACGTTCGAATGCGACTTTCTGAGCAACATTTGGAGCAATTTCAAAAGCATAAAAAGGATTTTCTGCATCGATTCATCACTATGGATGAGACTTGGGTCTACCACCATGATCCTGAATCAAACCAAGAGGCTAAGGAGTGGTGTGAACCAGACATTTTGACTCCGAAGCGAGTTCGTGTCCAGAAATCGGCCAAGGAGATGTTAGCGTCAGTTTTTGTTAAGATGCAAAAGGAATTTGATTGATAGATTATCTTCAAACTGGTAAGAAAATCAACTTTGATTATTATTATGATCTTTTGGACCAGTTGGATCAAAACAAAATGTGAAAAAAGACTCGGTTTTCAGAAGAAAAAAATCATTTTTCATCAAGAAAATGCACCTGCTCACACAGCTGTAGCATCACTATCATCTCTGCAACATTCACCATGCAACATTTTCTATATTGCATGATACACACGAAAAGTGCACCAAAGCACCTTTTCATTCCTTTCAGAATAGTTCCGCCTTTTTTGTATTTGAATATTATTGACCTATTAATTTAGATGAATATAATTGTTTGACAAACTATAAAAGCAGACCTAGTCGATGAAATAAACAAATAAATTTTATAGTAGAAATCGAACGCGCTCTTTTAAGGAGTGTATCGAATATAAGCTATCCACATACATTTGCGTTGTACGCATGTATTTTGATGGTTTTTTATGCTCTGAACACTGCATGCTGTGCGTTTGACTGTCAGCTTTCTTTTGTTTACTTGTTTGTGCGGTTCAAATTCTGCGTTTTCAAAATGTCGCGTATTGAAAAGGAAGTGAAAATTAAGGTTCTGGACACATGGCTAAGTGAGAAGGGTATTACTATGCGAAAATTGGCGAAGCGGTTTGGAATTCATCATGCGAGTGTTAAAACCATCATTAATAAGTTTGGGGAACACTATTCTTTGGATGAGCTACCAGGAAGAGGCAGAAAACCCGGTTCTTCCAACCCGAAACTGGAGCAGAAAGTGGTATCTGTAATCATGAAGAACAAATCAATGTCAATACGTGATTTGGCCAAAAAAGCAGGAACGAGTGTCGGAATGATCCAGCGTATCAAGAGGCAAAACCACCTGAAGACCTACAAGAAGCAGAAAATCTCGAAACAAAGTGCAGAACAGAAGAAGCGAGCAGCAACAAGGGCCCGGAAATTGTATTCGCGTCTTTTGCAGCGTCCGGATGCATGCGTTTTGATGAACGATGAGACCTATGCAAAGGAGGACTCAAAAACCCTTCCAGGTCCACAATACTTTACTGCCGTCGTTGGGGAGGATGTGAGCGATGCGGACAGGTCGATTCAAGTGGAGAAATTCGGTCGAAAGGTACTGGTATGGCAAGCAATATGTTCCTGTGGTTTGAAGTCAACCATTTTTTACACTACCGGGACTATAAATGCGGAAATCTATCGATCTGAGTGTCTCCAGAAGAGATTGTTGCCTTTATATAAGAAGCATAGTACACCTCCACTGTTTTGGCCGGATTTAGCGTCGGCTCACTATGCCAAAACCACTCTCAATTGGCTTGCGGAAAAGGGTATAGATTTCGTTGAGAAAAATATCAATCCACCAAATTGCCCTCAGCTTCGACCCATCGAAAGTTACTGGGCAATCGTGAAGAGGGTCTTCAAGAAGACTGGTAAGGCTGCTGGGAGCATGCAGGAGTACAAAAAATTTGGGCTCAAGCGTCCAAAAAATGCAATGCAACACTTGTCCGGAACTTGATGATGAGCATTCGATCCAAAGTTCGAAAATTCGTAAAAGAATAACTTAAATTTCATCCGGTCTTCATTATGTTCAAGTTTAACCTCGTACAATAAAGGATCAATTTTTAGTATGAATAAAATATCGGTTTTCAACATAATTTGAAAGAAAGTTTGTGGATAGCTTATTTTCGATACACTCCTTACTTTCCCTACCCACAAATGTACCCGATGTATAGTTGTCCCATAATTGGTGACCCCGTGTTCGCGCAATGACGGAGAATAAGAAATTGTCTGGACTCAGCGGTCTACATTAGCAAGATTTTACAAATGTGTAAACGATCAACTTGCGACGTCTCAACCCGCCGGCAATGTCTGCATCGAACAACGAGTCGTATTACTTATCGCCAGAATTCTGGTTTGTTGCTTCTGGACTGGGCAATCAACACGACGCGAAAAAGTACAACATTGTCATGGCACAGGTACCACCGGAGAAGTTAACAGAGCTACGATCTATCATAGACGCCACCCCGGCTTCCGACCGATATCCGTAAATCAAGAAAGAGTTAATTGATCACTTCGCTGACAGCCAACAGAAACGTTTACAACGAGTGCTTTCCGATATGCCACTAGGAGACATGAAACCCAGCCAGCTCTACAATGAGATCGTACTCGTCGCAGGCAGTGCGTTAAGTGAACCATTGCTCTTAGACTAGTGGGCCTCCAGACTTCCACCCCACGCTCAAGTGGCTGTAATTGCATCTAAAGGCGATGCACTTGAAAAGGCTACCATCGCCGACGCGATCATCGATGCAATGGGTTTTCGTAACATCAACACCATCGGTACTACTTCAACAACGCCAGCCACCATGCTCGAAACATCTAGCGAATGTAATATGGAAGCTCTTCATCGTGAAATCTTGCAATTAAACCGGACATTAGAACAAATGTTCCGGCCACAAAGAAGCTGGCAGGATCAATCCCGTTCTCGCAGCAGAACCAGAAGAGAACAACGCACTGCCCAACAAACATCGGTGTCGAATAACCGCTTGTTCAAACAAATTTGGAGAAGTTGTTCAGCTTTTCCTTCTAGAAAGCTGTATAACTTCTCCAAATTCGTTTGAACAAGCGGTTATTCGACACCGATGTTTGTTGGGTGACGTCCAATCATCATACGACATGTGCTGGTACCATCGAACATTTTCTAGTAAAACCGTTGGGGTGACGGGGTTACCCACATTTATATTACAAGATTCATCTGACAACACGGCCTACATGAATAAAACTTATACTAAACAAACTAAACAAAGAAATTCGAATTCAGCAATCGTTGTCTAAAACTCTTAGTGCTAAAGAATGTGCACACCAAAAAGTAGTCGTCGGAAATGCCCTAATGCAGTCTTCTCCGTGTACGCTTTGCTAATCCGATCACTACTACATGAATATTAATGTATGTGTGCTATGATGAAGACGTCGTTTGGCTACAGTAACCTTTATTCAGTAAAATGGCGTCGAATCAAGAACGCGTGCGCGAAGCAATTTTGCACAAAAGAGTGGAAAATCCAGATATGTCGCACGGCGATATTGCCAAGTCATTAAAAATCGCAAAATCGACGGTTACTAAAGTGCTAAAAAACTTTCAGCAGCGCTTAACTTTAAAGAGAAAGGTCGGTTCCGGAGGTAACCATGATTCTCGTTTCGTCGCGGAGAGCAAGAAAGTGATTGAAGAATTTAAGAAGAAACCGAATATCTCCGTTCGTGATGTGGCGAAAAAAGTGAAAATGTCTCCATCGTTCGTCCAGAAAGTGAAGAAAAGTGCAGGCTTGAAATCATTCAAAGTAGGTGTTGCTCCAAATCGTAACGACAGCCAGAACAAGAGCGCAAAATCTCGATCGAGAAAATTATATGACACTATGCTGAAGGAATACGACTGCATAATATTGGACGACGAAACATATTGCAAAGCTGACTTTAAGCAGATACCGGGACTACAGTTTTATACCTCGTTGCAAAGAGGAAATGTTGCTGATCGTTTTAAGCAAAAAAAAATTGTCGAAGTTCCCAAAAAAATACCCGTATGGCAGGCAATATGTGGATGCGGTCTCAGAAGCGACATTTTCATCACGACTGGCACTCTAAATGGACAAATTTACGTAAAAGAGTGTCTGAATAAACGACTGTTGCCGTTCATTCGGGAACACAACGGTTCGGTACTGTTATGGCCTGATCTGGCATCTTGCCACTATGGAAAACTGGCCAAGGATTGGTACATTGCTAATGGTGTAAATATTGTCCCAAATTATTGCAATCCGCCAAATTCGCCAGAACTCCGCCCGATCGAAAAGTATTGGGCTCTGGTCAAGAGGAATTGAAAAACGAATAGCGTAGCAATTGATGAGAAAAGCTTCAGGCGTAACTGGCAGAAAGCTGCAAAAATTGGTGACGGATGACACTGTGCAAAAACTGATGGAAGGTGTCAAACGAAAGGTGCGGGCATTTGGATATAACAGGTCAAATTGACTTAACTGTATATGTTTTTTATTTGTATTTTTATGAAGTCTTCAATAAATGATTTACTTTTGATTTTCTCATATTTTCCATTTAGTACCACTAATTTCCCGTTGACTACTTTTTGGTGTGCACATTCTTTAATACAAAAATCAAACAAACTGTACACACTGTTAAACGTACAACACATTACATGTAGTGGATCGTTCTGACAGAGATGGCATTTCTCGCACTAATGTGACGCCAGCGCGTGAGATTTGTACCTTCACAGAGGATACAACTATAACCTACCGCAGATAATGCAAAGTGCTCTTTTGTTCGGAGGTAAATAGACAGAGTGAAAGTGTGCGCCAGTGAGCGGATGGCTTGGAGTGAGTGAATCACTTTCTCTTTAAAACGACCGCTCTCACGTGCTCTCATCTGTCTTCGTCCACGTGCTCTCGTCTGCGATCGCTGCCACGCATACTTGGGAGAGAACGCACCAGTGCTCTCTCTGTGAATTCGCTGGTGCGGTTGATAGTGTAAAACTTCGTCGGATTTGTAGAAAATGTCCGAAAAGGAAGCGGAAAGAAACATTCTTCTTTCTTCCTTGTTATGTAGCGCTAAAAGCGAATTTGGCAATCATTGCTGTAGATTAGTTGAAGAGCGCAAAAAAGTAGAGCTCACTGGGGCGTACGCGTCGGGGAATTTATGTGCATTCACTTCTGTGAATTTGAGAGCTCTTTTTCTCACTCTAGAGCAGATCGAGTGTTGAGTGAATAAAAACCATTTTTTACACTCACATGTTCTACCCGCAAGCAAACACGGGGGTGAATATAAACAAAGAGAGAAGAGCTCTCGTTGAGGTAGGAAGAGTGTGTGGAAAAATTAAAATCTCGCCAGATTTAGCTCCCCCTGACTTTTGGCTGTTCTCAAACCTCAAAAAATTCCTTCGTGGAAACCATTTTCCACCAAACGAAGGGGCTATAGCCGTCGTAGAGGAGTATTTTGCAGGCATTCAGAAAGTCACTTCCGTGATGGGACAACAAGGTTGAAATATCGTTGGAACAGGTGTATTGATCTTACGCGAGACTATACTGAGCAATAAAAGGGATTTCTCCCAAAAAAATGTATTTATATTCCGCTTTCAAAACCTTTTGACTAACCTAGTATTTGGCAAATGAAAAGTATGTGTGACTACAGATAGTGGTTATTTGTAGGCATAGGAAGTATGTGTGGTTACAAAAAGCTATCGGTAATTTTTCACCGGGAAAAATCGTTAAATGCTGAATATGACATTTATTTCGGTAATCTGACAGTATTTACAGTGTGTCTCACAATAGGTGTCACCTTTTTTCAGTCTTGGTATACTTCAGCTAGATTATTTTAACAGCGGAATTGATTATATCCGTTTGAGTGTATTCTTTTGACAGCTTATCGCTGAAGATAAATAAGCGATTCCGTTTGTTTATATTTATCAACTACCATGGAAGCCATACGGGAGCAAGTTTTAAAGTTACATTTGCAAAAGCTTAGACCGTGTCAGATAATCAATAGCCTTAAGCAGTCACTCCGGTAAGCGCTTTCGTTTTTCGTGAAACGGTTCAAGGAAACTGGAAATGTCCATATTTAACACAAAGGAGGTGCCAGACACACTGCCAGAACGAAGAATAAGATCGAATGTGTGAGGGAGCGAATAAGACGTAATCCGGCCGTGTCTGGCCGTAAATTGAGCAAACAATTTCAATTGTCCCCTGCTTCAATGAACAGGCTCCTCAGACTTGATCTGGAATGATTTTTTTTTTTGAATTTGTGCCCTAGTATATAAAACAAAGACGTAGTCCTACGTCAAAAGATGCCAGAACGCGTCTGATCAGCTCGGAAGCTGAGCGCAAATTGTTATTGATAAATTCAGCTTCTGAAACAAGTTATCGGTTATTTTATAGAAATGAGATAACTGATTGTAAGGTTTTTGCACCTCTGGCCTCCAACAATGTTTTTTTTTTAAATACGAGTAAGTCCTACTGAACAAAGCACCAAAGATTTTGGAAAATTACTCAACAAGCCAAAAATTCAGCGTGGATTTTGGTCCCATAAACCATATAACGAGAATCTAAATAACCACCTTAAGAACCTACCTTAAAATGTTCCCCCAACCCTTCTCTTACCATCCTCATTCAAGGACCAAGGACTTACCCGCACTTTCTCAAAGATCCAAACGAACCACGTCGTAACCAGATTCATCGGCGACGGTGCCGTCGAAGTTCGATGCATGTTCCGGATCAGCTTCGACAAGCCGTACTTCCACTCGATGTCTGATTGGGCCTATATTTTCAACCAAACAGGGGGGTGCGTTCGAACACACACACATACACAGAATAGGAAAGAGAAAGAAGAAGAAAAAACGAGAACAAACAAGCAAAACGCTAAAGCAATCAGGCGACTAAGCATCGGAACTTCCATTCCGAGAGGTCATGAAGAAGGAAAGTTTGTGTGTGAAGGTGAGGAGAACGAAACGGGTGAGTGAAATCAGGAATGGAATAGGAGCAATTTACTTGGTCACTTAACGCACACCCACCAGGCCACTGACGAGTCGGAACAGATTCTAGGGTCCCAATGGGGCCGACGTTTCTCCGGCGAACCCAGCAGGACCTTCATCGAAGGACGAATCGAATCGTTCAAACTTGCCATTGATCCCTCTTCGGAATAGAGTTTTTGACAGGATAGACAGAGACAGACAGAGAGAGATAGAGTACAATGTGTGTAATTTCGGAAAGGGGTAGAAGCCCGAAAGATGGGTGTGCGCCCTTACCAGAATAAACTACAAACTTGGCTTTGTCGAGGGTAAAGAAACATAGGTGCGAGTTATTCTGAGTTGAGGAATTTTCAGTCGTGCGAAATATTGAGGTTATGTTTCTTTGTTTTGTTTTTTTCTCTCATATGATACCTGAATTCTCTGGTACGTATCAGACATCATAGCAATGAGCAGATTGATAAGGACAACTACTGATACCAACATGTAAATGCCAAAGACAATTTTGAACAAGTACTCGGTCCAATATGGCTGCGTTCGCGTGGTATTCGGTGTCATTTTATCAATTTGTGTTTGATCGGTGGTGGTTTGACCAAATACAGCGAAAAAGAGCAGTTCAAAGGACAGAATCGGATTCATGCGCACTGATGACGGCGGCGGCGAGGGCGGTGATGGCGGTAGCGGTCGGTTTGTGGTTGGGTGGCGTCGACGTCGCGTATTGGTCGTGATTCGGACGACGACGACGACGACGATGAGTTTCGTTTGATTTTTGTTTTGGTTTTTGGTTTGTAAGTTTGTTTGATTTTTGTTTTCGTATTCGGTTCGTTTCCAATTGGTCAGTTGATAATCGACACATAGATGGTTGGAAAAGAAAGAAAAAAGAAAAGAATAGCATTTAGCACCATGAGCACAACTAACCTGAATGCGCTGATAGGTATCCGACATCATCGCGATAAGAAGATTAATTAGCACTACTACGGAGACTAACATATAAATGCCAAAAACAATCTTGAATAGGTTTTCCGTCCACTCGGGACGCGTCGAACGCTGGGAGTTGATGTCGTCCGGTGAGGTTTGACCGAAGACGGCGAAGAACAGGCGCTCGAAGGCGATGATCGGCGTCATCGGGACTACGATGTCGATGGATGGCGTTTGACGGTAGTTGACGGCGGTGTTGGTGGTGTTTGGGGGATAGGAAAATATGATGGACTCATGTTAGATGGGCTGAACCCGGTTGAAGGGGGGACGTCCTAACACCTATACTGATCTGGATTCCAATTCGTTGGTTGCACTTGGTTGTTGTTGTTGTTGTAGTAGTTGTTGTTGTCTGTTGTTGTAAGTGTTGATGAAGGCAGCATAGTCATTTCGCATTTTGGAAGCCCCTTACCCACCCAACACATTTGCGCCTTTCCTGCCAGCGCCCAACAGATGTCCTGTGTTTGGGATTGGCGACGGGGTCTTCCACACTACCACTTCAGGCAAGTACTACTCCGATGAATATATTCCTGCCTATTTCGTTCCTGATACTCCAAATGTTTCCAGCCAACTGGACGATAGACCAATCGATGCTTTGATGCTCGTCGAACCTCCGGGATGTATGCCTGCAAGCCTCATTGAAGCCTCCAATCCTCTCATCACAGTCGAGCCATTGCAGCCAGCGACCAACAGTCATCCCGGTCCTGTGTTTGAGTAGGGAGAGGGGGTCTTCCAAACCGTCCACACAGGCAAGTATAAATGCGATTCGAACAACTTCCTCCCGGTAACGTCTGTCGCTTCGAGTGATCAACCCACGTGTGCACTTGGCGCCTTATCCAAGTTTGAGTCACCGTCGCCTGAAAACTTCATCTCTGACGCTTCTGGAGGTTGCTCGAATGATGTTATTGTGCTCAATGACGTAGTACCTGTTAGTGCTTTGCGGATTTATTACCAAAACGTACGTGGACTCCGAACTAAGGTAGATTCGTTTATCTTGGCTGCCAGCGAATGCGATTATGATGTCATTGTATTAACGGAGACTTGGCTGGATGAGCGATTCCACTAGGCGCAGCTATTTGGCCCCAAGTTCACTGTATACCGCAACGATCGCAATGCAACGAACAGTTCAAAGGTCCGTGGGGGTGGTGTTCTGATCGCAGTCTCCAAGTATTGGAACAGCTTTATCGATCCTACATCGACGAGTTTAATTCATGAGCAGTTATGGATTAAAATCTCGACGCCTACTCGAATCATCAGCGTTGGAGTCATCTATCTACCCCCTGACCGACGTGACAATATGAGTTGCATTCTTGATCATCTGAATTCCATTGGTTCAATTATCTCCAACCTGGCTTTAAATGACTTCGTGTTGCAGTTTGGGGGATTACAATAAACCGTATCTGCAGTGGAAAGCAACGGAGTACAACCCTGCATTTGCTTAGGAACATAAACACTCGGTCGTGATATTTGTATTCGTTTTCTATGTGTTTCTGAAAACAAAAAATCAATTTTTCGCTCTCCCGTGTCCCGTTAACAAACTGTGAAGTGCTTTTGTGCGTTTGACCATTTGTGGAACATTCCGGTGTGTTGTTTTTACCACCTTCGCGAGTGGCTTGTGTTTTGTTTGTTTGCAAAATAACAATAGCCCTTACTACTCCCCACGCCAATTTTTTCCGCTGAAGCGACATCTGCCTGTCATTATCGGAAGCACTCACTTGTGAGCTTTTACCTGATTGATAAAGACTAAGTGTAGGCGCATCAGGATGGCGAAAAACTGTGGTAAATGCTCGGAAGCAATTACTGGAATCGATGTTGTCGTGTGCCGTGGTTACTGTGGAGCTTTCTTTCATATGAACGCATGCTCAGGCGTAACACGGGCAATGCAATCGTACTTCACATCACACAGGAAAAATCTTTTCTGGATGTGCGATGGATGTGCAGAGTTGTTTGAAAACTCTCATTTTCGCTCGATTTCATACCAAGCCGATGAAAAGTCACCTATCATCGCGCTTACGTCTGCAATTGCTGATCTACGCACGGAAATCAAGCAACTACACTCAAAGCCCACCATCAGTTCCTCACCAGCAACAAATACACGTTGGCCTGTAATCGATCAGCGTAGAGGAATAAAACGCCCCCGTGTGATCGAGTCAAATGAGCGCGCCCCAGAAAGCTGTTGCGTGGGTAGCAAGAAAAAAACGGAGGGCAATATTGTATCGGTTCCGATTTGCAAGAGTGAAATTGATCATCGGTTTTGGCTGTACATATCAAAGATTTGTCCGGAGGTCACAGTGGAAGCAGTATGTGCGATGACGAAAGCCAACCTGAATATTGACATCGATCCAATCGTGGTGAAGCTCGTGCCGAAAGGCAAAACTATTGAATCGCTTTCCTTCGTCTCTTTCAAAATTGGTCTTGACCCTACACTCAAACTTAAAGCGCTGGATCCCGAAACATGGCCTGAAGGACTTCTATTTCGAGAATTTGAAGACTACGGATCTTCAAAATTTCGGCTCCCGCTGATGAAGAACTTACAAGCAACACCCTCGCTAACTCCATCTACCACTCCAATTATGGACCTGTGCTGAAGTGGCCCAATCTTGTTCGCAACAACACGAATATTTTGGAAGCTCATATGCCTACCGTGTTTACAACCGTTCCCTATATCGTCGATACGTCATTCGTAAGCAGTCATCTATCCGTAGAAACCCCAAAGGATTTTGGTCGTTTGTGAATTCCAAGCGCAAAGAAGATTGGTTTGCCTATATCAGTCTATCTCGGCGAACAACTTGCTAGCTCTGAACTGGGTAAATGTCAGCTATTTGCTAAGCATTTTGAAAGTACCTTCAACGACAGCCCTGCCACTTCCGTTCAAATAGCATCCGCGACTCAATGCACTCCAAGTAATGCTTTCGATTTTCATGCATTTATTATTGACGAACACGCCGTCCTGTCGGCCCTTAGAAAGCTGAAAATTTCGTATGCTGCTGGTCCAGATGGGTTTCCATTGTCAATTTTAAAAAACTGCTCTAGTTCGCTTGCTGTGCTAAACTGTTCTCACGGTCACTGCACGAAAGTAAGTTTCCCGGTGAGTGGAAACTTTTTCACATGTTTCCTGTCTACAAAAAGGGTGATAAACGGAATGTAGAAAACTACAGAGGGATCACATCTTTATGTTCGTGCTCCTAGGTATTTGAAATCATCATAAACGATGCTTTAATCAACTCCTGCAAAACATACATTTCAACGGCTCAGCACGGTTTCTACCCAAAACGATCTGTTGCTACGAGTTTAACCGAGTTCGTTTCACTTTCTGTTCGTACCATGGACGCTGGTGGTCAAATCGATGCTGTTTATACAGATTTGAAAGCAGTCAATTGACCGTTTGGAGACTTCCCCCCCCCCCCCCCCCCCCTCACCCTCCCCTCTCAACTCCCCATTTCCCCCCACCCCCTCTACTCACGATCAAGAGATAACGTTCAGGCCACACTGCCATGATGTGATAGCGAAGGCAAACCGGCAACTTGGATTTATTTTCAAAATTTCTGAAGACTTCCGGGACCTCCTCTCGTCTGAAATCATTGTACTGTTCGTTGGTGCGCTCAGTACTGGAAAATAGTGTCGTTGTCTGGAGTCCTTATCAACGCTGTTCGATTGCGAGGCTGGAGTCTGTTCAGCGTAGGTTTGTTCGTTACGCACTACGCCACCTACCTTCCGCGGGACGCAGCAAACTTTCCTGCCTACGAAGATCGGTGTGAGTTGCTTGGAATCGATACGTTAGAACAAAGGGAGGCGTAGAGTGCAAGCTGTTTTTGTGGCTAAGGTGATCACCGGTGAAATTGACTCTCCGGAACTTCTCAATCAACTGTGCTTCTATGCCCCTGAACGAGTGATACGACAACGAAACTTTTTACACCTTGTGCCTCGTAATCATCTTTACGGTATGAACGAACCCCTGCGTGCTGCTGCCGATGCGTTTAATAGTGTTTAATCATTGTTCGATTTTAATATGCCATTGACTACCTTAAGACAAACATATGTCAGATAAAATTTTACAGGGTGCGGCAGAAAATAATGCGAAAATTTGTTCTATTTCTTTCAAATCCCATTTTCAACTAATTCAAGCAATAATATCAACATTTTCGAGTGCAGTTATCTTTATAAAGTCCTTTTAAACAAATTTATTCAATGTGTCCTCCATTTTTATTAATAACATCCTCGAGCCGACGCCGGAAGCCAGAGCATGCCTTTCGGACGTAGTCCTCCGACATTGACTGCCATGTGCGTGTTATGGTTGACTTCAGGGTTTTCACACTAGGGTGTGATGTTTTGCAGGCTCGTGTTTCAACATATGCCCAAATCGAATAATCCAACGGATTAAGATCTGGACTGCTAGGGGGGCCACAAATCCTTCGGCCAAAACTTCATGTTATCGTTCAACCATTGTTGGGTTCGATTGGACGTGTGACACGGCGCTCCATCCTGCTGTAGGACAACGTTTTGGTCCTCGGAGAAGTTGGCCTTCACCCAGGGAAGCACTTGGTCCTTTAAAATACCGATATACACTTCGGTATTGATTTTAACTCCAGCATCAATGAAAACAGGCGGCATTTTCAAACCGTTGGACGCCACCAAGCCAAACATCATGACACCAGCCGGATGTTTGGTTTGAAATTTGAATTTCACTTTTTCCGGAACGTTCTCCATTTTCTGCGGTGAAATGAACCGGTCCGTGCGGCTGTTGGCCACAGCATCGATGCTGAAAAGCTTTTCGTCGGAGAACAGGATTATCATTTTTTCCTTCTTCAACAAGGAAAGCAATCTCTTGGAACGAGTCACTCGCAGTTCCTTGACCCGGTCCGTAATCAAGTGACGTTTCACTCTGGCTCTGGAAGATGCATGCAGGTCTTCTTTGATGATTCTCCGCATGGATTTCTCCGAAATATTGGCTTTCCTTTGCAAGTTTTCTCATGGAACGCACCGGGTTGCGAGCAATTTTTGCACGGACCGATTTGATCACGTTCGGCGTGCGTGCAAAGCGCGGATGTCCGCTTCCCGGCTTCCGCTGCTTAGGACCATCCTGCAGGGACTTTTTTATGCGGTAAACTGTTGCCAAATGGCACCATACTACCTTGGCAATCTCTTTCGGCTTCTTCTGGGCGAGCAACAAACTGGTGATCACTTCTTTCGCGAACATTTTGACGAATTTGCAATAAAACAAATAGAATGTTTGGATGCAGCACTTGAAAGTAAACATAAACAAATACACTTTCGACAGAAATTAGTCACTAGCTACACGAATTAACCCAATACTCAAGTTTGAACATTTTCGCATTATTTTCTGCCGCACCCTGTACTAATGCCTTCTCTTCATCACCTTTTTCCTGTTTTTTTCCCCTATCATGGCACATGGGTCTGGATCTGCTTCACTGAAATTGCCTATTCAAAAGCAGAAACTCTATGATAACCATCCGGAGATCTTGGAGGAGTCTGAATGTGGACTGGGTTGATTCCTCAAAGGGTTTTCAGACATTTGAGAGATGGTAAGTGCTCTCAAAACACACGGAGTATAACATATAACGAGGCATGGGAGGGACCATCAGGGCACCCAAGTGAAACGGTTTGGTTCGGGAGCATGGGACTGCCTCTTGTTGCAACATTTCGCGGAACCAGGGCGGGCTCTTTGACCCCGTCTATTGGGTGCTGTGAAGGTGAACTTGCTTTTGGAAGGCGTTTCTCATCCCTATATTCGCGTGTGTTGCATTCTTATACTTTTGGGCCCGGCCAAACGTTTTTGGCAAATACATGACTTTGATGACAACAAGCAACAATAAAATCCTGATCAATTTTTTTAAGATTATTCCAGTGCTATGGAAGGTATCGTTTAAAGGGAAAACTCCTGAAAACGTGAACGGTCCGTTTTCATTTTCTGGAACGCTTTTTTTCTGTGTAGTAATACATTATCATCATCATGGCCATAAGATTCATTAACATTTGGTTGATATTTGGGACCAAATCCTGAGGATATCTTGAGTGCCAGCTTTGAAGGATTTACAAAGCGATTGCGCAAATGTATCAAAGAACATAGTGAGAGTTTTGAATTGAATTATTATGGTTTGTTTCTAAAACATTAAAACAAATGAAAAATACATGATATGATTTGGTAGATTAGTTTTGCTGTAATCCTATTTTGTTTAAAAGCACTTATTGAGAGACATCCTGTAATTTTCTACCATAATCATTATTTACATTATCATCACGGTATGCACATCATAAGAATAGAACTAATCAAATATCCTTCCAACACGACTTCGCATTGAATGAATTGAAATCTGAGTCATTCGTATATTACCATTCATTACACCCACAATTTACAGGACCAATTTGTGTCTATGAGATGAAACTACTTCCAACAATATCATACAACAAGGTGCACTAATTTGGGCATGGGTAACATTCACTAGGGCAACTGAAAATCAACCGAAACCAAAAACATCGCATTTGTGCAGGGATAACATGCAAGCCAAACTTCTGCCACTCCGGATCATTGTTCATTGCAGCCAGCCAAACGAGTGAATCCCACGAAGCCCCCATTTTGTACATGCATCAACGCAATTCGGCAACGGCAACGGTTGTGGTTTTGGTGAGATTCGTCCATTCGCAGCCTTCCTATTTACATCGACGATTGTTTTTGGGTTTAGTACTAAATTGGTGCAAATGTTAACACAAAAAAAAAACAACCTTCGGTGCTGATAAAAGAATGGTGAAACGTGAGATTGAGAGATAAAAAGGAAAACAAGCAGACTTGCATTTTTTAGTTTTTCAGGAATGCACTAAATAGCACCATCGAACATCGAACGTATGTTACAGCATGAATGAAATTTTGCTACACATCACCATCACAGAAAAGGAAAATCATACGCAACGATTGATTTTTTTTTTTTTTTTTTTTTTTTGTTTGATCATCGAGTAACTTACATACACCGGACAGGGACAGTGGATACGAAAAATAGTTGGGAAAATAACCAAAACAACATAGGACTGAAAACCATTCCAAATCATACAGAAAACCTAAGGAAAAACTGGACAAGGCAGTGGTGCATGAGTTGGCACACTGATGAAAAGGTTTTTAATGAAAATCGGGAAAATATGGAACAAAACACAGACAACAGAGGCCGGCCTGAAACGAACCGTGCATGATCATTCGCCACATTCGCTTTGTAGGTAAGTTTGGTGGTGATTTTTTTTTTAATGTTTTCAAGGGAGTTTGAGGGAGTCATTGAATTTTGATATTCGCCCTGCTCAATAGTTACATTCGGGTGGAATTTTCGGTTTTCATTCCGTTCCGTAAAATCAGTCACTTACTGTCGGTTTTGTGTTTACGACGATAATCAGTTATGGGCTGGCCAGCGGCCGCTCGTTTTATACGCTCAACCTCGTCGCTATGATAATCGCTGTTTTCGTCTGAGTAGAAAGCATCTTCTGCGATAGGAAAGTTGAGAGAATGTTAAAGAGTGGTGCCAAAGCCAGGGTCGATTCGAGCGATTCTGAACCGTGAGAATTGTTCCAATCGGGAAAAGTCTGTACACTTTCGGTTAAGAATCGCTTGTTTTGGTTTCATTGTTCACATGAGGGTACTGTGGATGAAGTTTGAAGTAAAATTAGACGAAATGGAATGATGTTTTCAAGTAAAATGATAATTAAGTAAAAAATCTTAGTCACAAACTAGTAATACTACCTGTTACAGAGACTCTAGAGATCATGCAAATTTAGAAATAAAGTCGTTAATCAATCTTCTTATTAATCGCGCATTTTTAACCCAGATTACCATTAGTAAATATTTATCATCATCATCATCATAATCGGATTATATCAATCTACTTACATCCCGGCAACGGTCAACTTACCATCGCTGAAGACTTCCTTATTCCTCGTCGACAGAGGCAACCGTCGTACCTCGTCCGGACTAAGATTGTGAAACGATTGGTTCAGTGCCACGATGTGCATCGAGAATCCGAACACGAAGATCGCCAGCACGGCCAGAAACCGAGCCAAATCCTTGAGCAAATCTCCGATGATGATGGCCCACGGACCGAACAGGTGGTGAAACGAGAGAAAGTCCAAGATCTGTACGCACGCCAACAGGAACGAAAGGGCAAACAACTGATTCCGACAGTACAGCAACGTCGGCCAGAAGGTTTTCTGCACGTACAGCATTCCGGACACGTGAACGCCGACACCGATGATCCCAAATAGCAGCACCAGTACCTTGATACTTCCGAGACCGGATTTGTCGCTTGGATTGGTCAGCTCGAACAGCAGCAAACCGCTGAGCCAGATCAACAGGCCCCACTCGTACCAGTAGGGCAGAAGACTGGCTCGCACTACCGGATAGATGGGCGTTATGCCCACAATCATCAGATGGATCATCAGGTAGATGTGCGATGTGAGATAGGACATGAACTTGATGATGGGAACTTTGTAGTAGTTGTGCCCCAGTGGAAGTGTGAAAATTATCCACACCGGTGGGCACACGATGAAACCGACAAACAGCAGCATTATTCGCCACGCCGTCCAGTTGAGCGTGCCTCGCCAGAGTTCCTGCGGGATGTACGAGAATTCAGTTTGTAGGGGGTTCGATACAGACACAATAATGCGATTTAAAATAATCAACCCCAACAAAGGGAGTCCGTTGATTAAACGAGTATCAATAAACGACATCCAACACAAAAAAATACGTTCTTTATTTATGTGTAGCCGTAACCTTCCTTGGTTGTTAACATTTTGTGACGAATAAGGTGTTTCGGGTCATATTAGCTCGGATTTCAAACTCACATTGTGGAAAATTTATAACACCAAATTTAAAGTATTTGTAGTCACAATGCTTATTAGAGGCCTAATTTTCAGTTTCTGATTAGTGCTACCCTGTTTGACGCGATTGGCCACAAGGAATCTGTGCCGGAAGAGGGTATGTTTTGCCACGATCCATGAGGCAGTAACACAAGGGGTTTCCAACAGCATTGATTACTTGTCACTTCACCCACAGTTACTCTCATTACTCAGTGATTACAAAGATTCTTGTGATAACTGATGAATACTTATGATTACACATGATTATTTGTGATTACTCATGCTTATTTGATTATTTTTTATGATTACACAGTGATAACAAAGGTTATCATGATAACAGATGATTACATTTGACTACTCATGGTTTCTCATGATTACTTGCTGATTACTTATAATTACATGCGTGATTCTTGATTACTTCCCTTAAATTAGACATTGTAATCTTAAAAAAAATCACATGACTATTTATGTATTTATTTTGTTTTTTTTTTATTATTTCCTTGATTTGCGAGATTTTCAGCCCTGGGCTGGTTCAGCTCCCGTCATAGTTACTCAAACATCTTTTGGGTATTTTCGTAACTTGTCCGGAGGTGAGTTTCGAACTTGTGACTTTGGCGTGAGAGGTATGGATGCTAACCACTACGCCGGGGTCGCTCCCTTTTTATGTATTTAGCTATATTTATATTTTATGCCCTAAAAGTCACTCTAACAAAGTTTTAAAATTCAAATCGAACTAAAAAATTTAGAGCAAAATAAACTGTTTTTTTAACTCTCCCCCTAAGGAAAGTTAGAAAAACTGCTAAAAAATGATACGTTGGTGAGATTGAAATTTAGTTTCTTTAGCAAAGCTTCATAAAATTAAATTATCTTCAATTCTGAAGGAGTAACAATTCCTCTTAATCATAATAATAAAAAGTTAGAATTTTTTATGATGAACCTTTAAAGACCACCCTAATTTCCACCCAAACCAAAAGTTAGATCTTATTTTTAAGATTAAATCTTCCAAAGACATCATTTATCTAAAGTTTATATTTTTCTAGATATCGAAATTGGGCTATTCGTACCATAGTGCGGGGGTGTAAAAATGAACATCATAGTTGGCTATTTATCGATAAAATGCAGTGCGTTGTATGCGATTGACACCGATGCTGTTCTTGTGCTAGTTAGTCCTCTAGGGTCACCATTTTTTCGCGAAGAAATATCAGGTGTGGCAGGCCATCTGTACCTGTGACTTGAAGGACAGCGTTTACATTGCGACCGAAACCGTTAACCAGGAAATTTATCTGAGCGAGTGTCTCGAAAAACGTCTGCTGCCTTTCCTGAAGCGACATAATTGTTCCGTTCTATTTTGGCCGGATTTGGCATCTTGCCATTATGGAAAAAAGGCCATGGAGTGGTATGCTGCCAACAACGTTCAAGTGGGGCCCAAGGACAAGAACCCTCCCAACACGCCAGAGCTCCGCCCAATCGAACAATATTGGGCCATCGTCAAGCGGAACCTTAAGAAGACTCAAAAATCTGTTGTGAGCGAGAAACAGTTCAAGGCAAACTGGCGTTCTGCGCCGAATAAAGTGGACAAGGAGACTATTCAAAATCTTATGGCAGGTGTTAAACGAAAGACCCGGCAATTCGCATTCGGTAAAACGGCAGCTTAGCTGAGTATTTCTCCTCTATTTTGTATTAACTGAACTTAAAAAAAAAATTTGACTTGAAGTATGGAGAGTGTGAGCTGTTTAGTGGAATACCTGTAACTAGAAAATAAGAAGAATGATTAGTAATTTCCATTTCATTCCAACTACCTTTATTGCTTCTCTTGACAGATACGCGTATTTCGTCTACAACGTGCAGACTTCTTCAGTGTCGTGTACTAATACTCTAATAGTATTAGTACACAACACTGAAGAAGTCTGCACATTGTAGAAGAAATACGCGTATCTGTCAAGATAAGCAATAAAGGTAGTTGGAATTCAAAGGAAATTACTAATCATTCTTCTTATTTTCTAGAATTTGACTTATTAATAAAAACTTTGATCGACTCACACACATTACTGTTTGACTAAATTTTGGTCGGAACACCCTTTAATGGTTACAATAACCATTAAAATGGTCACATTCACTACGTTCTATTTCGACATTATGGAAAATGTTGGATCAACTATTTTTAATGGTCGTTTTGACCATGATCGTAGTCGGTTTAAAATCACTATACTGCAATACCTAACCCCCAATAATAGTGAAATTAACTAACAAATTTGTCTCTGTGTAGTTGCTCGAGATCATTTAAAACCTCTAGTTAGTCAGATCCAAATTATGGATGAGTTTCAAAAATATACCACATTACGTAGTAAACAGCTTAGTCATAACTTAAGCAACACACAAGTATTATAGCGGGTGAAAATACTTGTATATGACAACCAAATCTTGTAAAGAAGTTAACTCAACATAAAATCGTTAACATTCTTAAACTGTTTTTCCATTCAAAACAAAAATACTGCTCAAGAAAATGTGTTTACTATTCTCTTCTCACCAACTTGATACAATGATTACATTTTTATTGACAAAAATTTGATTTTAATCGAAAAAGCTATAAATATATAGAAATATAATGATGGCTATTTGCACCTGAGCGGATACTTATTCACTTTATTTACCCAAAACTCGAGTAACTCATGATTAGGGCCTGAAATCTAAATGTAAACAATGTTTCTAACCGTATAAGCAACCATCCAACGCAATCCATTTACACCACATGGTAGAGTTAATATTCTAATGCTCTAAATGCTGCATTCAATTTGTTTGAAAGTGTTGAGATTCGTGAAAAATCTACGTTAAAAGATATTGTTAACGATTGGTTGATAGGCCACAATCATGACTTACTCGAGAAATGGATTATTCTCAGATATGACGAATTTCACGCCAACTCATCCAGTGGTTGGCAGCACCCTCTCAGAATCCAATGAAACTTTGTGGGTGTGTAGACTATGTCTTTTCAAGCGACTTTGCATGCTTTTTTTCAAAATTTATCCAGACTACCATTTGAAAAGGGCTTAATTTTTTTTGATTGATTTTTTAAACCCACATAACTCAAAAAGGACAAGATTTACAAAAAAGGGATGAATCGGAGAGTTTTAGAAAATTAGCTGAAATTTTATGAAAAAATTGTTAAATTAGTAAAATCGAATCTTACACGTTAAAAAAATACATTTTAAAACTTAAAGTCAATTTGCAAAAAATGGCTTTTTTAGAATTGGACGAAATTTTTTCTTAATAAAGACAATACAATTGTCTTTAGGTTCGTCATATATTGCGAGATGGGCACTTTTAAGGAAAAAACATACATTGCGAGATGGGCACTTTTAATAACAACTTTTTCCTGTCCTATTTTTACCGTGTATCGCGCCAACTCGTCTTATAATTTGGTTCTAACAACCGTACAGAAGCCAATTAAATTTAATTATAATGACAATTTGGATTTTTTAACGGTATTTGAATGTTTCAAAATATGAGGCTACCATTTGGAAAGGGCTTATTTTTAAATTATTTTTTTTTTTAAACTTTACTGATAGTACAGTTAAATGGGGTTTTTTCCCAAAACCTTAACACCCTTAATATAACCCCACAATTTTATTATTTCTTACCTAAAAAACCGTGGTTTTCCTTCCATAAATAAAGAGTAGAAAAGATGTAATTCATTCAAATCTATACCTAAGATCTACTCAGAGTGGTAAAATGTACAGTTCCACAGATACTGTTTATTTTCATCAGAGAAAACGTTTATATATTTAAAAAAAATATTTTTTCCCCACATAATTTACAATTTAAGCAAGGCGTCATAATAACAGTGATCATAGCTACATGATTAGTTGTGACAGGAGCTTATCATAATGGAACAAAGTGGTATAATTATCAGAATTAAATGTTGTGCACGTATCAATAATCCCAGGTGCAGCCATAAGAATTAACGAAACATATCATGACCTATGATAGAAAAAAATAATTCCTGGGGATATGACCACAAGTTGGATGAAACAATGCGTATTTGTGAGTCATGCCGTGGAATTTTGACACACAATAGGAATCCCACCACTAAAGAGAGGTGTTCAGATGGAAACGAAGCAAATTGTGACCAGGATTTCAAGGACCCACAACCGTTAACAAGTCGTCAGGAATCGGATGATACATAAGGTAATATTTTTCTCCATAATTTTACCATTTAAATCTGTGTCAAAGTGTTTGAGTAACAAATTGTATGTCAATAACTTTTTTTTTTTAATTTTTTTTTAACTCCTTATTTATTCCAAATGTTTACATTATTTTACATTCATATATTAACCTAGGTGATCCTGCTAAGTAATTAACATTTCAACCTTATATGCTATCATTTATATCTAATTGTGTTAATATTATTTTTACTTTGTCTATTCAGTATTTTTAACAGGGTTCCTTTTGCCTGCGTGTAAGAATAATTATTGATTTCTTAAAACTAGTTCTTATCTATAGAGAGAATTGATCATTGCAATTGAAGACTGCAATGATTTTTGTGTAAAATTATGAATTATTTTGTTGGTCATTTCTTCTAGAGTCTCAACGTTTGAAATTCTATGTACTTCAATAGTACTGAACCAGGGTGGCAGCTTCAAAATCATTTTCAGAACTTTGTTCTGAATCCTTTGAAGTGCTTTTTTCCTAGTAGCACAACAACTAGACCATATTGGCACAGCATAAACCATGCCCGGTCTAAGATTTTTTTGAATATTAGAAATAATAATAACTTTTTATTTATTTTATTTTACAGAAGCCGTACAGTCATTGGAGTCAATCGCATCCGCGGACGAGCTGCATGGTCAACATAATGTGAATAAATTCAATTCCATACTTCAAACCTTGAGCATTTCACCAATTTCGTCGAGGAATATACGGAGTGTGAATTATTGCGTAAAAAAGTCCAAAGAAATCTCCAAAGCAATTCGTAAAAATTTGTTTGCTAGGGATCCAGACGATGTCAATAAAGTGCAAGCTTACAATGAAATGATGATGCAGTTGAAATAGAAGTTCAATTCACCTACTACAACAAGAAGTGACCAATTAAAAGTGTAATCGGTACTTCCCACCAGCCGTATGAGAGCTCAGGGTATTATGTGTACCACTGAATCATGAAGAGGTCATGGATTGAGTGATGGCAAAAGGCAACAAGTTTTACAGCCAGGAACTAAGAAATTTTGTTTGCATGAGAAAGATTTATATATTAAATATTTGAAGCTATGTTAGTTAATAATACGTGAAAATGTATATCTACGTTAAACATAAATAAAATAAAACCCTTACCAAGCAAAAACCTATGAGTTAACATTGACATAAGCAGTGTTTCGAAAATTCATATAACGTATAACAATTATTATAACAATTGTTCCCATACCTTTTACATGTACTGTAACAAATATTGACCTTCCTTCCACCCTCCCTCCCCCAAAGAAATAAGACGCCATATTTGAATCACCCCTGAAATAAGAACATTCGAATAAACAGTTGTGAATTACTTTTACTTAAACGTACCTTTTAAAATGTTAGTCTAGATGATTATTGTTTTTTGCACAGATGTTCAATACATTCAATTCTATTGCATATTTTGTTATTCGTTTTATCGGATCATTTTTGCTGGAAGGAGATTCTCTTATTCCCGCAGGTTTCGCGTAAGTGTCTCTGCTTACGGCCCTGCCCAACCCTTTTTGGCCCTTCATACAGCGATATGTTGAATTTAGAACGGTAACAAAGCATGATCTTTCTGTTAAGTGGAACCGCAAGCAGGGCAAGTCCCACGCTAGGATGGTGGCCTCCAACATTCATACATACCTACATACATAGATGTTCAATACATTCAATTCTTTATGACTGCTAACTTTTATTGGATTCTTTAGAGGTGTTGAAGACCATAACTAGACGAGTTTGCGTGATTCGTGTTAGAAACACTTTTTGACGTAGGGCTTACGTCTCTCTTTTCTATTCCTGCATAGGGGCGCCGTTCTAAAATATCTGAAATCGCAAGCGTTACGCGGGTTTGGAGACTTTGAACGATAATATCTCCTCTTTGGCCTACAGAAATTTTATGATAAGTAATTCATTCGAAAAGTAGAACATCAAAGAGAGAGAGAGAGAGAGAGAGAGAGAAACTCTCTTGAGAGAAATTGATTTGTACTTTTCAAGAAACTACCTTCGTATTCAATGCCACAATGCTATTTACATGACCCCCAAAACTACACAGGAATAGTTGACACAAGAAAGAACACTCGTTCATTGTACGAAAACCATACAAAATGCTACGAATATTTTGTTATCAATAAGAAGGCATGGTTACATGATTGACTGACAAAACTTCTATATCGACTCAGTATGTAATTTAAACAAAAGCGCAAACCACGAAGAGTTGTTCAGATTTTTTTTTTATATTTCTGAAATGAGGTTCGAACCTGTATTTTTAAGAAGACTTGTTATTGAATCCGTGGTTGATCTCGCTAAACATGGTGACTCGTTAGAAGTTACTTGATTAATGAGTATGAACTTATAACTCTTGATAGCGCTTTAATTTTTATTTTGTGATAAATCAATGATTCCAGCCCACCCAAGCAGCTAAACCAACATGTATGAGTACGATTGAAGAAAAGCAGTGATAGATTGGTCTTCACAAAATTCATTTCGTGCATTGTACAAAAAGGTGTAATGACAGCAGTTCACCAGATGACAAGCATAAGGAATGTTTCATACAAATTACGAGGAATTTATTCTATGAACAAAATCCATGTTTACGAAACAAGGGAAAGCTAATTCACGAAAATAAATTTTCAGTGCATATACTGACAAAGCAACACCGCAAAAACATCGTTTTTTTACACACCGTGCTCACACCGTTTCAATAGAATTTTTTTTAATGGTTGTTCAAATAATAAGTGGTTAGCTTTTAACATACATATACATTTTGAGTTTTGGTGGTTTATAGCTTATGGTTTGTGTCCTCTTAACTTACCTTCAGTTTAATTATTTTCTCTTTTTTATCTAAACAGGAAAATCATGCATTACTTTACAAACCGACGTAAGTTGCGATTGTCAGCAAGCTGTGATTGTTGGGATAAATTGTGGCTATTTGTATTCTTAATACACGAGTAATAAGAAATAATTTAGAAAGTTTTATTCATCAATGACGCAAAGGAATTCATATCTAATACTCCTCAATATTTTTAAAATAGTTCAGATACACTGGTGCATCTGAGTTTTGAAATTTGAACCGATTTATCTGATATGTTCGTTTGTTTCATTTAATTACATTTATGGTACTAACAATAACAATAACAATGGATAACAATAAATCAAAGAACTGCTAATAATTTACAAAACTCATTGCGCAATTCACACAATGTGCACTCACCAGCAGAGCACTTTTTCGAAATCAAATTTAGAATGAGAAGTAATGAACATCGACTTTAATATTAGCTTTCTTCTGGGTTCATGCGAGTGTTCTCGACTTGCTCTCAAATCTTCCGGTCCGCCTCTAAGCATCTTGCTATGAGGTACCAGGTGGGTCTCCACTGGTGGACTGCCTGTTGATCTGCCAAATTTGGAAGACGTCTACATTGAGTAATATCAAATTACAATAATCCGTCCACGAGATCACAATATATTGGGATTGGTTCAGCAGATTGGAGATAATGAAATCATTAGGTATAGGAACCAGTCTCCCCCGGTTGATGCTAAGCGGATGAGCCTGGACATCAATAGAAGCATAAAGTTGCCAGAAAGCACGAAATGCATCTACGCACTCTTATTTTTACCAAATCCCTCAATCGCAAATTTAAATGGATCAGCATAGATTGTTCTTTGCGAAGCCTCTACTTGATTGATACAGTTGTAAAAATTTAAAGTTTATGAAAAAGAGTATGCCTCGAGCATCGGCTGTGAAAGGTTGTGTCGATGCTTAATTACGCACTATTTTGCTATCGGGCATGGCGCGTTTCGTATTGTTTCGGTTATCTATAATTCAGCGATGCGAGTGATCGATTGAGCATAGAAAAAAAAACTACAAAAATGCTTCATGGTGAGATGTGGTGGTTCGCCGGGCTGGTAGACTGGTGGTGAGGATCACAATTAATTTTCATCCATAATATTGGTTTGCCATACTCGCCGTGTCACTTGGAGAAAGTAAGCCACTATACCTTTTTGTGAGTGGCTCCTTACTTATGGTTTAGATCGGTTCAAATCGGATTTCCAGCATTATAGAAAATCTTTTTGTTTTTTTTTAATGAAAAACCATCATCACACTTTGTGAGTGGCGGAAATAGCATCCTCACTGTTGGTTTAAGTAGGTTCAAATCGGTACTATAATAATATTTAAATATTTCACTAAACGCCACGTGAATCCGACTTATCGTTTTCTTATAAAAATCATGCTGCCACTCAATCCTGACATCCCATTTATCCCAGTGAAAGTTCAGAAGTAGTACTCGCCTACCAATAAAATCTGAGTATCACGTCGTGACATTCCTACCCTTTTCTTATTTGACATGCATTCGGGTGAAGCAGGCGCCAGTATTGCCTTAGTTTGGGATGACCAGTTTTTACACATTGAGGATGTATGCTAGTCTCAACCATCATCTGTTGGTTCTCTGTGTTATAACAACTGATCTGGCAGCAACGGAGTAGCAACCTTGGGCGGTCAATCATGCTCATTATCTTGCTCATGCTCATATTATAGCAAGGGATAGAATCTTTGAATAGGATAAGACCACTGCAACTTCTCGCACTGATTATCATGCTGTCTTGCTTTCTCACACGCTTATCAAATTACTGGTCTGAAAATCGGATACGATTCGTCTCTTTTAACCTGGGTTATATCGTAGCATGCATTAATACAGAAACAATATTTCAAAATACTGAATCAAACTGTAAGATATGATTAACATATATCCTCAATAATACGAAACTACAGTACCGTAAAACGGGATATTATTGATCAGTGGGGTAACATTGATCGGTTTGGCCCATATCATGAATAGTTCAAATCAACATTTTCCGTTGATACACTTTCTAACTATGAATTATGAATTATGTTTCTCAATCTGGTGTTATTTGACTTCCGAAAGCTATAACATTGGTTAAAATATTACGTTTTTTGATTACCAAGAACTGAAAATGGAACTGAGCATAGCGTTTTCCACTTTCAGCTAGCGGGAAAAAACCAATCAATGCTTGAATCATAGTTAACATTACTAGAGATATTTTTTTAGATACGCTAGGTTAGCTAGGTTGGGTTTACTATTTAAAAAAAAATCTCATGGATGTCCGGTTTTTGCGCTTTTTTGCTACAACTTATAACAAAATCGAGGCGACTTCGCGCTTTTTCATTGAGGTAAAGGGACAATCTCACAAACATTAAAAATAGATTAATAAAAAATTGAAACAAACATTAAAATTCTAAAAATAAAATCAAAAGTTAGGGGGGGGGGGGGCAACGGCCCCATTTATACCCAGAAGGAAACCAGTGCCCCCTGCTCTGGAAGAGCTGGCTACGCCTATGTTAGCGGCGTAACCCGCCGTTCAAGCGATTATCATGAAGTCGGGATCGATTCCCGCTCCAGCCTGTGGAACTTTTCGCAAAATGAAAATGTCCAAACTGGTCCACTGGGTGTTAGGTTAAGTTGTTTGTTATAGTTCACTCTATGTTCAATGTTCAGTCTGTACAACTTCGAATTGAAGACGGTGTAAATGTATTTTTTATCGTAATATTACGTGCCAAACACCCAGGATGTCCTGCAGCCCAAGACGACTGAGAAGAAAATTTCAATCGCGAACCACGTTCCCTCTGTAAACATAGGATCCATTTAACACTTACAGGCACGTTGGACATTCAACAAACAAAATATTATTAACAGTTAATTCGAGCCAAACTGCAGTTTCTATAAATTTTCGTGGAGAATCAATAGTAAAGCTTCACACACCAATAGCATAGGGTTTTGACTGAATAAAATATAGTAGAAATTTATTAATTCGATGGCATCAATTTCTTCACATCAACAAGCAGTCCTACGTCAACTTGGCAGTTGTGTCACTGACATAACTCACCCTTTCGTTTTTTTTTTCTTAAAAGTGCCCATCTTGCAGAGTATGGCGAACTTTTAAACAATTATATTGCCTCTAAATTGACTCTAAATTTTAATTTTTTTTAGCGTGTAAGAATCGATTTAACAATTTTAACAAGTTTTTTCATGAAAGTTAAGAGAAGTTTCCAAAAGTCACCCATGCATCACTTTTTTGTAAATCTTGTCCTTATTGAGTTATGTTCGTTTAAAAAAAATCAATCAAAAAAATAAGCCTTTTTCAAATAGTAGTAGAGATAAATTTTGAAAAAACAAAGTATGCAAAGTTGTTTGAAAAGACATAGTTCTGAGAGGGTGCAGCCAACCACGAAGACGAGTCGGCGTGAAATTCGTCATATATCTCAGTTTAATTTGCTCTTACGAGTGTGCGTGCACGTATCTACTGTTGTGAAGTGAAGCAGTGATTTTCATATTCATATTCATTTGCGGCAGCATTATGCAACGGAACGGAAATGTTTATCAACAGCATTGCTAGTAATCATTCGGCACTGATTGCCCGCTTTTTAGTTGGGGTTTTATGCCGTTCCAAAGCTGGTCAAATGAAGTTGAACAAATACTTTGAACCTTACTTCTCGAGCAATATGTAAATGAAACCTTTGCAACAAATGTCAACCATTTCCGATAGAGCTAAAATAAGGGTGATGCTAACACCCCTATTGCAGCTCTATCAAGAACAATTTCTTTTAAATCACAGCAATCCAAGCATTTTAAGGAAACAATTTGACTGACCACCACCACCCACGGTGAGTCAATGAAAAATTATTTACGAATTTGCATAGTCTTGCTTTCTTGCTACAACTGCATCGATGGAGTTATTGCCCCTTCACTCTGTATTGGTGAGTAGTTCATTTAATAAATAAGTGAAAGTTTGTTTGAAAAATAAATAGCGATTGCTTAGATAAAAAAAAATTTGATTAACATCAGAGAAAAAATTAAAAAAAATTGCCTGCTCTCAATGAGTAGAATCTTACTTTTGATTTTGATTACAGGCCTTGTCGTAGATGTTTTTGTTTACGAGCTACAGAAAAAAAATGGAAGGTTGGACTTAATTTGATATCATATTATATATACACCGTATTTTTTTTTCGCGAAGATGAAGACGTGACATCACATTCACTGGCCTAGAATGTGCATATCACATCCTGCTTAAATTGAAGAAATTATAATCACTCTCAACTGTCTCAAGCACCCGAATGATTAGCATATTTGAAAATGCTAATTCATCGGACGCTTAGTTACTTCAACACTTTCTCAAAATACTGGCATCTTCTCGAAATGTTTGATTCCTTACAAGAAACAGCTAAGCGTGCAACGCAGTCCGAGATCGAGCCGTTTGACAATCCGAACTACAATTCTTAAACAAAACTCCATTGAAATTTTGTCGTCTACTGTGCGGCGAAGAAGTGTAGTGTTGGTGCAAGTATTATCCCCTTAATTTGGCCTTTCTCTTCACACTCGAAGATTACCTATTTTTTACCTGTAGATATCTTTGCACCACCGTGTGCGCGATCACCTCCTTCTGCTCGTTCTCGATCAGCACGTCGAGAAATTCCATATTCCGTCGATCGGTGGCAGTTAGAATACGACCTGCCGAGTCTGCACCGGCGGCCAGCGCCAGCAGCTCGGTAGCCATCGTTTCACACTGTTTTCCGGCAGCGATCAGATCTTTGGCTCGTTCCTTTTCCTACGGCGTTGCCATTGGTGGGTTGGTGTTGGTAAGTAAAATTGTGAACAGGTACGTGGAATGGCATGCGATTGGGCCTTACCTTAGTCGATAGAACTATAAAAATATTTGACAACTTTGCGGCAGTATCAACGGGTGCAGGGGAGACCAGAACAAATTCTTCGATCGGTTTGTTGTTGTGATTCTTGGAGACAATCATCAGATTGTAGACGAACCGTTTGTCTTCCATCAGTGAGTAGGTGTCGTGTTCTTTGTGCATCAAATACTTGAGTACGTCATTGTGGCCTTCGGATGCGGCGAACCAGATTGGTGCGCAGCCGTAATTAGTTTCCGATTTGGGAGAACCGCCGGCTTCCACCAGCAGCTTCACGACATCCAGATGACCGGCTTTGGCAGTGCAGTGAAGTGGAGTCCAGCCGTTCTTGTCGGAGGCGTTGATCTCTGAACCTTGACCCAGCAGGACCTCCACCATCTGGTAGTGTCCGTGCATAGCCGCTATGTGCAGACCGGTCTTCCCGTGCCGGTCCACACTATGTAGAAGCTCAGCAGATCTGCTTAGTAGCAGTCCCACGATCGGAACGTGTCCACCGAAGCACGCTAAATGCAAAGGATTGTAACCCTAGGGGATATGAAAAACATTAAGAAACATTTCAACACGGTCAAGAAAGGATACTCACATTTTCCGTAGTCGCAGCATCGACTTGAACACCAGCGGAGTTGAGTAGCAGTCGTACAACGTTCTCGTTGCCAGAGTACGCCGCCAGATGCAGCGGAGTCAGCCCGGACTCGTTCCCTAATTCAGGTACTAATGATGTGCCAGATGGAGAATCAGATTTAACCGTTGCGGGTACGTTGATGAGTAGCTCCCTCACGGTGTCCGCTTGACCGTAATAGGCAGCTACGTGCAGCGGCGTTAAACCCAATTTTTTACTGGACACCCTTAGCGAATTAGTGCTCCGCATAACCTCGAGCACCTGGCCGTGCCCGTTTTTTGCCGCCATGTGGACGGCTGTGAAACCTGACTTGTTTTCATCGGTACATGATGCCCCCGCTCGAACAAGGACCTTCACGACATCCGCATGACCACCTTCGGCAGCTAATTGAAGTGGGGTCGAGTCGGTCAACTTGTTCCTCGTTGAAATCACACCGTTTCGGTCGAATTTCATCAGTTCTTCTATCACTTTCACCGAACCCTGCATAGCTGCTATGTGAGCGCAAGTATTTCCATCCTTGCTCGTGGCCATCACAAGATTTGGGTGCTGCTGAAGAAATAATTTGGCAACTTCGGAGTAATTGTTCTGCGCAGCTACATGAATGGGCTTCTGACCAACGTCGTCCGTCGCATCGATATTGGCACCTAGTTCTAGAAGTAGCTTACATACATTCATCTGCCCGCTGGCTGCGGCCAAATGAAGCGGAGTTTGCTTCCGCAGAGTCAAAATGTCCACCACCGCATTGTGGTCTCGGATTAAAAACTTGACCAATTCCGTGTACCCGTTCATGGCGGCTAGATGGAGAGCCGTTCGACCGACTCGTGACTTAGAATTAATAAACGCCTTATTGGTAATGAGTGCATCACAGACTTGTAGGAAGCCATGTTCGGCTGCCAAGTGAAGCGCCGATCGGCCTTCATTATCGAACACATCTACTCTCGCATGGTTGGCTAGTAGGGTATTCACCAGATCCATATGTCCTCGATTGCACGCAATCAACAGCGGTGTCCAGCCAACCGATGATTGCCGATTCATCGCCTTCTGGATATCCGAAGTCGAAAGGTGGGTTATCATCTCTGAGAGAACGTCATTGTTACCAGCTATGGAAACCATGTGAAAACACGTCTCTTGTGTAGATTTTGTCGCCAGCGAAACGTCGGCCCCATTCTCGATAAGCATCTTCACAATTTCTCGATCACCCGTCCCTGATTTAACCTCATTCTTCAGTATCTGACAGGCATAGTGCAGTGCCGTCGCGCCATCTTCGTTCGTAAAGTTCAAATAGTTCTTCAGCACTTCTTTCCCATGCTTTTGCAGCACAAAATCTATCAGATGCCTTACTATATCAGGATGACAATTCCGCGCCCCCAAGTGCAGTGGTGTCTCACCGACCTGTCAAAATGCGTAACGGTCAGAAACTGATTCTCAAACACACTAGTTAAATGAAACCTTACATTAGACTTGATCAGCGGATCGCCATTATCCTCCAGCAGCTGATCCATCGTCAAAACGTTCCCATATTTGGCAGCTACATGAACGGGCGTTTGGCCATCCCCGGTAGTTTTGTTCGCACCGGCTCCAGACTTGAGCAACATCAGCGCGCACCGGTCCCCGTCCGACACCCGTGCTGCAATGTGCAGGGGAGTCTCCTTCAGCTTTCCCCCTCGGACGTGCACCTCGGCACCAAACCCCAACAGCGTCTCAACGACGGCTGGCTTTGCAGATTGAACAGCGATGTGAAGGGCAGTGTAGTTGTCCTGGAAATAGAAAGAATTAGCGTTCGACTCTTCCGTGACTAGTCCGACTCCGAGTTACATTCGTGGGCACGTCGACCTTTTCCCCTTTGTTCAGCAGCGTGCTGATGATGCCCACGTGCCCGTACTTGGCCGCCGTGTGGATACTCCGGGCACCACCCTTGTTCGGCATGTGCAAGTAGACACCCTTCTTAAACAACGTCGTAGCGCACTCAGCGTGACCGTTCAACGAAGCGATGTGCATCAACGTACTACCATCCTTTGTGCGCTCGTAGATACTGGCCCGGAACTTGTCCGCCAGGATTTCGATGATTGATGCGTGACCGTTTTCCGCTGCAAGATGCATCGGTGTGCGATCTGGGGATTGGGGAAGGTACAAAAGTTATTGAGCTGAATTTGATTCCATTGTTTGAATTTTTTTTTTTTTTTTTCTAGTTCGTTTATTTAGGATGCATAATTGCGTTTGCGTTTGCGTTTTTTTTGCGGTACTACACCCTTATGTTATTTCTCTTTCCCCTTAAAAAGATGACATTTTTGGGGATACATTTGACAGAACATGAAAATGTAATTCTTAGTCGCACGAGAGAGTTGTCGCCATCACTAGAACGTTATCCGAAATGATCAGGGCTTCCTTTTTGTGGCCATTGGGCGACGATGAGACTTCTCAAGATGTCCGGACAAAGCACACACACAAACTTAAAAACAATAAGAAACACACAACTAGATTAAACTCTTCTACGACACCTTTGAAGAAACACATAAGTCGATTTCATATACCAAAGATCGCGAGATTCCAAAACATCTCTAATAAAGGGTGTTTCGATAAAAATTTGGTCGACTTAAACTTGACGCATTTCCTTTCATCGTTTATTAAAAAAAATTGCACACCCCTCATTTTGAAGATGTGTGCGTGTAGCATCATGTCTCTATTTTGATTTTGAGATTAGCACTTCAGTTATCAAAATGCCGTCGAAGGAAGAGAAGCAACGCATCAAAATTTTGCACGTGCATTGCGAAAATCCAAACTACTCTCATGCTAAGTTGGCGAAATTGTTGAATGTGGCTAAATCAACTGTTACCAACGTATTGAAAGTGTTCGGTGAACGTTTGTCGACAGCCAGGAAAGCTCTATCGGGGGGAAATCGATAGCCGGAGGCCACAGCGACGACAAAAAGAGTTGGCCGCTGTTTCGAGCGGAACCCCAACCTCTCCGTCCGAGATGTCGCAAAGAAGCTGGGAGTGGCGCCTTCAACCGTATATGGAGCTAAAAAATGAGCTGGACTGTCGACTTACAAGAAAGTGGTGACTCCAAATCGCGACGATAAACAAAACACGTTGGCCAAAGCACGATCGCGAAAGTTGTACACGACGATGCTGACGAAGTTTGATTGCGTGGTACAGGACGATAAAACCTACGTCGAGGCAGACTTCAAACAGCTTCCTGGACAGGAATTGTATACGAAACGATATTTTCAAGCACACTGATTGAGCTGTAAAGATGCACCAAGTTGCATATGATTATCATATGCCTATTTTTACTATTTTAACTATTTCATCATATTATTTTATTTATAACCATATTTAAATTACAGGATGACGAATTCCAACCATGGCATATTTTAATTAAATATTATAGTATATTTCATTGCTCTATTACATACTGCATATATTGCATATTATGACATATTATGTACATTATATATAATAAATACTGGGTTGGGAGGGAGCATCAGGGTATCATTCAAGCTGAAACTGGACGATGGTTTGATTGACTGCCTGAGTCTAAGGAGTGTATCGAAAATAAGCTATCCACAAACTTTCTTTCAAATTATGTTGAAAACCGATATTTTATTCATACAAAAAATTGATCCTTTATTGTACGAGGTTAAACTTGAACATAATGAAGACCGGATGAAATTTAAGTTATTTCTTCACGAATTTTCGAACTTTGGATCGAATGCTCTTCATCAAGTTCCGGACAAGTGTTGCATCGCATTTTTTTGGACGCTTGAGCCCAAATTTTTTGAGCTCCTGCATGTTCCCAGCTGCCTTACCAGTCTTCTTGAAGACCCTCTTCACGATTGCCCAGTAACGTTCGATTGGTTGAAGCTGAGGGCAATTTGGTGGATTGATATTTTTCTCAACGAAATCTATACCCTTTTCCGCAAGCCAATTGAGAGTGGTTTTGGCATAGTGAGCCGACGCTAAATCCGGCCAAAACAGTGGAGGTGTACTATGCTTCTTATATAAAGGCAACAATCTCTTCTGGAGACACTCAGATCGATAGATTTCCGCATTTATAGTTCCGGTAGTGTAAAAAATGGTTGACTTCAAACCACAGGAACATATTGCTTGCCATACCAGTACCTTTCGACCGAATTTCTCCACTTGAATCGACCTGTCCGCATCGCTCACATCCTCCCCAACGACGGCAGTAAAGTATTGTGGACCTGGAAGGGTTTTTGAGCCCTCCTTTACATAGGTCTCATCGTCCATCAAAACGCATGCATCCGGACGCTGCAAAAGACGCGAATACAATTTCCGGGCCCTTGTTGCTGCTCGCTTCTTCTGTTCTGCACTTTGTTTCGAGATTTTCTGCTTCTTGTAGGTCTTCAGGTGGTTTCGCCTCTTGATACGCTGGATCATTCCGACACTCGTTCCTGCTTTTTTGGCCAAATCACGTATTGACATTGATTTGTTCTTCATGATTAGAGATACCACATTCTGCTCCAGTTTCGGGTTGAAAGAACCGGGTTTTCTGCCTCTTCCTGGTAGCTCATCCAAAGAATAGTGTTCCCGAAACTTATTAATGATGGTTTTAACACTCGCATGATGAATTCCAAACCGCTTCGCCAATTTTCGCATAGTAATACCCTTCTCACTTAGCCATGTGTCCAGAACCTTAATTTTCACTTCCTTTTCAATACGCGACATTTTGAAAACGCAGAATTTGAACCGCACAAACAAGTAAACAAAAGAAAGCTGACAGGCAAACGCACAGCATGCAGTGTTCAGAGCATAACAAAACCATCACAAATACATGCGTACAATGCAAATGTATGTGGATAGCTTATATTCGATACACTCCTTAGGAGGGAACGAGCATTATCATTTTCTTTATCCTACCGATTCGATTGTGATGCTGCGAATTCTAACAGTTTCAGTGAGAGTGACGCGCCCTTCTTAACAAGCCATTCTGTAGAAAGCTTAATAAGTATTGCGAATTGGGTTATTGGAATTGTTGGATCGTATCGTTGGAAGGAGATTCTTGATTTCCTGTGGATTTCGCGTGAGTTTCTCTGCTTACGGGTCCACCAGAAACGGGGGCCCTTCATACAGCGATATTGTGAATTCAGATCGGTGGCTCAATTTGATCTTGCTATTAAGCGGAGCTGCATCCAAGCCAAGGGCATGAAGGGAAGGTGGCTACCATACATACATATTTTCAAGCACATTAAACTGTCAAAGTTCGCGAAGAAATATCTGGTGTGGCAGGCCATCTGTACCTGTGGCTTAAAGAGCAACGTTTATCTTGTGACCGGAACCGTCAACCAGGAAATTTATCTGAGCGAGTGCCTACAAAAACGTCTACTGCCTTTTCTGAAGCGACACAGTTGTTCCGTTCTATTTTGGCCGGATTTGGCATCCTGCCATTACGGAAAAAAAGCCATGGAGTGGTATGCTGCCAACAACGCTCAAGTGATGCCCAAGAACCCTCCCAACACGCCAGAGCTCCGCTCAATCGAACAATATTCGGCCTTCGTCAAGCGGAACCTTAAGAAGACTCAGAAAGCTGTTGTGAGCGAGAAACAGTTCAAGGCAAACTGGAGTTCTGTAGCGAATAAAGTGGACAAGGAGACTGTATGAAATCTTATGGCAGGTGTTAAGCGAAAGACCCGGCAATTCGCATTCGGTAAAAAGGAAGCTTAGCGGCAAACATACTCTTGCATATAAAAACTTCTAAACGATTCATAAAAAATGATAACCGTTCCATAAAAACGCATTCATAAAATTTATCGATGTGATCCATTATTTATATAAAATTTAGCGATAAAAAGTCGAAAATCTACCGTTATATATGCATGGAATGATCGATAAAATTGTACGGATTATCCATAAAAATGTTACAAATGATCGCTAAATGGCTTAATGGCGTTCCTTAAACTTGCAATATTGATCCTCAGAAAATAAGCTTTGTGCAATAAAATACACGCACATGTATCATAAATTGTTCAAAATGTTCCATACATAAATTGACAATGATCCATCAAACGATGAATAATGAACTATAAACTTATGAATATGATGAATAAGTATATCAACCTTGTGCACTAAAACATATTGGTATGATCCATTAATTATGCCTGAATTTTTGAGTTTTGGGCACTTTTTTTCAAATTTTTAATCCAAAAAAATTGGGAAATTGATACTTAACTGCGTTACTATTCAGGTTTCGTTACAATTTTGCCAGGATTGTTTGTGCCCTACTAGTGCTAGAAATTTTCTGCTGAGCAGTTGATTGAGCTTAAGTACAAGACGCTAGTGACATGTATGATACACAGCTTTTATCCCTTACATTTATTTGAAAAGTGATGTTCTGCGAAGTTTTTCGTAAGAGATAATCTATTTGTAAAGCAGAATGCTTTGAACGCTGATTGATCAAGCGGCATTTTCAAGCGATGCAATTACAAATATATTGATTACCATAATAATTTCCTTACAAATTTCATGTTGGTTATGTTCAGTCAGTATCAAATTAAATGAGTTCAAATTTTGGAAGGCTCACAAGGATCTTATTTAGACATAGGGAAACATAGAAAATAAAGGGAAGCATAAATTTCGAAATTTACATCAGTCTGAGGACCGTTCCTTTAAGTATCCGGGTAAAAGTTTACCGCCAAAGATGTATCGCGCTAGAATAATATGGTTTTTGTGGAGCCGTTTTGAGGATTGAAGATCTTGGTCGGCAGGAAGCGTTTTCGACATCCAAAGTGTTAGCATAGCGTCTTGTAGCAAACGGCTGATTCAGGCATTTGCTAGGTATTATGCCAACGGAGTATGTTCTTTGTAGTTAGGTCCGACGAGCGATAGCGAGTTGGACGGCAAGTAATTTTATAAAAAAAATCTGCATGAGAGCTCTGTGCCCAATTTCTTGATGAACATGTCGCAGTTGCGGTCCTTAAGGAACATGAGATCGCAATAGTAAGTAAGCTTTCTGAAAAAGGGCAAAATCTCCTAAGACCAACGTGATCTTTCTTTTACAGCAATATTTAAGGAACGGACATATCAATACATCTGAGTAGGAGCGCAATTAAGGATCGATTTCTCCTATGTCAAAATTTAAACAATAGTTCCCGAAATTGGAAAAATTTCTGCATAATTGAAGGATCATACCTATAAATTTTAGTGCACAAAGTTGGTTTGCTATGGATCAGTTTTAGAAGCTTATGGTTCATTGTTCAAACCTTTCATGGATCATTGGCAATTTATTCATGCAAAATTTTCAATGTATTCAGTCACCATCGATTAAGAACTGGCCCCAGATCGGTCCTATCCGAGCTGCCAAACGGCTTCGTGGACCTGATTTGGCACATAAAGTAACAGAATGCCAATCTGATTCTAAGCAACTAGAAAACAGTGTGAAGTCCGTTCCAGTCTGCGCAAAGCCGGCGAACAAATTTTGGCTCTACCTGTCTCGCATACGGCCGGATGTTACAAATGAGGAAGTTTTGGGAATGGTGAGAGCAAACCTTGACACTACCCAGGACCCGGAGGTTGTCAAACTGGTTGCCAAAGGAACTGACACCAGCAGCATGACCTTTGTCTCATTCAAAGTCGGACTGGACCCATCATTAAAGGCAAACGCACTGGATCCATCGACGTGGCTGGAAGGAATCATGTTCCGTGAATTTGAAGACAACTCTGCCCAAAATTTTCGGAAACCGTCAGCAGTTTATTTGACGCCAACATCCAGTACACCGCCTTCAGTGAGCATGAAACCATAAATCACAGTACTGCACACGTTTATACCCCGGGACGCACCAAACACAGCACTATGGAAGCCCTCACCGCCCCCACCGTAGTCGAGTCATTCCAGCCAGCGACCAGCAGCCGTCCCGACCCTGCGTGTGGGTGTGGGGAAAGGGTCTTCCAAAACGTGAATACAGGCAAGTACGAATGTGCTATTTGTCCGCCAAGACCTGATTCGTCCACCGTTTCCAGACATTTTCCACTGATTTCTGACGCACCTCAACAATCACAGCTTGAGAGAAGAATACTTGGACGCACCGAACATAGTAGTTTATGGGTTTATTACCAAAACGTCCGTGGGCTACGGACCAAGATCGACGAGTTTTACTGCAATACCATGGATTGCAACTTTGACGTCATCATTTTAATTGAGACGGGGCTCGACGACGCAATCAATTCGACGCAGCTTTTTGGGAACAATTTCAATGTATACCGATGTGACCGAAGCCAAATGAACATCAGTAAATGTCGTTTCGGAGGGGTTCTAATTGCTGTGCATCATCGGTTTATCAGTAGCAATGTTGAAGTGCCCAGCGGATAAATGTTAGAACAGGTATGTGTATCGATGAAGATTGGTTCCAAACGACTTTTGCTTTGTACCATTTATGTTCCTCCAAACAAATGTAAGGATCTCAGTATATTGACCGGGCATATTGAGTCGATCCATGAGCTTGTTAACAGAGGCTCTGACAACGATTGTCTGCTGGTATGCGGTGACTATAATCAGCCTGGAGTGACCTGGAATTATTCTGATGGCAAGATTCAACCCGTGAACTCTATACCTTCATCGAGAGCTAGCACGATATTGATTGATGGTACGGAGTTCATCAACATGCATCAAATAAATCTCGTGCACAATCACCTAGGACGCATTCTCGATTTGTTCTTTAGCCCAACGGATCTTCCAGTTGTAATCTCGAGTTCTGTTTCACCCCTCTTACCAATTGGCCTTCATCACCCGCCACTGGTTGTCTGTGTACCATCTTTAGTTGATGACGGTGTACCATTGCATGGTGTGAACGAGAATGTTGTGCTGACGTTAGACTATAACAAAATTGACTTCGATGCTCTTTGGGATTTTCTTTCTGCCATTGACTGGGGTGTTCTTTTTGATGGACTGAGCGCTGATGAAATGGCTGAAATGTTGTGCGCTGTACTGAACGATTGGATGGACACGAATGTTCCATAACGTCGTCCCGGTGTTTCTCCTCCATGGAGCTCTGCTTTGCTACGAAAACTAAAACGAACACGAAATGCTTCGCAGCGTAAACTCCGGCGATACCGTTCCCTGGCAAATAAGCGTAGTTTTCACTTGGCATGAAATGAGAACCGTAAACTTAACTCGTCACTCTACAAATCTTACGTTTTACGGGTACAAACTTACTTAAGGCGAAACTGATTGGTGCGGAATAAACTTATAATCAGCATTCCAAAGTGTATGGTAATGTCGTATTACCGCATCAAGCCGATTGTTTTCGACTATACCATCAATGGCGTCGTTCTACATAGAACCGACCGCTGAACTGTTAGATGTTCCACTGGATCATAAATTATCGTTTAACCTCCACCGCTCTGCTGTGATCTCTAAGGCTAATCGCCAGCTAGGGTTTGTGTCCGGATGGCATTGCGTAATCTACCATGGCGTGATCCACAAAATCTCCCGCCGTATTCAGATCGCTGTAATCTGCTGCAATGGCATACTTTGGAACGCAGACGGAAAACTCAACAAGCGGTTTTTGTCGCTAAACTTTTGAATGGAGAGGTCGACTGCTCGAAGCTTCTCTCTCAACTGAACATCCGAGCTCCTCCGAGAGCATTACGGAGTGGTACTCTTCTCCAACCTCGATTCCATCGAACAGCGTTTGGTAACATCGAACCTCTAACAGCTATGATGCGAGCGTTTAAGACTGTCGAACAATTGTTTGAATTTAGCGAATCTTCAGCTCACTTTTTGGCGCAATCAGGTTTTTTTTTAACACATTTCAATTCTTTATGGATCATTTCTTCAATTTTAAAGGTGCAAACTTAGGGTGGCCAAGCTTAGCTGAATATTTCTCCTGTATTCTGTATTAACTGAACTGAATTGAAAGAATTTGACTTATTAATAAAAACTTTGATCGACTCACACACATTACTGTTTGACCAAATTTTGATCGGAACACCCTTTAGAAGCGAATCTTACCAATAAAAGGGTCCAGTGCAGATTAAAACTATAGGCTTGCTACCACGGCAAACCTTCGAAAAAAAACCTAGTCGGGCTAGTGTCTATTAAATTATGTAGGATCATTATGCATATTATTAATTGAGCTTGACCATTACAGACCTTCCATAAACCACACTGTATTTTTGGAAGGTGCAGATGAGGTTAGAACACATACTCCATATAAATTAAAAAAATAATGTATGGTCAAAGAACCACAGAAGGGGGGAAGGGGTCTGAAAATCCCAAATATGTGAACACGTGGTTTATAGCCTATCTTTAGCTCTCAAAAAGCTACATGAACCTAAAAAAATCACTTCAGATGGATGGCGACGCATGGTTGGTAAATTACTGCGAACCGCGTTGTAGGAAAGTCAGCAAAAATTAAAAACATACAATTTTTGAAAAACTTAAGCTCAAAAACTAAAAGTCACGCATTGCCAATTTTTAAATATGTTCTGTAAAAAGGTTTAAACTTTTACGAAAAAATATAAAAACGAGGGAACTTTTTTGGTCCCGAAACCATGAAAACCATGAATGACAAATGTAATCTATGTTTTCATAATTTATGTCCATGATTGAGTTTTAAAAGCATAATAAAAAAGAATTATTGTACAACAAAATTTAATTTGTAATCATTGAAACAATATAAAATTCCTCGTTTTTGCAATTGCAATACAGCGTATTTCCCCTTGAATATGAGGTGGTTGTTAGAATTTACTTCAAGATAAGCAATTGAAGGTGAATTGCTGCTCCGTGTATTTTTTCCTATCTTTCATCTCTCTCTCGGAAATTTACCTCGCTATTTCAAATGGATTATCTCGATTGCTAGTGAATGAACATCGTATCGAACTACAGGGTGCGGCAGAAAATAATGCGAAAATTTCAAACTTGAGTATTGGGTAAATTCGTGTAGCTAGTGACTAATTTCTGTCGAAAGTGTATTTGTTTATGTTTACTTTCAAGTGTTTGGATGCAACATTCTATTAGTTTTATTGCAAATTCTTCAAAATGTTCGCGAAAGAAGTGATCACCAGTTTGTTGCTCGCCTAGAAGAAGCCGAAAGAGATTGCCAAGGTGGTAGGGTGCCATTTGGCAACAGTTTACCGCATAAAAAAGTCCCTGCAGGATGGTCCTAAGCAGCGGAAGCCGGGAAGCGGACGTCCGCGCTTTGTACGCACGCCGAACGTGATCAAATCGGTCCGGACAAAAATTGCTCGCAACCCGGTGCATTCCATAAGAAAACTTGCAAAGGAAGCCAATATTTCGGAGAAATCCATGCGGAGAGTCATCAAAGAAAACCTGCAAGCATCTTCCAGAGCCAGAGTGAAACGCCACTTGATTATGGACCGGGTCAAGGAACTACGAGTGACTCGTTCCAAGAGATTGCTTTCCTTGTTGAAGGAGGAAAAAATGATAATCCTGTTTTCCGCAGAAAATGGAGAACGTTCCGGAAAAAGTGAAATGCAAATTTCAAAGCAAACATCCGGCTGGTGTCATGATGTTTGGCTTGGTGGCGTCCAACGGTTTGAAAAAGCCGCCTGTTTTCATTGATGCTGGAGTTAAAATCAATACCGAAGTGTATATCGGTATTTTAAAGGACCAAGTGCTTCCCTGGGTGAAGGCCAACTTCTCCGAGGACCAAAACGTTGTCCTACAGTAGGATGGAGCGCCGTGTCACACGTCCAATCGAACCCAACAATGGTTGAACGATAACATGAAGTTTTGGCCGAAGGATATGTGGCCCCCTAGCAGTCCAGATCTTAATCCGTTGGATTATTCGATTTGGGCATATGTTGAAGCACGAGCCTGCAAAACATCACACCCTAGTGTGAAAACCCTGAAGTCAACCATAACACGCACATGGTAGTCAATGTCGGAGGACTACGTCCGAAAGGCATGCTCTGGCTTCCGGCGTCGGCTCGAGGATGTTATTAATAAAAATGGAGGACACATTGAATAAATTTGTCTAAAAGGACTTTATAACGATAACTGCACTCGAAAATGTTGATATTATTGCTTGAATTAGTTGAAAATGGGATTTGAAAGAAATAGAACAAATTTTCTCATTATTTTCTGCCGCACCCTGTAAATAATATTATATTAAAATAATGAATTCCTGTCTGTCTGTCTATCTGTCTGACCCTTATAGACTCGGTAACTACTGAACCGATCGGCGTGAAAATTTGTAAGCAGGCGGTTTTAGTGCTGGGGAAGGTTCTTATGATGGTTTGAGACCCCTCACCCCTCTAGAAAGCGGAGCTCCCATAACAATAAACACAAATGTTTGCATAACTTGAGAACGAATAAAGCAAATGGAACAAAATTTGGCATGTTGGGGGGTTTTGATGGCAAAACAATGTTTCAATGGTAGTTTAAGACCCTCTCCCATTCTGAAAGGGGGGCTCCCATACAAATGAAACACAAATTTCTGCATAACTTGAGAACTAATCAAGCAAACGGAACCCAATTTTGGCAGGTGGAGTTTCTTGAACGCAAGAAATGTGCTTATGGTGGTTTGAGACCCCTCGGCCTTCTAGAAGAGGGGGCTCTCATACAAATGGAACACAAAGTTATGCATAACTCGAGAACTAAATAAGCAAATGGTACTAAATTTGGCATGTGAAGCTTTAAGAAGACAATAAATGTTTTTAAGGTGACTTGAGACCAGGGCTTGGAAATCATTCATGGCACTACTGAACAATAGTGTGTCAGACTGCCACCCGTTCGTGAACATAGAATCGCAAATTCGTTCAGATTCAGTAACCGTAACAGAACCTGAATATTCGGTGGTTGTTGCACTATCCGAATGCTCGAAGCGATGATCCATACTTGTCCATTGTACACACTGATCGATGATGATCGCTGAGCACCAGCTTCAATGATTACACACAGCTTTGAATCGCCCGTGCCTTTGTTCTTCCAAGAGGGGAACAGAGCACACAACGGAGCAAGCAAAGAACGAGGCACAATTTACGACCGATGCGGCATATTGAGATTAATTTATGGTTAAAATATATATTTTTTTGAGAGTGTTTTTGGGATTTTCTTGTAGGATTGAAGCCAATTAAGTTACGTTTTTAGCAAACTGGGGATTATGAAAAGTGTAGTAAGCAATACTAAATAATAAAAACTAAAATACGTGTCAAGGGAGAAGGGAGGTTTTTCAGCATTTCCTAAAGTTGTTGTGATGTGATGTGCTATTGAATTATGAGACTATTCTACAATGATCAAAAAATGATTTATCTAATTGGATGAATTGATGTATCATCACTTGTATCTATTTTACTATACATATTACTGTAGCATATTTTGACCATCTTTAGTGCCATCGTGCGACGAATAAGGGAGAGATGTAAGGAATATGAGACAAATTCCCCATACATAATATCATGATACAGAGTGCGGCAGAACGATATTATGTCCTGTCCTAGTAATAAATCAAAAATCGCGAGTACAGGACGGTTGAAAAATTTCTCGATCGGTGATATTTCCGCAGCTTACAGTACAATAATTTTAAAATGAACACATATTGGTTGTAGGCAGAAAGACAGCTGATAAACATTTAGTCATTAACAAATAATGTACTACAAGTTTAAGTACCATCAATGCCCATAAATACGCAACAGTCCCATTATCATAGGGAATAACGCAATTTTGTTAGTTTATGCTTTTGTGGGTAGTTAAGGATACATTTCGATGATATTTCTTATTTTTTTAGAAGCGTAGGAGTGTATGCTTTTTTATTGCGTATTCAGTAAAATCCTATATAAATTTTGAATAGAGTACATTAAATACAATAGTTGAATTACCATTTGGATGAGAAAATCTTCAACAGTAATTCAGTGGAGTTTATTAGTTACTTGTTTTATTTACTTTTACGCGGTTCAACTGACGGACTGCTTTAGTGAAGTCTCAAAATAGATAAATAAACATCTATAACAACCATAGTCAGCCTGACATAAGAGAAGGCCTTAACAAGTTCTATGAAGACGTTGCTGAGGAGGATTTGCGGTAATTAATAATATCGTTCTTCACAGGCAAGTTCGCCTTTCCATTATGCCTCAATTTTTTTTTCATTCTATTTCATATATACTAAAAAATCAAAAACAGATTCAATGGGTCAAAATAATTTTAATCAACTTGTTGACTATATAACATATCTGATTACCAACTTTAATTTTTGTTGCAATGCATACCAAACGAAATTTTATAGAATGCAAATTGTTGTTTAAATTTTTACATACATTGCATTAAATTAATCAATCACATCCAATAATATCAGTATCGTACAAATTTTACTTTCAGTAGTAATTAAAATACGTTTAGGTACTTTTAAGTTCTTTAAATACTTTTCAAATAATATCTAATACTTTGAGCACAAACTTAATACGTCTGAGTACAGAAAGTTTTTCTAAAATATTATTGAGTGCTTTGAATAATCTCAGAATTACTTACTAAATTACTTACTAAATTAATTACTAAAGATGCATTCAAGCTAAACCAACAAAAGTATCCCCCGGTACCGAACGCTACCAGATGGAGTCCTTTCATGCAGCTTTTGACAATAAAATTTACTTAAATTTAATTAAATAAATAAAATCAAACTAAAAAAACTACAAGGTACAGCCCAATGGGGTTGTGCGCAGAGGTGACGTAGGACTACGCAGCAATCTAATTCCCATACACGTCAGGGCCATCCGCTAATTGATTTAAGTCAGTTCTGAAAAGGGCCAAGACAATTCTATTGTACACTCTCTAGAAAGCATTTGGTGGCTCTTAATTATGATGCGGCCCCGGTTGTATTTTCTACGATGGTTGAGAGGGCCACTATCTCTAACGCGTAGAAGATAGTTATGGATCTGTTGGTTCATTGGTTGTTCAACACGCTTTGCTATTTACTCAGGGACGCGGCGTTTAAAGCAATGCCATGTTCAGCCGGGGCGCGGTAATGGAAATTTCAAACAGCACAAGAGAAAAATTCATCCAAACAAACTCTCCAGTTGGCAAACAAATTTGGTCGTCCTGAAAAGGACGGATTTAGTTGACGGGGGAGAAACAGATCGCGATTGAACTTGGGCTTTCTCTCTTGGTTCATCTCACGGGATGATTGATTCTTGACTCGTTGTCACGGGCGGCTTTTTCCCGCCAACTTGTAGGCTTCAGCAGCCATGTTTCTCGCAGCGAGGTTGACGGGAGCATCGGCAACAACAGCCAATTGCACCAACGTCTCTCTGGGCAACGACTGCTCGCCGCCGCCTACTACAGCCACTGCACAGCTTAACGACTGTCGTAAGACTGAATCAAAATGTTCTGCTAAAAGCTGTTAGGTAAAAGCATCGGATGCTAGCGCACGAAAGAAGGCGGTACCAACGAAGGCAATGTGTTACAAATAGCATCAAAGGGGACGAACTTCAATTATTGCGCCACAATAATTAGTTTTAATTATTACACGCAAGACGGATGATTTTCTTAACCGAACCTTTCCTAATTTGCTTGCCACCGCCAGCAACTAATCCGCTATTCATAGCTTGGAACTACAACGAACTCAACCACATGGTCGGTCTGAAGTGACGCAGTTCGGCTCGAATTCCGTTCGTTGGTTGTTCAACCTTCTTTGTCATTTACTACGGGACCCGACGTTTAATGAATGCTATGTTCAGCCGGGGCGCGGTAGTTGAAATTAATTTCAAACATCACAAGAGAAAATTTCAACCAAATAAACTCTTTAGTTGGCAAACTAATTTGGTCTTCCTGAAAAGGACGGATTTAGTTGACGGGGGAGAAAAAGTTCGCGATTGAACTTGGACTTGCTTTCTTGGTTCATCTCATCTTCATTGCGGGTGGCCATCTGCAGGTGACGTGGATAATTGATTCTTGTCTCGTTGTCACGGGCGGCTTTTTCCCGCCAACTCGTAGGCTTTAGCAGCCATCTTTCTCGCAGCGAAGTTGACGGGAGCATCGGCAACAACAGTCAACTGCACCAACGCCTCTCTGGGCAGCGACTGCTCTTCCAACTGCAGATCCTACTCTGCACAGCTCCACGACCGCCGGAAAACTAAATCAAAATGCGAAGGTGTGCCCGTTATATAACATTCATGGCTGCCTAGGAGACGTTCCTTACTTAAATATGAAGTCTGTGCGCGGAAAGTACTGTGTATTTGGTAAATTTACTCTGAAAAATCGATATTATAAGACATCACTTCATATTTGCGTTAATTTTATTAGTTGCATGTTAAAAATCAATAGTTTGAAATATTTAAATCGAAGCGTAGAAAATGTTCCGATCGATTGGTGCAAACATTTTGGAAATCAATCGTGGAATGACTTAGTTATTAACGTTCAAAACCTATATATTTTTCGTGACGCTCCAAATTTTCGCAATTCGAACGTGTACCCCAGTATTGAAAACACAGACGTAGTCCTACGTCAAAAACATTTACTGCTATCCAAAAAAAAAATAAATTTATATTCCACAACCCCCATCAACTGCCCTCCACAATATTTTTTTTTTTTATGAATTATTTCCCCCCGCCACCACCACCGGAACACCAACAATCACAAACAGAACCAACAACCAAAAAAGAAAAGGAAAAGTTTTTTTAAACCAAAAAAAACTAAGGGGCCCCCCCCCCACCCAAACCTTTTTTTTCCCTAGCCCCACCTTTTTTCTTCTCCTTTTTTGTCATAATCCCTATCGTTCGGTGAAGCGCATTTGCCAGTGTAGCAAATGACGCCTGTATGTTCGCAAGGCAAACGCAGCATGCGATTTATTCAGTGACACCCAAAATCGGAAAGCCCTGCTTGAGACCCTATCCTTTCTGAAAAAAGAGGGTTCCCATACAAATGAAATACAAATTTCTGCATAACTCGGGAATGAATCAAGCAAATGGAACCAAATTTGGCATGTGGAGGTTTTTGAACGCAACAAATGTTTCTTTGGTAGTTTGAGACCTCTCCACCTTCTGAAGGGGGGGGGGGGGGGGGGGGGGCATACATTTGAAACACAAATTTCTGCATTACTCAAGAATGCAATCCAGCTAATGGAACCAGGTGGAGGTTTTTGAACGCAAGAAATGTTTCTATGAAAGTTTTAGACCCCTCCGCCTTCTAGAAAAGTACATCTCCAGCAGGGTTGTTTCTTCAGTGCACTATGGAAGATGTTTGTTCATGTAAGTAAGGGCACAACAAAATTTGAAAATGTTCGATCCTTCTTCCAGACCTTTTCCTTCTTCCTTGACTTGTCAAGCTTATTGCTTTTACAATTAGTTTATTGCCTACTCACAACTTAGTGTTCTAGATGCACTTTCACAATTGTTAATTGAGAGCTTTCGATACCAACACAATTCATGAATGGGTATATTAAAATATCAGACCCGCCTCCCCTCTTTTCATAAATTGTGCCACTTATCTCGGTGTTCCTTCAGTCAACTGGTAGCTCATTACCATCACACGATCATTGAACGTCTCGCCGTATATAATTCATATCATTGAATGTCATATTCGTGAGTGATGTATTTATTATAATGTAAATCTTAAGAATTCCCACGAAAATAACATCTCACATGTGACATGATTATTTATTTATCGAAAAGCGATAAGCAAGCAATTTCACCTCGTGAGTTATTAATATAAATAAATATTGCAGGAAATTTCAATACTTCCCACGAAAACACATGTCTCAAATACGGATTCACGTGTAGTGGTAAGCTTAAGACTAGATTTTGATTTTCATCTTCTCCCACATATGTTCAAATAGATTTACCAATACAAGGACAATGCAATCATTGATTTCAAAAAATAATTACGAAGTCTTCAACCTAAAAGCAATAATATTGTTATTACTTCTACAGATTGAGGAAGAACTGCACACCAGTGAAAAAATACGTCGTTTGAAATATTCTATGAACTCTATAAAACACACGTTCGGAAACGTTCGATTTGTCAAGCAGTTATTTTGAGAGTTGCGTGGCTTCTTTAAACTCAGATAATGTGTCGCAAATAGGCTCCACCTTTTGCGCTTTTTGGGTTGCGGTGCAGTAAAGTTGAACGTAGCGCGGCTGTAATATCATTTTACTATGTTTTGTTCGGTAATACCCCCCTATGCGTTTTTGTCAATAGATAAGAAATAAGTTAATCCATTGAACAAACCAGTGATGATTTAAACTTGTTTCCCATGTTTTCATTATATTTCTGTTCCAAGATAGAGCAAACCTTGTTAGTATGTTTCCTGAATGTAGACAGAAACATTTTTTCTTCGATTAAAACGCACTGTCTCCCACCGCAAGTGAAATAATAATCTACTCAATCGATTCAAAATTCGTCAAAATTTATTGAAATCACCAGTTTCAGTCCTTCCCGAACCAGTCACAAATGAATCAAGACTTTGGAAGGTACCACATAAAGAAAACAGTTTATCGTCATATTGGGATCCCTAGAACATTTCCCACTTGCAGCTGCACGCATTTAATCAAATCCATATTTATTCCAACTTACCTTCATTATCTATGATTGCTGGGGAAGCACGAACGGTATAGAAGTACTTGACCATCGCCTCGTCGCCTTCGGCCGCCGCTATATGCAGCGCCGTTTGACCATCGCCGTTCTGGAGGTCCACATTCGCACCGTAATCCAGCAGGATACGGGCCATCTCGACGTCTTTCCGCCGTGCGGCCAGGTGCAATGCCGTGTCGCCATTGTTGGTCGTGGCCTAATGTTTCGATATGAGTAAATAAGAACCAAAAAAATAAGAAAAGAGATAAAAGAGTTAGCAAACTTGCAATAGTAACACATTCACATAACCGGTTGTTTACATCATCAATTACATCGAGGATGATTCCCCATCGTCGCCGCATTTTTTGCCAATTTGGTTTTTTATCCAGTCGGGTGCTGCAAGTACAGATCACTTTACGGGTTTAATCAACTAATTGAAGACATTTCAATATCTTTAGCATTTCAACTACACTGCCGTCACCAAAGTCACACACATCAGAGCTGGTTCGCGAACTCGCCGTAACTGGGCTCACCGATCACCGATTCACTGGGTCAAGCCATCGTCTTCTTCGTCATCGTCGTTGCTGCCGTCGTCTCCTTTGCCAAAGGGTGGCCTAGTGGAAGGACTCGCGGAAGACTTCTTATTTTTTCGCATCGTCTTAACGGATATTTTTTTTCCTCCAAGTCATCCTGTCTGCTGCAACTGTGGTGCTTGGAACTAGTCACGTTCACCGTGGACCGGAAGGAACCGGAAGAAAGGGAAAGTCCTGCCACTGAGTAGAAGTCGAGACACAGAGAGCGCATTTTTGCCCATCTTGTCCTTAGAAGAAGCCGAGTCGCACAGAAACGACTCACATGACACTTTTCATTCGTTTAATACCTCCTGTGGAAAAGGGGCGGACGGGTATGTTTACACATGTATAGTGCCGAGTCTTGCTGTATCGACCACTTCTAAAGTCCTTCCCGTGCTGAAGAAGAGGAGAGTGTTAGACAATTTATAGCTCCAATTGTTTGTCCATCCATATCGTTGTTTATATTTGACTATGAACCGTAGGAAGAACGAAGGCTGGCACTCAATCAGGGTTTAAGCCTGAAGAAACGAAATCCATAAGTTCTAGCAACAGGCCACTTCGGCTTGTTGCCATCGTGAAAGCCTAGCACGGTAAAGGCATTTCTTCAGGCCTCAAGACCCTTTGTTAATTATAGATTTACAGCACCATTAAGACCAACCCTTTCAAAGCGGAAGTTTACGACTATTTATTCCCGAACCACGTATGGATCCACCCCGTCCTGAATGGGTTAAATCGGAGGAAGTCAGAGAAGACGAATGTGAAAGTGCCTGCCTTGTATTCGAGTATTTAGTGCCTTTGGTCAGATACGAGTAGCTGTTTTTCCTCACTATTCACTTCCGTCGTTCGAGTTCAACTCGTGAATGAAAAAGGTGGAAGGTAGGAAGTCTGCCTCACTTCCTTCTCACCAATCCGTTCCCAAGTTTCGACAACAAACGTGGCAGGAATTCGTGTAAAGGCATGCTTCGGCAAGGGAGAACAGCGCTTGAGAATGGCCATTTTACGTCAGCAGTCCAAAGGATGAAAAAAACGCGCAAGAATGGAATGAAGAACCGGAAAGGCACTTCGTGGAATCTTCACCCGAGAAACATTTCTTATATCACACAACAAACGAAGTTGTTTTTCAGACGCTTCAACTGCCTGGTGAGGGCTATTTAGGGATTAAAATGAAATTTAACGGAGCTATTTCCGAGCTGACATTTAAAATCGGGTGTAAATTAGCGGTCAAGGGTGTTAACGGATTTCCCTGCAGTCTTGCGTAACGATTCAATTTTTCGTCCTTCCTTCCCAGCGAACATGACCCAAGGCCTTCAAGAGCATTTTTAGCTTTTGATGGAACTATTCTGATAAGACGCATTCACGGGGGAGTCATTAGGACATAGCAAAGGAACTGGCGCTTCCATGCAACAATGAATCACAAAGTTACTCAACACCTCGTGGCGTGCAAAATGTTGTCGATTGTCTGCTCCTCCCGTCCCTTGCATTTCACTGCCGAAAAACGTTTGCAGTCGTTTTTGTTGTATACAAAGTTTTAAACTGTTTCGGGTGTCATTGCGAAATTTTCAAGGTTCACCGCCTCAACCCGCACCAATACGGCCGTGCTTGATTTTTAATCGTTTGTATTAGTCTCGGCTGATTTTCCTCAATCAAGAAATGGTATGCGTGAATCAACTAGTTTCTCGGCTAGGATTCGCAAATTAGATATCCAACACCTGCAAAAAACACTATCGACTTTGATAGTGTGCATCATTCGACTTTTTGGGTAGTAGTCGTATTTTCGATTTGATCAAACAACAAAAATAGCAGCAGACTGGGATGGGTGGTGGGGGTGGTTTTTTTGTATGTTTTGCCACGTGTTTTTGACGTATCATGAATCCACGGCTAAATAAACTGGAGATAGTGGTAGTGACACTTTGTTAAGACACTTCGTTGCTTTTGGCGGTAATTTACGTATGTATACAAGGCATAGTTGGTCACCGTACCTTCTTTTTTTTTTAAAAAAAAAAGCAGGCAATGTCACGACTACTGAAAATTTGAGGTTGCTCTGCACAACAAAACAAATAATACTGAACGTCATAGTCTGTGGCGGTCGGGGTTATGCGTCTGAACATAATCGATATCCGTTGTCCTATCGAGTGATTCCAACCATACTGATTTTTCTTGTAATTATGTTGAAAGATCTGGGTGATTTGGGCTTTTTACTAGAGTTCCATAAAATATTGTTTAAATGGAACATTTGGACCTACATTAAAACCATGTTCTCCAAATTTATGTATCAAAAGTTTGGAACTACGAAACGATCACCACAAGATGGAAAACTTTTGACGTAGGACTACGTTTGAATTGAATTGTTACTCGTTTGAATTGTGAAAATTTGGAGCGTCACGAAAAATATATAGGTTTTGAACGTTAATAACTAAGTCATTTCACGATCGATTTACAAAATGTTTGCACCAATCGATTGGGACACTTTCTACGCTTCCAATATTTAAATCTTTTGATTTATAACATTCAACTATTGAAATCAACGCAAATATAAGGCGATTTCTTATAATGTCGATTTTTTCAGAGTAAATTTACCAAATACACAGTACTTTCCTAGCACAGATTTCATATTTATGTAACGAACGTCTCCTAGGCAGCCATGAATGTTATATAAGGGGTACACCTTCGCATTTTGAATTAGTTTTTCGGAGGTCGTGGAGCTGTGCAGAGTAGGGTCTGCAGTTAGATCGTAGCCGACAGCAGCACTTGCGAGCAGTCGTTGCCTAGAGAGGCGTCGGTGCAGTTGGCTATTGTTGCCGATGCTCCTGTCAACCTCGCTGCGAGAAACATGGCTGCTAAAGCCTACGAGTTGGCGGGAAATGCCACCCGTGACATCAACAAGACAAGAATTATCCCACGTCACCTGCAGATGGCCACCCGCAATGAAGAGATGAACTGAACCAAGAATACTAAGAAGAAAGCCCAAGTTCAATCGCGAACCATGTTTCTCCCCCGTCAACTAAATCCGTCCTTTTCAGGACGACCAAATCAATTTGTCAATTAAAGAGTTTGTTTGAATTTTTCTCTGGTGCTGTTTGAAATTTCCATTACCCGACTGAACATGGCATTGCTTTAAACGCCGCGTCCCGGAGTAAATGGCAAAGCTCGTTTAACAACCAACAAACCAACAGATCCATAAGTATCTTCTACGCAATAAAGATAGTGGCCCTCTCAACCATCGTAGAAAATACAAGTTCATCATAAAGAGCCACCAAATGCTTTCTAAAGAGTTTACAATATAATTTTCATACATATTTACTTCCTAAAGCTGGTCAACGATCCATTAGCACTTTTTTGACCTAGACGTCTATCGGCAATAATAGACTTTGAATTCCCAAACAGACCACAACCATCTACAACGCAATACGGATAATGATCTCCAGGTGGTCGATCATATCTACAGGATGTGCAATTATGGTGCATTCTCGCTCCACCATCTCGGAAGAAAAACAGTTCCAGAAGTTCGGAAAAAGGAAACGTATAGCACCACATCTACCGGGTACTGAAGCATTCTAACCCGAGACTGTCGTGTCCTCCAAAGCGATAAGCATTATGAACAGTTTCGTCTATGATATTTCCGAGCGGATTGAAAGCGTAGCTTCCCGACTGACTTAAATCAATTGGGAATTAGATTGCTGCGTAGTCCTACGTCACCTTTGCGCACAACCCCATTGGGCTGTACACAGAAAAAAAATCTGAATATTCATTGTGATGTAAATATCAGAGCATGTAAAATTCTTTTCCCTTCCACATGAAGCAGCAACTTGCATGAAATAGTTGTAATAAAGACAAGCTTTTGTATACAACATGATGTGCATGATATTGAACAGAAATTCACACTACTTTTTCGAGCTGTGTACCTTGTAGTTTTTCAAGTACAACTTTGTAGAAGACACCATGATTCGGAAACGTAACCCTTAGGAGTTATTAATTTCGCCATCAAAAATGGCTTTTCCGATCACTATGGTTCGTACCACCTACGCCGTATCCGGGCCTAAAAAAGTCGGCCATCGTGGCCCACTTCGTGTCGACCGGATACGATCGCGGAAACATCTACAAGATTCTGGCACTTCTGGAGCAGGAAGAGTCCATCGAGCGGAAGCCTGGTTCCGGCCGTCCGATCGTTTTAAGCGACTGGAGTACACACTTAGAAATTATGAATTTTACACGAGACGTAATTCATGTTTGTAAAAGGTCGGGGAACTTAAAGAAAGATTTCGTGTACCATTATGTCTCTTGAAACTGACACATACGTAGTTCGACGAAAGATGTATTTGATTGAATTTATTTTCTTACCTCTTTCAACCCATTATTATGTGCCAAAGGACGCTTGCATGTGTCGGTCTCAGGAGACAAAAATTTACATGACATTTTGGTAGTGTGTAGATCGAAGGTTATGTTATACATCGTAATATCCGATAAGGGTATTTCGAAGCCGTGGTTCAAACCAAGCGGTTTGGCCATCAACCAGGAGGTGTACCAAAAGAGAGTGTTGCAGAAAAATATGTCATTTTCTTAAACAACATCACTCGGATGGCAAATACGTGTTTTGGCCGGACAAGGCATCATCGCACTACGCAAAAAAAACGCTAACGTTTTTGGAGAGCCAAAATATACCATATGTCCCAAAAGACCAAGCAACTTACCAACAGGATCAAAAGCTGCATCCGAAAAATCGATGTGGCTGCCGTCCAACGGTCATGTTCCAGCATAACGAATAAGCTGCGCGTACGGCGGACTACGACCATATGACAATATTCACTAAACTTAGTTTGAAGATTTAAGTTGACCCTTTTAATAAAATAAATCAGTTTGAACAAAACTTCACTGGTATTTTTTTCCTGACCCATTCTTTTCGTTCTCATTATTTAGTGGACACCCGTTA